>CM062807.1:431803268-432260504 GCA_031772625.1 Pinus tabuliformis
TACCTTTCTCATGTCCTACAGGTAAATTGTATCATTATATTTCTATGAAATCTTAGAATGTGTTCAAATTTTGTCTTAGATAAGGAAATATGTATGTACTCTTAAATTTATCTATGTCGTAATAATATCAAGAATAATTTTGTCATTGCAAATAATTGGGATCTACAATGTAAGTTTACTTTACTACATGAAATTCTTGATTTGTTAGATCCCAACTAGTTAGGGTTGAATTTATTTTTGTTGTAATGAGATTAAGAATAAAGTTGTCATTTTAATCACTGAAATATACCATGTAATATTTATTCATTACATGAAATTGTTTATTTGTTAGATCCCAACTTATTAGGATTATGAAGAGTCCTCTTTCATGACAATATTTATGAATGCTCTATTCTTGCTCAAAGAATTACATATTATAGAAAGGTGGAAAATAAATGAGATGCAACTGAATGGTTTCTGTTTTAAAATGTGTGGAGGGAGTATAAAATCATTTTCAGTTGCATTCAAATATTTTGGAGCACCCACTAAAGTGCTTCATTTTCCTCCTAGTTAATTCCATTTCTATTATCCCAATGCTTCTAGAAGTCCTTCTCCAAAGTGATATCTTAACTATCTTGGAGGGAAATTGATTACTTGATTGGAACCCATGGATTACAATTTTATTAGGAGAAAGGGATGAGAAAGCTTCATATTATTCAATATATTCTGCAAGTTAAAAGCATATCGAACGATTGCCTTTCTGTTTAATTGATACGACAATCACTCGAGCATTTGTTAGGATTTTGAGACCTTTTTCAATGATTTTATTTATTTATTTTATTTTATTTATTATTATTATTATTATTATTATTATTATTATTTTATTTTATTTTATTTATTTTTATTTTATTTTAATTTTATTTTAATTTAATTTAATTTAATTTTAACTTATTATTATTATTATTATTATTTATTTTTATTATTATTTATTATTTTTTATTTTATTTATTTATTTATTTTTATTTTTATTTATTTATTATTTATTTATTATTTTTATTTATTTATTTTTATTTTATTTATTTATTTTTATTTTTATTTTTATTTTTTTATTTTTTATTTTATTTTATTATTATTATTATTTTTGAAAGTTATGTTCTTAATTAAAGAAAAGGTGTAAATTATGCAATGGATTTTTTGTTTTAGTGCCTAAGAATGGCTTTCTAATGTGAAGGTCTTGGTATTTTCTTGACTCAAGATTAGTTGCATTTGCTTCCTAGCATTTCTTTTAATTTTGATTTTTGTTGTGTTTATATTGTTATCCTTGAAGTTTGTGATCTAATGTGTGTGTAACAGGAAGTATTAACTACTAAGCACTCTCAAAGGTGATATTTATGGATGACTAACTTTAAATGTCTCTACTTGACACTTTAGTATTACATGATCATGCAAAGAAACTATTAATCAATATTAAAGGGAAGATGATTAATGTGCAATGTTTCTTGGCTTGTCATATAATTACTGCATTTTGGCCCCTAGTAATATATTTGAGGCTACT
The DNA here is from genome assembly GCA_031772625.1 of Pinus tabuliformis. Classification (NCBI taxonomy): domain Eukaryota; kingdom Viridiplantae; phylum Streptophyta; class Pinopsida; order Pinales; family Pinaceae; genus Pinus; species Pinus tabuliformis. Next base: position 431,804,803 of record CM062807.1, read on the forward strand.
TTTTGGTTTTTACTTGTGGAGCTTCCCTTTAGCTCACAAAAACATCGAGGATAAATGTCTATTGCATTGGAATTAGACATCATCAAATAGGAATTCACCAAAAGTAGTGAAGGACATGGGATCAATTGGTACAATGAGTGGATAACCAATAGAGAAACACCAAGGTGTTATAGACATTTTTGGGCACTGCAACCCCAATCATATATGTCCATAAAACAAGGGCTCCTGAGTCCCTAAAAGTGTTGTTTCATACCTTAAAGGAACAAGGTCAGCTGATTACATCATCTCCCAGAAGTTCTCCACAGGAACTGCTCAGAACTGGTCAAAACTGGACCACACAGGTTGCTCAGTGCTAAGGGTGCGATGCATCTCACTTGCCCAGTGTAAAGGGTGCGATGCATACTGAAAAGCCCTTCTGTAGGGTGCGATGGGCGAGAGTGGATAAATGGCAGAGACAGTTTGCGAGGTGGATGATCATAGAATCTTCCAGAAACTTCTCCTGTGACACTTGCCCCTCTGAATTCGCCCAGGGATGAGTAAGAGACGATCAATCTCCAAGTGGAACCAAGAACTATCAGAGAGAAGACACTAATCAAAATCCCAGAAGTTGACTCACCTCCCTGCAATCATCTATATATGGATCCCTCATCCCAGAGATCCAGAGGCTGGAATTTTGTATCTTGTAAGGAAGTGCTATTGGTTTCTTAGTGGAATATCATAGTGTTGGGTGATCTAAGCTTTTCATGAGGTGAAGAAGGGCTTTCATGCTGGAGGGATGACGCTGGGTCAGATCAATGGGTTGTAATCCTCTCTTCTAATCTTTATATCAATAAAGCTATTCAAGTTTTCCTCCACATTCTTGTATGTCTGATAGTATATGCATTTGTGTGGTCAATATACATCTGGTCCTATATTGTTTATGATTGTAGATCTCTGCACTTTGAAGGTATTATGCTGCTTTGACTTTAGAGGTACTCTTTGAAGCGGAGTGGTCAAGGGAGAAGCGGCAAAGACTTGCCGGTGAGGAGAAGGGACAAGCAAAGAACCGAGCGAAAGATCGAGGTTGGTATTCTTTGATCTTCTCCTATCTACTTCTCATAAAGGAAAATGAAAGTAACTTTAATCTATTTGTTTCTAAGATAGCTACCCATCTTAGTGGGACTAGCAGCTCTACATAGACACTAGATTTCCCGATAACAAAATGGCGACTCCACTGGGGAGCGAATAAATTGTTTTTTTGTCTATATTTGTTTGCTTTATAAACTTACAGACAGAGCCTGCAGTTAAGCGAGCTAGCCTTCGAACTGCATTTGCTATGCAAGTGAAAAGTAGATCAATGCTGCTTTAGTCTATCTCCGGGTTTTGTTGATAAACTGAACAATCAATTTGCAAACATCCTAATTTCCCTAGTGGTGGCTCTAGTAACCTCATTAGATCAGCCCCTGTGATTTCTATTTACTGGCTATCATTAGCTCGGCCTAAATCCTTGAACTACGCTGCAAACTGTGACCAAGAACCAAGTCGAAGTCTCGTCCCTGGACCATCGCACTTTCTCCTCTTGGGAATCTGGATGCATCACACATCCCGTGTGTAGTAGGTGCATTACATCATACTTTCCCTGTGTTACAGGTGCGCTGATCAGATAAGACCTCTTCTGCTCTCAGATTTTGGTTTCTGTGTTCACTCTCTTCAGCTTTATTCAGGAGTTTTGTTGTCTGTGATCAGTATACCACTGTGCAAACTCCCTTCCTTTGCATGATTCCGCCTCCATAGTACAAAGAATTGTGAATGTTTTTATGTATTGTGCACCATTTACAGTTCTCTTTTACAAAAAGTAGTGTAATCAAACTGTCATATTTTGATTTGGAAGTGTCGCAAGTGTCGTTTTTAGTCAAAGAAAAGAATTCTATTGTTCTTGATGGTCGATTATACAGTTACTCTTGTATTTTATTTGGATTAGTAGTTTTTCAAGCGTTGAAAGCAGTTTTCAATTCAAAGTCGCAAAGTGTCGTCATTATCTTTCTTTCATTTTGAAGAGAAATTTGTTAGTACTGTCGCTTTGAAAAGATAATTCAAATTTGTACTTAACATTCTTCTTGTCATTCACACATTAAGAAATCTGAAAATAAATACATACATGTGCATTTGCATTTAGACTGCTTGTTGGTTTGATTTAGGATAGTGCATCTAGTGTGTGCTCTCTGCTCTATGTTGAAAGAATATCATCTCTCTTTCTTTAGTAGCTAGGATTTTCATTGCAAAAAGAAGATTAAATGATTATTTATCATCTTAGATTGCATTTTAGGAATTGTATATCTACATCACGTGGTGAACCTGAAAGGAAAATTTCTTAAGAAAGATCAACTATAAAATAAATTCAATGAACATAAAAACGCTTTGGAACCTAACGCAAAACATCTAGAAGTCTAGGCTAGAGACGTATTCCGGCGTCGTAAAGCCTAGTAACTATCGCTTTCATTGTTGGTTGGGTGATTCCTCCTCTTTGAAATGACAAGTGCCAATATGGACTTGTGCTCCCACGTACCGTCGAGTATATATTGGGAGACCACAATAGGCTATATCCTTTATCCATAGGAAGCCGTGTCTGCCACCCTATCGATCGCAATGCACTGAACACAACATTCGGGAAGATTGACTACTGTACCGTAAAAAGTATTCTGCAGTTTTGTGATTGGTTTGGTAATCCCTCTGTCTAGATTTCCAGAGTAGTTTCTTTCGTTCCTTTTCAGAATCCTTAAAGGAAAAGGTCCATCTGAGCACTTGTTACTTCAGGCTCATTAAAAATCGAAGGTGACTAGAGTCATCTTTTGTTTTTTATCAACTCTTAAAAATTGAAAAAACAAGTTGTGTCAAAGCGTCTAAAATTCATTTAATTCAGAATCATTTTCCCCTTTATTTTTAGTTTATCGAGTAATCCGCAATCATGGAGGAAAGTCAATCGAAACCCCATCGTTCGCGGAGGCTTACGAGTCAACCGTCTTTGTCTCCGGAAACAAAACTATTCCGGACAAAGCAAACTCGTTTAACTAGATCAAAGTCCCCTGGTTTGGTTGGAACAAGTGTTCCGACACCCTCAGAGACTCCGGTTACTCCAAACATTTTTGGTATCCTTGCCTCTACAGAAGAAGTTCCGCAGCCACAAGAGGACAATAAAACTGATCCTAGTGTGAAGGTAAACACTTCTATTCCTGAACCAGACCCATCTACAGCTGATTCGTAAGGTTTTATTCCCCAAACATCTGTCGCTGCAGAATCTATACCTTCTTTGGCACCGGAAATATTTTACGGACCTGACGATCTCCCTCTTCCACCTAGATTGATTGCCATAGAAGAGATTGTGGAGGATCCTACATCTAGTGCTCCATTGCAATTCGGAGCTGGGATCACCCTATATCCTTCTTCGTCAAAAGTTAGTCTCCCGCAATCAGAAGTTCCTGAAGAATCGCTAAGGAATATTTTGGATAGACTAAATATGTCTAAACAACTATCGACATCTAGGACTGTGTCATCTAACACGGCAGCAACAGAACTTCCTGATGCTACTCCGACAATGTTTGCCGGCATACCATCTATTCCAACTACCTCTCAATCACTGGATGGAGTCCATCCAGGGGCTGTTTCGACAGTATGGTCTGTTCCCGTTTGTTTGTCCGAAATAGTATCTGGAATCTCTTATGTTGAGTCTCAACAAATTGATCCTTCGCAGTGTCAATTTGGGCAATCCAGTCCCCAAAGGCAAATCATTCCTTTGAGCACTGGATTACCGCCGTATGGAGGGCAGTATACCCTTTCATTGTCTCCTTCGGGAGAACAACCATACGAGAGTTCACAACAGAATTCAGGTTATGCTGGAATTACATCTAGCGGTTGGGTGCCAATCCTGCCTCAACAACCAAGAGTTGTATACTCGATGCAACAAAGTTTACCTGTGTCAAATATCCCCACTACGCCGGCTATTGTGATGGTGTCGCAAGTACAAGCGTTGCCTGTTGTATGCCAACCTCAGGTTTCTCAGGTCGTAATACAACAACCTCTTGTCCCTGCGACGCAACCACAATCACCAACTAGTGGAATGACCCAGGTTCAAACGGGGACCATTACCCCTCATCTTGGTCAAACAGTCAGTACTAGACAATAGCTCATGGCTTCACAACCATGGCTAGTACAATACCAACAACCGCAATTCCAACAAGCTTACCGAGGATCTGAGCAACAAGTCTTTGCAAGTAATGGGCAGCCGTATATTCAAAACGGTCAACATCAATCATATCATAATGGTCATGCCCATCAACCTTACCAAAGTTACCAGCATCAAATGCATTATGCTGGTATGCAAAGACCAACTGCTCAGGCGATCCCATCCTATCCTGGGTATGCTTCGCCGAACCTGAATCAACAGTTGCCTTTCGTGGCGACTTTAGAGTTACCAGATCTAAATCGGCTAACGAACGATCCAATTGCTTATGCCCCCTGGTGGCCAGCGATTCCGCATAAACTTCCGTCAGATATTCCTAAATTTAATGGAAATCCGGGTGAAGACCTGTTGAATCATGTGATGACATTTCATCTGTGGTGTCCATCCAACACTCCCAACAATGATTCGATTAGACTTCGCCTTTTTCAGCGAACGTTAACTGGTCCAGTAGTAAAATGGTATATCGAATTTCCTAGAGCTTTGTTTGATAACTTTAGTACCCTAGCCACAACCTTTTTAACCCATTTTTAGTTACCCATAAAGTACGAAATGAGAACAGAGCTTCTTACCAATTTCAAACAAACAACGGCCACTCACATATCCGACCATATTCATGAGTGGCGACGTCGTCGTAGAATGGTAAAAACGTATGTTCCTGATCAGTTGTTGGCTGAATGGTTTATTAAGTCATTGTTACCTTCTATTACAGAAGATGTGGCAAAGGGAGGATTCGTCACTGAAGAGCAAGTTATTGCTCGTGCACAATATCTAGACTTGATCTATACTCAGTCTGGCATGCTCTACAATAAAATCCCTGATGCTCCTAGACCAGAATTTTCCATTCCTCCCCCTCCTAAATCAAACAAAGACTCTCATACCGGTGATGGCATGATAGGTGCGACTAGCACGAAAACCGTAAAGGCTATGTCAAAGAAGGCCCGTACGGTTTCAGGTAAAAATGAAAATGAAGAACTTCTCACCTCAGAAGTAAATGTCGTGTCGCCTGACAAAGGCAAAGAACCCAAGCAACCAAGAGGCAAGAAGAAAAATAAAGGGCAGAAGAAGAAGCAGGATGATTCATCTCCTGAAAAATCTTCTGCAAACCCTTCTGGGCAAAGGAAACCTCCTTCGGGGTGTCAGATATGCGATGAGGATCATCGGACAAGAGATTGTCCGCATAAAGCTAATATTAAGAAATTCTTTAAGAATTCAAAAACTTCAGCGGTATTAACTGATCCGTTTCCAAACCCAGGAACCAATCTGGTTGCTAGCAACAATGCTTCCCGATCCCAAGTGATAATGTTGTCTGTTTCGAAGCAGCAAAATGATGCTTTGATATCGACAAGGAATAAAGATTACAGGAATCCACGGCTGTTGAACAACAAGGCTAATGACCGACCTAGTAGTTCGACAACAACTTCGACCGAAGTTGTGCCACCCATCACTCCTGAGCTAACGATAAAAACCGACAAAGGGAGTAGTACACAAATCGACATTTAATCCTCGTGCCAGAGCAGAAAAACATTATAATATAGTGGAGGATCTGGCACAATCGCCATCTGCTATGTCGACACTTGAGGTACTACAAAATTGCCCCTACCAAAAGCAGGATTTATTATCAGCAATAGGTGGGATTGACCCAACGGATTCCATTCTTGTGGCCTTTAATCATAAAGGATATGACCCTCAATTACTAGCTCAACTAGATTTCCTTATTCAAGTGAAATCCCTCAACAAAACTGTTCATCGAACAATTATTGATGAGGGGGCATCTACATGTATTATGTCGATGAGTTGCTGGAGAACTTTAGGATCTCCACCCTTGTCACGATCTTCGACGACATTAAAAGCATTTGATGGACAAACATACACCCCATATGGGATTTTAAGTAACTTGCAAGTCGAACTAGGGGGCAAGACAGTAGAAATTGATGTTGAAGTGGTCGATGGAAACCTCGATTACAACATCCTACTAGGAAGGCCTTGGATTTATGCTATGGCTGCAGTTGTGTCAACATACTTTAGAAATATTGCATTTCCTTTTCAAGGAGGAATTACAATCGTCGACCAACAAACATTTCTCCCCAATAGTTCACAAGTTACGGGAAGCATTCCGATGATCCACGGAAGCCCTCATTCGCTTCAAAATATCAGAGTAGGCCTACTAAAAGACCCTACATTGATGGGGACTTTTTCCCTACCGCCTCCAAAAAATCTAGCGGAAGTGGCCACAGTGGGAACCTGCAACATGATATATTCTAGATTCAGAAGATTCCTGAACATTTTGTCAGCATGGATCATCGGCATTTTAGAAATATTGTAACAATCAATTTTCTTGGCCTGGGGGGCAAACCCAAATCAACGCTCATCGAGTGTTTGGATAGATAGGTATAAGGAATATGGCACCTCTTTAGATCCTTGGTCGCATGTAGATTCTACAAACGAAGGAATCAATCCGTCAATGATGATAGGAGAGGCACCATGGGAAGATTACCAACATCATTCCCATCTTCCGGATTACCACGAAGATTATTCCAGCAACCTTAATCTTCCTTCAGTTTTTGGTTTTCTATCAAATACTGTAAATACGGTGGATTATGAGGATAGTTATTTTACTGTGTCAACCTCATTAAAAAATGAAATGACTCCCTTTCCAAATCGAGTCTTTTATTACGATCTCGTAAAATCCAAGTAGAGTCTTTCAAAGATCTCGAAGGTAAACCTTTATTCCAACCATCGTGTTGAATGCAATGAAGCTTGGGGGCATGCACCTCGATTTGCGTTATTATGCTGGGGGCATGCAAACTTATCACAAGCAGTGTTACCACATGGTTCAAGCTCGTTAAAAAATAAACCCGCCACAAGCAGTTTTACGCAAATTTCAAGCTCGTTAAAAATTAAACCTGGCAATGAGCAAATGTTCCACCAGAGTTTAAGCTCATTAAAAAAAGTGAACCAACCTCCGGTAAATAACCATTGTGAATGCATTATCGTCAACTTTTAAGCCGTGGTCGTGTTCTTACCATCACCTCCACTCTGTTTTAGCTGATCATTTACCTCCATTTGATTGTTTACCCCTTTTGAGGAACAACTGTGAAGAGTGATTCTATTACCATCCTTGTGAAACTGCCATGATTGGAAAATTCCAAACCTTACCTAGAATCAGTTGCTACCTGAAATTATCACTCGTTCCTAAAAAAACGAGTCTCCTTTAAGCTCTTTTCATTTGACTTGTAAAATATGAAAAGATTGCCGAGCAGTTGGCCTCTCCAGTTGGCCTCTCCATCCTTGTGACACTGCCGTGATTGGAAAATTCAAAACCTTACCTGGAATTAGTTGCTACCTGAAATTATCACTCGTTCCTCAAAAAACGAGTCTCCTTTAAGCTCTTTTCATCTGACTCGTAAAATATGAAAATATTGCCGAGCAGTTGGCCCTCCTCTATATTTTAATCTTTTTGGACCTGAGGGATTATTACACAAAAAGATCGAGCGCTTGTTTTGTTTGGCTCGTTAAAATTATCGAAAATTCATCCCTTTTGTATTATTTTATAATTTTTCGGACTTAAGGGATTATATGACGAAAAAGGATTATTGGAGTTTCCTTTACGTCCCTTTCAGACTCTCTAAAATTGAAAAGGACCGAGTTATCTTTGTCGTTAAACTCGTTAAAACCAATAGCGACAAACTTGTCCATATAGACAAGAATGAGTTTCACTGTCGCTAGGCTCGTTAAAACATAGCGACGGGTTTGCTCGAAGGGAAAATTATAGAACAAGCATATGTTATCCTCCTCAAGCTTGATAAAAATAAAGAGGTACTAGTCAGCAATGACTGGGGAAAAATTGGGAAGAAAACTTGAAGAAACTTTATTGGTAGCAAAGTTGCTCTTGAACATGACACTTTCACTCCATGTCTGAGTCGGGTTGGGTTATTCCGTTCACCGGTCATATTACCATTGGTCCATCGTACCATCCATCTTTGGGGTTAACGCTACCAATCCATTCCAAGTGTCGCCGATATGTTCAAGAGAAGTCGATCAGAGAATTCACCAACCCATCTTGTGTCTCATCCACTACAATACCTTTACGCTTCATTCTTTCATGACTGCCACCCTGAACCCTGTATCATCAGATCATTTTCACCTCCAAAAATCATTTGCTCCATTCCGTGTCATAGATGTGGGATTCATTAAGGCCCTCCTACGACGGGTCACTTCCTGTCGACATCAGCTCATTATCCAAGAATTCGAGAACAACCCTTTCAGTACTTTAAAGCTTGCATGCCTCAATGGCCTTCGACCGAGAGATTTTGCGTGATGTTCGACGCCAAGTCCCATTCTCACACCACACGAATTGTACTGCCGTACCTTGAGGGTCATCATCATTATCGGTGATTCCTCTCGCGCCTGTTAACAGCTTACATCATTGGCTGGTAATCAGGCGATGTCTTTCCATGTTTGACTCCAGAACATTTTTCACATGGATCGACTTGTACTTCGGGTGAAGATTGGACGAGTTTGAAGATCCCGGATCTAGTTTCATCCATCCGGGCTGCAATATATTCGGGAAAATAAAGACATCAAATGTACATCATTGCTGCACATATGATCATCCGAATCAAAGGATGATGGCTCTACCAGAATCATTAGTCTGCTACACAGTCGGTTGTCTGTCCTATGTACATGAAAATGAATTTATAAAGCTGAGCATGGGAATGCCCACCTCATATAGATCATGAAAATATTATGAAGATAATGTATTGTATTGTATCTTATTACAGGTCACCTTCCAGTTCGAAAAACCTTGGATCCTCATGATAAAGAATTTCACCCGACATCAAAAGATTAACGACCTCATGCTTTAGGGGGCAACTGTTATAGACATTTTTGGGCACTGCAACCCCAATCATATATGTCCATAAAACAAGGGCTCATGAGTCCCTAAAAGTGTTGTTTCATACCCTAAAGGAACAAGGTCAACTGATTACATCATCTCCCAGAAGTTCTCCACAGGAAACTGCTCAGAACTGGTCAAAACTAGACCACACAGGTTGCTCCGTGCTAAGGGTGTGATGCATCTCACCTGCCCAGTGTAAAGGGTGTGATGCATACTAAAAATCCCTTCTGTAGCATGCGATGGGCGAGAGTGGATAAATGGCAGAGACAGTTTGCGAGGTGGATGATCATAGAATCTTCCAGAAACTTCTCTTGTGACACTTGCCTCTCTGAATTTGCCTAGGGATGAGTAAGAGATCATCAATCTCAAAGTGGAACCAAGAACTATCAGAGAGAAGACACTAATCAAAATCCCAGAAGCTGAATCACCTCCCTGCAATCATCTATATACGGATCCCTCATCCCAGAGATCCAGAGGCTGGAATTTTGTATCTTGTAAGGAAGTGCTGCTAGTTTCTTGGTGGAATATCATAGTGTTGGGTGATCTAAGCTTTTCATGAGGTGAAGAAGGGCTTTCATGCTGGGAGGATGACGCTGGGTCAGATCAATGGGTTGTAATCCTCTCTTCTAATCTTTATATCAATAAAGCTATTCAAGTTTTCCTCCACATTCTTGTATGTCTGATAGTATATGCATTTGTGTGTTCAATATACATCTGGTCCTATATTGTTTATGATTGTAGATCTTTGCACTTTGAAGGTATTATGCTGCTTTGACTTTACAGGTACTCTTTGAAGCGGAGTGGTCAAGGGAGAAGCGGCAAAGACCTGTTGGTGAGGAGAAGGGACAAGCAAAGAACCGAGCGAAAGATCGAGGTTGGTATTCTTTGATCTTCTCTTATCTACTTCTCATAAAGGAAAACGAAAGTAACTTTAATCTATTTGTTTCTAAGATATCTACCCGTCTTAGTGGGACTAGCAGCTCTGCATAGACACTAGATTTCCCGATAACACAAGGCACCATAATTTCTTGTGTATTTAGATTCACTCGAAATTAACTAGTCACAAAAGTACCTTTTTTTCCCGAATATTTTCATGTACACAGAAATACTAAAAATGCAATTTCAGACTAATTATTCAAACTAATAATTATTTGATAGTCATAATTATAATTAAATAGTATAATATGATTAATATTATAGGACACAACTAGAGGGTCTGACTATGAGGGGCATTGTGATAATAGATGTACATTTCTCATTGTATTAGACAATAATCTCTCAAAGTGTGATATCCATCCAATGAAATGTACTCTGAGAGGCCATTGTGGGATTGAAATTTTTTATTTAAGTGGACAAGTGGTGATATATTTTCTTAGGCCTTAGTGTTTTGCTTCCCTAAGGTTTTTACACTACTCACAACTAGCACCTTCATTCAACCAAGTGAGGTACTCATCTTGGAAAGTTGAATCATTTTGTCTCCACAATCCAATATGATGTTGGATCAATCTCGTGATCCTAAAAACATAGTTCATAATAGCAAGGAACTTTTAATGTGGGCAAAAGAATATCCAAATTTAAGGAACATGACTCTTTTAGAACAAGCAATAAGGATATTTTTTACACTGATCTTTTTCTTTTCCATTTGTTTTCACAAGTTATCTATTGCCTGATATTTTTAACATGTAACTTATTTGGTATGATTGCGCCTAAGGTTTTGTTGAAGGTTAAAAACTAAGTTCCTAAGGTGTTATTTTCTATGGTGATGTTTTATTTTCTTTGTTTATAAAGGTCATCTAGCCACATAGTGGCAACTATCGAATGTTGAAGTATATGTCGTATACATATTTTATAGTCTACATTATCTTATATTCATGTATTCATCGTCTTTCATGTCTTATACTCTGCATTGTAACTTCTTTCATTTTCAGGAGAGGAACTCAATATTGATGGTAAGAAGTAACAATTGAAGAAAGAGGAGAACAATAACACTAGAGTGACAAATGAAAAATGAGAGAGAGAAGAGAATTTGTCTAGTGATACCCTTAGAGCCAATATCTTTCATAAGACACACTCATAGAGACTGATGGTCAAGCATTTAGAGTTGGTGAATTCACTTGCAATGCTTTGGAAACACAACGATAATGTTTTGAAATGATGAAACAATATTTCATGTGTAAATTGTAGTCCAGTCGATATTAAATTGGAAACTCATATTGTAATACTAGATATTTTATATAATAAAATTTATATGGTTGAAATTATTTTTATTTGCACTTGATATTATTTATTCTTGTAATTAACATATGTAACTTTGCGTTATCATATTAGATAAACATGCACATTGTATGGATTTTTTTTATTTTTTTTTTAAATTTAGTCGCAAAATCATACTAATTAATTTATGTTGATTAATAAGGAACACATAAAATCAATCTAAAGCTACTAAATAGTAATTTATATTAATTAATGATGAACATGAATAAAATGAATATATGACTAAGTTAGTCATTTATAATGATTATGAATGAAATTAAATTAAATGAATAGAAGCTACTAAATCAGTTGTTGATATAACGAATATGAAAATACCAAAAAAAGATAAATGGCTACTAAAAATGATAAAGTTTTGATTAAAATGATGACTAAATTTTGCATATATATGACTATTAATAGCTAATTTACAATATCTTATAACACGACTAAAATTTATTCATATTTCTTTGGTCATTAATTGGTTTCAAATGATGACTAAAATTTGCATATATGTGGCTATTAATAGCTAATTTACAGTATCTTATAACACGACCAACATTTTTGCCATATTTCTTTGGTCATTAATTGGTTTTCTCGAGGATTTATATGGTAATATTTTTTGTTGTATATTTGGTTACTAATTGCGACAATTAATGACTAAACCAATGAAAAATTAATGACCAAATTAATGACTAAATATACTATTAGATGGTAAAATTGAGGAAACCAATTAATGACTAAGATAAAAATGACTAAAAGTTGGTCACGTTATAAGATACTGTAAATTAGCTACTATTGGTCACCGACTGAAAAATGGTCATTTATATGCAAATTTTAGTTGTTTTTTAGTAATTAATTAGTCATTTTGTACTAGTGACATGATCAGGATATTGTACTACCATGATGCTCTACTTAGTGGCGACATGCAGAGGACATCAGGAGCCTATGATGAGTTGGAAAGTCGGTGGAGCAAGGGATGATTCACACTGATTAGGGTGGCTTCAGATCCTGGCAAGGTAGGGAAGAGATCAGAGATGAATCAGTGGAACATTGGGAACCCCAGTGTTTGTAGTGACTTTCTGGGTCGGCTGATAGGGGGGTTCTTGTTCAACCATTGCTCGAGGACAAGCAATTTTTAGTGGAGAGGACTGTAATGTCCCCAATTAATTAATATGGTTAAGAAGTAATTCCAGTTTTACAATTTTTACCATTGAGAGATATTTTGGCATTAGAACTTAGAAAAGGTGGATTAAGCAGACCCCACTTGGATTTTTTGGAAAAGAAGGCTTCCAAACATTAGAAAAGATAATAAATCAAAGTGCAAGTGGAATGTGGGGACCACCCTAAAGGGAATTCGTACCCCTTAGGAGAGTTCGAACTTGTGAGGGAAAGAGTAGAGGGAACTCAAATTGTGGGGACCACATGAAAGAATAGAAGGGGAAACAAGATAAATAGAGGTGGAAGGCCTCATTTTGGTCATCTTTTTCTAATTTGATATTTGAATCATAGTTTTCTCAAGCTTCTTAACTGGGTAAACAAAGTTTTGTTCAACACACACGATTTTAAAGGGGAAATCTCAACTCCTACTTCGGTGAAATTCGAGTGCCACCGTAGGGGAGACATTTCCACAATTGTGAGCTAGTTCGAGAGTATTATATAGAGGAAATCAAATTATTTTTGGGGTAGACTATACGCAGAAGGGAAGTACACACTTCCCAGGAGAGGGAGCTTCAGAGCAACATTGGTTTCAAAATTTTGGGGACATAATTGCGTTGGATTTTTCTATTATTATGTGGAGTTTACTAGGTTGAATCAGTGGTTGGTCATTCGATCAAAATTCTTCCTCCAGTGTACACACAGAGACAATCTTATTAGGCTTGTGCAGTCATTCGAGGAGCACATCAGTTGTAGAGGCTTGTACTGGAGTTGGGGGATGAAGATTTGGAAGAGGGCATAAGGATAATTCTTGGAGGTATCCTTAGCTAATTTTGGAGGGCCTTGGAATCTATTTACTAGGCTGTACAAATTACCTAGGTGTAGACGGTGCTCACATTATTTGGGGGCAATTTTGAAAGGTTGAAATTAGGCCCAACCCTTTCTGGGTTTATTGAGGAGAGGCCAAGATTATTTTGGATGAATTTTCTTAGCACTCTAGCATGGTCAAACAAGTGTCTCTTTCCAATAAGCCGTCGTTGGTAATATTGCTCCATTTTGTGGGTTTTCTGGTTTGAAGGATTGGGACCAATTCCTTTCTTAGTCTCGTGAGAAAAATTTAGAGGAAGCTACAACAACAATTTCAAGCCAATCCAGGCATTCCAACAAAGGACTAGAACCAATTCTAGATAACAACAATGGCACAATTTCTAGGCTAGTGTAGAATCTAATTTCTAGGCGCTCGTGGAATGTTGAGGAAAGGAGTTTGGGAGCTAGGTTGTGATAGGGGTTTGAGGAGATCATCCAGGGAGTGGAGTTCAACATTTTTGGGGGAATTGGAAGGCTTATTCAGTACATTCTAGACATGTCGTATTTTCTAGTTAGTTTGAGGAGGACGTGGTATTTAGGGTCAATTTTCAGAGGTCAAGTCTAGGCTAAGCTGGTGGTCTAGTTGCAGGTGTAAGGGATAATCATTCAAATCCTGAAACGATCTCCTTAAGTGCAGGTGGAAATTCTTCTTCTATTTCCCTTGGAGTTTCAATCATCCACCTCCAAATTTAGATATCATACTAAAATAGCTGAGTTGCTAAATTTACCCAGAAAATAACATAACTTCACTTACTCGGAACCAAAAGAAAACAAAGCTCCAACTTATAATTTCTCGGGTCCGAAACTTGGACTAACCCGCGTATACTTTTACCACGTGACCACCGTTGGATCGTAGCCTCCACAACGGATGGTTACGATCATCCAGACTTCAACGGAATTAAGCCACAGTTGAATTGCTCATCAGGTCCGAAAATTTTATTAACCATCATTCACTTTTCCACGCAATATCCATTGGATCTCGTTCCTCTAATCAGACGACCAAAATCAACTGCATTATTAACCCAGTTTAATAAAATATAGTGTCCGGTTTTGGGTTAAACCTCGACGTTGATTTTCACGCAAATACCATATATCTAATGGCTCTGTCAATTGGACAGTTCTAGGCTTCTTCGGTTTTCCTCACAAGTTTATCAGACTTTTTCCTCTTTCCGCTATGATTTTAGCGCTTTTTCCAGGTTTATATCTTCACTAATGAATTCAGAGTTCATCTAATTAAATTTCTCGGGGTCGAAACACATTCGGCTTAACATAATACACAGTGAATGAGGAATTTAAACATGAAAACCCCAGATCTTACAGAACTCTAGTTTACAGGCCAAACTGGAATTCAACAATACACAGAGATAATTCGAAGGAATCCAAACCTTCGGGATTTAACATTTCATGCATAAAATACGCAGAGATACAGAGATAATTAAATTCTTTTACAGTCTAATTCTCCATAACCAAGTCCAGCCAAATCCTCTTACAATAGTTCAAAACTTACATAAATACTTTACATCCAACAATCCAATCCTCAATCAATGGATCAAATCTATCTAATCCTATATAAATACCTAAACTGCTTGATATTCTCCTCGAGAATCTCAACTAAGTCTAAACTACTTGAATTAATTACAAAATCATTCAAATACCTATATTCTAGCTCAATTCCTATCTAGAAAACTTTGTAAATTGACAGCTAAAGGATCCCACTCCTTTGCTTGTAACTTTTTTTTTGGATTTTTGGAATAAAATGAAGCCTTTTTTCTTTAAGCCTCATGCTCCTGCATCAGACTCTTTAGGACAGAATTCTTCATGGGCTCCTATCCATGAGATCTTCTACAGATCGACCTAACTTCTGTAGCATGGTTTCTGTCACCTAGGTAGCATCATCAATTGGTTGATCTTTCCACTTGACCAAGTACTAAAAATACTCCTATCCCCTTGTTTTCTTAAATACTCTTTTATCCAATATCTTATGTGGTTGCAATGCCTTTGTTGTAGGTAACTGTTTTACCCAATCCACCTCTTGTTCTTCCTTGTCTTTTGATGTGTCATCTGCTTGTCCCTTTTCATACTTGTATAAATCAGCAACATTGAAAATTGGAGATATTCCAATACCAGGGGGTAACTCAATTTCATATGAATTTGCAGAAAATTTCCTTAAAATTTCATGGTCCAATTTGTTATACTCCCTTTTTGGAAATCTTTCCTTCCTTAGGTGTGCCAAAACCAAATCTCCAACCTCAAAATTTACTTCTCTCTTCTTCAAATCTGCTATGTTCTTGTCCTTTGTGTTGCTTTCCTGTAGCTGCTATTTTACCTGTTCATAACCTACTTGAATCTCTGAAGCAAAATCTCTCCTAGAGCACTCCTCATTTCAGCTTTACCCAAATATCTTAGTTCAGACACTCCTCTTGGGTGCATTCCATCAACTATATGGAATGGACTCTGCCCTGTACTCCTGTTAGGAGAATCATTATAAGCATCTTTGGCCTGTGCCAATATTTGATCCCACTGTTTTGGATGTTCACCTGCAAGGATTATCAAAAGATTACCCAAAATTCTGTTCACAACTTCAGTCTACCCATCAGTCTGAGGATGATATGCAGAACTGAAACTTAGTTTAGTGCCAAGTTTCTTCCACAAAGTCCTCCAGAAATGACCAACAAATCTGGTATCTCTGTCTGAAACAATGCTCTTAGGTAACCCATGCAACCTTACAATTTCCTTAAAAAAAAAGTTAGCAACATGAGTAGCATCACTGGTTTTATAACATGGAATAAAATGTGCCATTTTTTAAAATCTGTCAACTACTACATAAATTGAATCATGTCCCCTTTGAGTTTTTGGCAAACCCAAAACAAAGTCCATACTTACCATATCCCAAGGCCTATCTGGAATAGGTAATGGAACATACAAACCTGTGTTTTGGCTCCTTCCTTTTGCATACTGACAGACTTTACAATTTTTCACATACTTCTCTACTTCAGCTTTCATCTTCCACTAGAAATAAAATGGGTTCAACTGCTCATAAGTCTTGTCTGCACCAAAATGTCCTCCAAGTCCACCACTACGTTTTTCATTCATCAATTTTTCTCTCATAGAGCAATTTGGTATGCACAACTGATTTCTTTTAAATAACAGTCCTTCTTGCACAAAATAATCCAGCCACTTACTTTTGTCTAACAAAATAGGATTTCTACAAGCTTCAAATGCCTCTTTAAAATCTAGATCTTTCTCATATAATTCCTTAAGAAAATCAAACCCCAACACTTGAATTTGACTTTCTTGCACCAAAATGCTTTTTCTACTTAAGGCATCTGCTACTTTGTTTGATTGACCAATTATATGTTTTAACACAAAATTAAAACTTTGAAGGTATTCTACCCATTTTGCATGCTTCTGGTTAAGCTTTGGCTATTGCATAATGTATTGTAATGCATGGTTATCTGAATACAATATGAACTCCTTAGACATCAAGTAATGTCTCCACTTCTTCAAAGACTGCACCACTGCATAAAATTCCTTGTCATAAGAAGAATATTTCTTCTTTGACTCATTCAGCTTTTCACTAAAATAAGCTATAGGTTTGTCCTCCTAACTTAAAACAGATCCAATGGCTTCTCCATTGGCATCACACTTCACTTGAAAATGTTTGTTAAAATCAGGAAAATAAAAATAGGTTTCTCAGTAATCTTTTTCTTCACCAGTTGGAAATTATTTTCTGCTTCAACAGTCCATTTAAATGGCTGTATATCCTTCTTTATAGTGTCAATAATAGAAGCATTGATTTGACTAAAATTCCTTATGAATTTCCTATAAAAACTAGCAAGACCATGAAAACTTGTTACTTCAAAGACACTTTTTGGTGAAGGCCACTCCATGATTTCCTTGATCTTCTCAGGATCCATCTTTAACCCATCAACAGAAACAACGAAACCCAAATACACCAACTCTTCCTTCATGAATGAAAATTTCTTTAAATTTAACAGTAACTTCTCTTGTTGTAGCCTCTGTAAGACATAATCAAATGTTTCACATGTTCCTCCTTTGATTTGCTGTAAACTAATATATCATCCAGATATACTATTACAAATTTACCTATAAATTATTTCAAAACTTCATTCATGAGTCTCATAAATGTATTGGGATCATTTCAAAACCCAAAAAGCATTACCATCCATTCATATAATCCTTCATTTGTCTTAAAATCAATTTTCCACTCATCTCCTTCTCTAATTCTGATTTGATGATAACCACTTTTTAAATCTAACTTTGTAAAATATCTTACTCCACTCAAAAAATCCATCAAATATTCAATTCTAGGTAAAGGAAATCTGTACCTAATTGTTATCTTATTGATTTCTCTTGAATTAGTTCACATTCTCTAGCCTCCATCTTTCTTTGGGCTCAACACTGTTGGCATTGCACAAGGACTCAAACTCTCTCTAATCAATCCCTTGTCTAACAATTCCTGAACCTATTTCCCGATTTCTTCATTCTCTGTGGGAATCATCTTGTAAGATGCTTTATTAGGTATATTTTCTCCTGGAATCAAATCTATATGATGGCTGATTTTTCTAATGGGTGGTCACTCATTAGGCAAATCATCTACAATGATATCACAATAACTATCCAACATCTCTTAAATTTCAATTGGTAAATCATAAAATTTAGTGGAAGTTATTATTACCTTGGGTTTTCAAACCAATGTAAAACTTACCTCATCTTCTTCCATATTCTGCAAGTACTCCTTTCCACTCAACAATAAGGTCTTTGGATCAGGTTTCCTCGATGCATCCCCTTCTTCCATAGGCATCAATGTATGATTGACACCATCTTTGCTAAATTTGTGTGTGTTCTTCTTTCCGTCATGCATAGCTCCTCTGTCATACTGCCAAGGCCTTACCAACAATATGCGACACACATTCATAGGCATCACATCACACAGAATTTTGCCTCTGTATTTTCCCAACTCCAACTCCACTTCACACTGCTCATTCACTATCAACTGATATCCCTTTTGAGGCCATGACACCTTGTAAGGTGTTGAGTGTTTCTTTGTCTTCAATTTCAACTTCTCCACCACTTCTATGGAGACCAAATTATCTGTACTACCACTATCAATTATCATCTGAAAACACTTCCCTTGAACCTTGCACACAGTCCTGAACAAGCTTTTTCTCTGTGTTGGTTCAACAATTTCCTTAGTTGGCTTTAGTAAAACTTTTTTAACTACCAAAGACTCTCCTTTCTCTGGTACATTTTCTTCTTCTATTACCTTTGTTGCTTCCTCTTCAGTCTTAGCAACAATTGCATTCCTTTGATTCATTCCTATGTTTTCTGGGCACTCATAGGCTCTGTGTCCCAGCTTGTTACATCTGTAACATCTGACTTCTCTTCCTCTGCCTCTGCCTCCTCTTCCTCTAGAAAAACTCCCTTTGCCACTTGCATCACCTCCTGTGTGTGCATGCTGACTTGAGCTGCTGCTAGCTCCATCTTTAGGTGTTGTAGACCTTCCTCTACCACCTTGAATTCCCCTTCCTTGGAAAGTACCTCTATTTCTGGTAGACTGCTTCCTCATGAGTTTTTCTTCAGCCTTCAATACCATCTGATAAGCCTCTTCTACTGTTTTAGGAGACAATACACTTATCTCATCTTGGATCTCCATTCTGAGACCATTCACATATCTTGCAACCTTCTCATATGTATCTTGGATTTGTCTTGCTCTTATGCTCACTTTGTAGAATTCCTCTGTGTATTCCTTCACTATCATAGACCTCTGTCTAAGATTCTACATCTATCTAAATAATGTCTATTGATCGTCACTTGGAAAAAACTTACTTTTAAGCTTTGACACCATTCTATTCCAATTCTTAATTTGATGTTTACCAAGTCTTCTTATTTTTTCCTACACTCCATCCCACCAAAGTATTGCATGTCCTTTCAGTTTTTTGACAGCAAACTTCACTTTCTTTCCTTCTTTTGTTTCTTCATAATCAAAGAATTTCTCCATGTCATTAATCCAGTCTATCAATTCTTCAGGGCTTAAGCTTCCTGTATATATTGAAACTTCAAGTTTGAGCTTAGATGTGGATCTCAATACTAACTTAAAGAATCTCATTTCAGGAGTTACATCTGCAAGTTACTCTTCTTCTGCAGCTCCAACTTCAAGTTCACTGACATCTCCAACATCTTCATCTCTCGCCATTTCCATTGCTTTTAATCTGGCTTGCATCTGTTGCATAACTTCCAACACTTCAGCATTTGCAATTGGTCTTCCTCTTCTTACCACCTCTTCCTCCAACTCTGAAATCCATGTTGGATTTCTTTTTCTGATCCTTCAGATCCTGTTTAGTGTCGGTGGGCTACTCTGATACCACAAATGATGGTCTAGTTGCAAGTGTAAGGGATAATCGTTCAAATCCTGAAACGATCTCCTCAAGCGCAGGTGGAAATTATTCTTCTATTTCCCTTGGAGTTTCAGTCATCCGCCTCTAAATTTAGATATCCTACTAAAACAACCGAGTTTCTAAATTTACCTAAAAAATAACAGAACTTCACTTACCCGGAACCGAAAGAAAAAAAAGCTCCAGCTTATAATTTCTCGGGTCGGAAACCTGAATTAACCTGCATATACTTTTACCACACGACCACCGTTGGATCACGACCTCCACAATAGAAAGTGACGATCATCTGGACTTCAATGGAATTAAGCCACAGTTGAATTGCTCATCGGGTCCGAAAACTTTATTAACACCGTTCACTTTTCTACGCGATATCTATTGGATCTCGTTCCTCTAATTAGACGGCCCAAATTAACTGCACTATTAACCCAGTTTAATAAAATATCACGTCCGGTTTTGGGTTAAACCTCGACGCTGATTTGCACGTGACTACTGTAGATCTAACGGTTCTATCGATCAGACGGTTCTAGGCTTCTTTGGTTTTCCTCACAAGTTTATCAGACTTTTTCCTCCTTCCGCTATGATTTTAGTGCTTTCGCCAGGTTTAGCTCTTCACTAATGAATTCAAAGTTTAGCTAATTAAATTTCCAGGGGTCGAAACACATTTAGCTTAACCTAATACACAATGAATGAGGAATTTAAACATGAAAACACCAAATCTTACAGATCTCTAGTTTACAAGGCAAACTGGAATTCAACAATACACAAAGATAATTCGAAGGAATCCAAACCTTCAAGATTTAACATTTGATGCTTAAAATATGCAGAGATACAGAGATAATTCAATTCTTTTACAGTCTAATTCTCCATAACCAAGTCTAGCTAAATCCTCTTACAATAGTTCAAAATTTACATAAATACTTTACGTCCAACAAGCTGATCCTCAATCAATGGATCAAATCTATCTAATCCTAGATAAATACCTAAACTGCTTGATATTCTCCTCAATAATCTCAACTAAGTCTGAACTACTTGAATTAATTACAAAATCATTCAAATACGTATATTCTAGCTCAATTCCTATCTAGAAAACTTTGTAAATTGACAGCTGAAGCATCCCACTCCTTTGCTTGTAACTTTTTTTTGGATTTTTGGAATAAAATAAAGCCTTTTGTCTTTAAGCCTCATGCTCCTTCATCACAAACCCTTTCTGGGTTTTGGTGGGTTTATTGAGAGGAGCCTAGGGCTAATTTTGTAGAATGTTTTGAGCACCAGAGGTGGGACTTTCAGCAGCATCCTTCCAGGAGACAATGTCGTTTTCTAGGGTAGCGCAGAGCCTATTTGGGGAAACTCACTCTGTTTTGGGCATTGCATTTTCTCACTTGGGTCTTATCAAGCTTGCCTGTTATAGACATTTTTGTGCCTTACAGCTCTAAGCATGAAATGTCCATAATCCAAGGGATCCAAAGTCCCTAAAAGTGTTGTTCCTACCCCTAGAGGAACAAGGTCAACCAATTACAGCTTCTCCCAGAAGTTCTCCACCAGAAACTACTCAGAATCAGTCAAATCAGGATCATTTCAGCTGCTCCACTAGCTACCTGAGTTGCATAGCACCCAAGTACACTATCTAGGTGCGTTGCAACGCACCTAAATGCACTACCAGGGTGCGCTGAGCGGGAAATGCCAAATGGCAGTGTCATTCCGTGAGGTGGACAGACCATGGAAGCTTCCAGAATCTTCCTCAATGACACTTTCCTCACTGAGTTCGACCAAGGATGAGTAAGAGGCTCTCAGTCTCCAAGTGGAAGCAAGAACTGACAGAGAGAAGCCACAAGTCAAAACATAAGCTGACTCATCCTCTCTGCTTACATCTATATATGGATCCCTCATCCCAGAGATCCAGAGGCTGGAATTTTGTACTTTGCAGAGAATTGTTGTTGGTTTTGAGATTGAGATTAGTGCATTGGGTGATTTATGCTTTGTTGGAGGTGAGGAAGGGATTCCTTTCCTGGGAGGTAGATGCTGGATCGGGACTCACTTGGTTGTATCTCCTCCTGGATCTTCTTATTATATCAATAAAACTATTTGAGTTTCTCCTACATGCTTGTGTATCAATGATGTTTTGTTATATTTGCATGTTTAGCTTAAATCTGATCCTAAGCTATTTATGAATGTAAATCTATGTCTTTGTGTAGTTTTCCTCTTCTGTGATCTTGTAGGAACTTGGTGAAGCTGGGCAAGTAAGGGAGCAGGTAGCTGGAAGCTATCAAAGAGGAGAGCGATTGGATCAACAAACTAGCGCAAGACACAGGTTAGTTCATCCTTCCTCTTCGTTTACATTTCATAAAGAAGAATACGAAAGTAGTTTTCCTTGTTTGTTGCTAAGGCACTGTCACACCTTAGAGTGGGATAGGGGCGTTCTGAGTAGATACTTTTCCCAACAACATTGCCCTTGAGGTAAGCCTAGGTGCATTCCTTCCATACTATTTTACTCTTGCTCCATATATTTAATAAAACAACTCAACTGCATGGTATTTGTGGAGATTTCATGGGTGTTCACTAGTTTTTAGAAATTTTGTGCTTGCACATGTTATTTGCTTTGTATATCACTATTTTTCCTATTTCAGAACATTACATGGAAGAACAAGCTAATAGGAAATTGGTCCAATTTTGGCTAACACCTCAAAAGGTGCACAATATTTGGGTGATAACTTGGGACAATTTCCAAGTCTAAGTGTGATTTTCTTTGGTTTCACTTTTAAGTATACATGATCACCCACATTGAATTCTTTCTTAAATGTTTTCAAGTCTATTTAAAATTACACTTGACTTGTTTAACCACTTCTTCCATCTCTTTTAATATATTTGGTCCCAATACTAACCAATCTTTAGGATGATCCCAACTTAGAGGTACTTTGCATGTTCTGCCATACAATACCCCAAAGGGGCTCATCGTCAAAAAGTTTGATATTTATTATAGGCAAAATCAACTAAGTGGAGATAACCCTCCCACTTAGTTGGCTCGTTGATAATATACATTCTTAGCTTATCTTCTAAGATTTTGTTGTAGCCACTACAAAACCACCCAAAATTTTCCATAGCATCCAAATTTTGGGTCCCCTCCTCTCTCTCTCAAGGTTTAATAGGTATTCCTATGCCCTCAAACCCTATTGATGCTTATGTATTCATGATGCATATTTATTGTACCCACTTTGCTTCATCTTGATCATCATTCTATTAAATTTACTATGGTTTGTTACACTACTACATTTATGAAGCATTTTCAAGCATTATGTTCTCATTAGTATGTATTTTTAATGATAGGTAGGTGTATGATGTTGATAACCATATTCCACCTTGGTCCATATCTTTTCAAATGTGTTGGGGTTTATGAAATTGTCATCTTGCTCATGCACCTTTCAAACCCTAGAGTATCATAACGAAAGTTCCAACCATGTTCAACTTAATCCTCATCCTATAGGTTGCATTTTAACAAGCATTCTATGAGACTTGCATTATATCATTCCATCATCAAGTTAGGAATTGTAGGACATATTAATGTCAATTTCAATCATGAAGCTCATTCATGGATTTGAGTGTAAAATTCCTTGAAGAAAAAATCTTATTTGTGACTCCACTAAGTGTATGGCATATCACTATTTCAGAAGGCATTAGGGAAATTTGTAATTTTGGATATTTCTTAGAACTTATGTGTGTATTCTTAATCATTATTATGCATCAAAGGCATTAGTATTTAAATGAAATAACATTATACTATGTAGTGGAAGTTAACTAATTTTTATTATATGTTGATATGCAGGGTTTGAAGAAATTACATCAAACAATGTAAAACTGTATATACAATCGTGCAAAAGAACACGTGTCTATATATATATGAAATATGGCCCAAAAAGTTTTATTCATCAAATTCGTCAACTTAATATCCTTAAGGGTAACATGCACAAGGGCAAAGCAATACACTTGTTATTACAATTCTGATTATGTCCATCAAATGGAGCATTCGAGGCAAAGCCATAATGCACATGGGTGGTTGAAAGGAAACAACGTTACTCACTCTTCACATTCTTGTAGTAATGAGATTCATCAAATATATGAGAATTTGGATAAAAATTCTCAATGAAATAAATCATATAACAAATAGGCATTACTTTTCAATAGCCAATTGGAAGGCAATGATAGTCATCGTGCTTAGATTTAATAAGCAATGCAAGGGCACACATAAAGGTAGCGATAAAGGACATTACAAAGGTCACAAGCTGCACACTATTATATTAAGGTGTTCCCATGACAAATGGCACAACAATGCTATAAGAACGGTTGCTATGAAAGTGTGATGAAGATGTGCTGAAACACTTGAATCAACATCAATGGATGTAAATAATCTGATTACACTATAAATGCTATGCAAGATAGATGAATAGGAGGGGCAGTAAATCCATGTTTTGGGGCAGAAGGATTGTATTATCACAATGACCATGACTGTTATCGAAGGGTACCAATACATATTATAATGATACATTGAGTTGTTGAAATCCATATGATAAAGGGCAATAATGGCTAGTGCGTGGTGCATACTATGCATTAAAAGGCTACGTGGAATGTTGTGTAACATTCAAAAGAATGTGTTGAATGAACCATCCAAAAAAGAGTTCCAACGATTCAACAATTGCGATGAAAGCATCCAAAACCATGCACCGAAACACGTGTCCAGATGGAAGGATATAAGCAGCCCCATGAATATAAGAAACAATATAACACTACAAAAATTTGACAAATGGCACGTTGAAAAAGGGCATTTAGAGACAATGTGTAACCCCAATGCTGCAAGAGGAATCACATGAAGGGTTTTATGTAGGGTTGGAAAATAAAATTGCGTGCAATGATTTATATGCACTAAGAACAAGTGATGCACAATATGGATTGTGCATGTGGAGAGGATCAATTGCTACAATATTACAAAAGCTGAGTATTAAAGTGAAAAGGTTGGAATTATAAGTTTGTTATCATGATTATGCCACATCATAAGAAAACTTTGTCAAGCTCCCACAAAATTATGTAAAATGCAACGATAAGGCATTTGTTAAAGCATGCACGGATATAATATGAATCATATGTATGGTATCATCAAATGCCAACGTGGAAAATATTCGAGGGCAGCATTGCAAATGTGCTAAGGCCTTTTAAAGAACGTTGAAACATCAATGTGCTACATTAAGGGTTTGTAACGCTCATGATAGGTGGTTCCATTGAAACAAATTGTGATGAGGAAGGTGTCATAGAAGCATGAAAAGATGCACAACACCATAACGCATGGAAGTAATATGAAAAAACATAGTAAAAGAGTTCACCCTAAGTGTGTTAAGGATAGAACGATATGTTGAATTGTCAAAGGCAATACAAATATCTTTCTGCGCACTAAAAAAACAAGAGCTAGCTGATATAAAGGTTAAAAAACCATACTTTTATGCAATCCTTGCCATAGGTCCAAAGCCAGAGATGGAAGTAATATGACAAAACATAGTAAAAGTGTTCACCCTAAGTGTTTTAAGGATGGAACCATATGTTGAACTGTCAAAGGCAATACAAATATATTTCTACGTGCTAAAAAAAACAAGAGCTAGCTGATATAAAGGTTAAAAACCCATACTTTTATGCAATCCTTGCCATAGGTCCAAAGCTAGATATGGAAGTAATATGACAAAATCTAGTAAAAGAGTTCACCCTAGGTGTGTTAAGGATGGAACCATATGTTGAACTGTCAAAGGCAATACAAATACCTTTCTGTGCACTAAAAAAACAAGAGCTAGCTGATATAAAGGTTAAAAACCCATACTTTTATGCAATCCTTGCCATAGGTCCAAAGCCAGAGGAATAGTGATTATCATAGTTATTAAGTTTGAATTCGAATTCAGATATGAATATGATACGATAAATATTTGAGGAAAAAATTCGATAGTAAACATTTTAAATATTTAGAAATATATAATTTTTTTTGTAACAACAATTATTTTTGCTCATTTTTTTCACATTAATTTTGAAATTGTATAATTTATATCTGAAAGGTTTGCTACAATGCTACACAGAAATAACTCTAGACATTGCGATGAGGTTTATCATGACTATCACAATAATATCATTCTATTATTCCACTAAGTGACGAAAGAGTTGTTGTAAGAACATAAAAGTGGTGATGAAAGGTGTACTTTAAACTTGTAAATGAGTAGCGCATGGTGCAGTATTAGAGGTGAACATTTATGATGGGAAACACCAACACAGTCACATTGGCATGACTCAAGGTATTAGAGTTGACCTTCAACTGCTAGACGCCTCGCCTCCACCAATGCAGATGAGAAGTAATAACACACTAATGCAACACACAATCACATATTATGATTGAGACATGCATGATGTTGATTCATATTCTCCCAAAGCAAAGTGCGGAAAATTATTTGACAAAATATATGGATCAATGCATTGAAGAGGAAATAATATTACACTATGTTGAATATTGCATTCAAAACATGTGATGAGGAGTCCAAGCTCTAGCAAATGGCATAGGGATAGAAGTTCAAATGCTATGTCACTATAGACTAGTAATGCGACGAGAGTCGCTGGCGCACCAGTGCCACATTGAGAGATAAGCCTCAACTCTTTTGTTGCTAGTCAAAACTGTGATGTGACTTCCATCCTTCTTGGTGATATCAATGAAAACATTTCAACATAGCACCCTTTGTTGAGAAACTAGAATATATTTTGGAGTATTTAATACTCTCCTTTAATTTCTCTCATGAAAAGTCATAGGTAAGTGAATAGAGCTAAGGTCTCATCGATGCTATGAAATTGTGCCAAGATATTTAAAATATTCATGACCAAGGTTCAGTAATATTGGTTAAATTTGATTCATTTATAGCTTTTTTTGTCCTTTCCATCTAGATTTCAATTAGAACAATGTACTCTTACACTTTAGATCTTATCAATTTCCAAACTTTTGAGAACATCAACAATAAGTTTGAGGAGTGCAAAGCCATAGATTTTGGTATTAAAGATGATTAATTTGTTTTAGTGAGACAATTTATACAAGTTCAAGCGGAGAGGAAAGATAAATTCTTGGTCTAAACAAGAGTGATATTTTCTCGAATACAATCCATTGTTGATCAAGAATTTGTTTGTGAAAGATGTTGTTTATACACCCTCCCAACATTGATGATATTGATTAGTTTCTATTTTACAGATTTTATTTATTCTTTTATTATAATAAAGTATGTCCATCTTGCAACCTAATAATTGTTTGTGTGTTCGCAAGGTTGGGGTTGCAAAGAGTCATGGCCATTTATATCTAAACGCTTCGGGGAGGAATAATCAAAATTAGTGACAGTTGTGAATAGTCAACCAAGCGTCAAGGTGACCCTTGGGCATAACGAAGGAATCACCAAGTCACTACATCAAGAGCAAGTGAATTTCTAATTATCATGATGTAAATGTATTATTTTTCATTAATGACAAAATATTGAATTAATGTAAAGGCACCAAGAGGGAATATCAAAGGTCACTTAGAAGCTCAAAAGTCATGGTGGAAGTTTAAAAATCCTAAGGGAGATAAAGAGTCAATTGGAGGTTGAAATTCATGAGGGAGTCCAAAGTTCATAGGAGAAGGTGAAAAGTTACCCTTATTTCTAATGTAACCTCATGCATCATGCAAAAGGAATTTTGTAGGTTTTAACCCTGTATAGAAATTATCTACAAACAAATTCTTAAAAACAGAAAAAATATGCATTGGCGAGAACCTAAAATATACATAGAGATTTTTTCTTGGAACACAAAACCACACTTTTTTTTATGCGGACCTAATAATAGTTGGGCAGACCCAAAGATGGGGGTGATACACAAGAATGGTGGTTGGACCTATCCATGGTTTTGCACATGGTTTTTTGGGCATGATGGTTTTGTCCATGGCATTTTGTATATCCGATCATGGCATTTTGTATATCTGGTCAAGGGAACTATGATTATGTTCTAATCTAGGGTTAATGAATTGGGGTTTACCAATGCTTCGACATGTATATAATGTATTGTAACATTTAAAGGAATATAATGAAAAAATGAGTTTTCTTTTACTGGTTAGAAAGTCTCTGTGTATATTTTTATGTTCTCGCCATTGTATATTTTTTTCTATTTTTAATAATTTGTTTGCAGATAATTTTACAGGGTTAACACCTACACATTTTAGCACTTCAAATAGGCTAGTAATAGTATTTCTATTTTGTACTTAAGGATCCGAAGACACTTGCTCTTGGTAGCTTATAGGTGGAGGGATTGTGAGGCTAGTTTTATGTCATGAAGATGATATGAATTGCTCTCATCCCACTATTGGGTTTTGATGAGTTTGTGTACATGTACTTGAATGTGTGATAATATTAATGATAATTTTTCAATCATGCATTGATTCCCATACATGTTAATGACACTTGTAATGACTATTCATGCTTTCGTCATTTATGTATGTGGTTTTACACATTGGTTACATATTTATGAACTATTTCATTTCATGTACCTAGTGTCTTGGCTTTGAATATTTGCTATTCATTCAAAGTTAATGTTAGTGATTAGTTGTGAACTAATTCACATTTGGTACCTATCTCTCTCTTACTTGTGTATGACTTAGTTAGTCTAAACTATTTGATTATTCCTTAAGGCATGGTCTTTCTCATTATGCTTTTGTTATGTTATAGTACCATGTTCTACAAGTCATCAATGGAGGGTTGATTTCGTCCTCATCCTTTTGACATAACACACTTGGTCTCACATTTATTTTTTCATTTGATATCCAAGAGAAAAACACACAAACGATGGCAACAGAGCTAAGATCCCAGATGGGGCTTCTATCACAAATGGTGTGAGGTTTAATTGGGACTTCATACCAGGGATACCCCCTTAGTGTTGGCATATTATCCAACTCTATCAATAGATCTAGTTGGTCCTTTCTATTTGACCATTAGTTTAAGGATGATATGATATGCCAAAGTTTAACTTTGTTCTAATACCTTCAAATAATCCCTTCCAAAATTTAGAAGTGAACTTGGCATCACGGTCTGAAATCACATCTTTGGGCATACCATGGAGTCTAAATATCTCCTTCATGAATATTTTTTCTATGTTAATAGCCTTGAAGGTAAATTTTATAGGAATAAAGAGTGTAACTTTACTGAGTTTTTCTACCACTACCATGATAGAATCATGCTTCCTCCTAGTCCTTGGTAACCTAGTAATGAAACCCATTGATATTGTTTCCCATTTCCATTCTGGAAAGGGAAAAGGATATAATAGCCCTACTAGGTATTGATGGGAAGCATTAATTCATTGACACTCCAAGCACTTTTCCACATGCTCTATTATCCTTTTCTTCATGTTAGGCCAATAAAAATCTTTCATCAATACTATTATTAACTTTTTATAACCAAGATGCCCAACTATTGGTTTATTATGTAACTCATATAAAGCAAATATTTTCAGATATGGATCATTAGGCAAGTAAATTATGTCTTAGTACATTAGCAATTCTTGATTGTTTATTGAAAAATCAATATTGTCTTCATCTAACAATTCATATTTCTGAATTTTCTCTTTAATTTTCATGTATTCTATATCAAAAGTTTTAGCTGATTTAATCCTTTCTATCAGGTTTCTTTTCCAACTCATTGTAGAAATGTCACAAATATGATTTAATGTTTTGCTAAAGGCATCAAATTTTTTTATTTTATTTTCCTTTATGTGTACGATTTCAAAATCATATTCACTAAGGAATTCCAACCGTCTTGCTTGTCTAACATTCATATTTGGTTAGTCAAATATATATTTGAGACTACATTGTCTGTTTTTAGTTGAAATTTTCTTCCTATGAGATAGTGTCTCCACATTTTTAGAGCATGAATGATAACTGCTAGTTCTAAGTCATGTGTGGCATATTTCTTCTCATGATCTTTTAGTTTCCTAGATTCATAGTGGATTACATGGCATTCTTGCATTATAACACCCCCCAATCCTTCTTTACAAACACATGTACATAGAACTAAATATTTATTGGGGTTAGCTAATTTCAGGATTGGAGCCATAGTTAATAATTGCTTTAGTTTCTCAAAACCATCCCACAACTTCTGATTCCACTCAAGATTTGTTCCCTTCTTTTGCAAAGTAATTGGATATGCCATTTTATAAAATCCTTCTATAAATATTTTTTAATAAATTGTAATTCCCATAAGCTACCTGATATTAGCTACATCTTTAGGTACCGACCATTCAACAATATCTCTTATCTTTTCTAGATCCACAAAAATCCCTTCCTCAGATACTACATGTCCCAAACATTGAATCTATTTCTGGTAAAATGAGCATTTTCTAAACTTAGCATACAACCAATTTTCTCTTAGTGTTTGAAGATCAATCTGCAAATGTTGATCATGTTTTTATTTACATTTTGAGTAAACCACAATATCATCTATGAATACAATGAAAAATTTGTCAAGAAAAGGGCTAAGTACACTATTCATTAAGCACATGAAAGTGTGTGGTGCATTAGTGATTCCAAATGGGAGTACCACGAACTCATAGTGTCCATATCTTGTCTTGAATGTTGTTTTGTGAATATCCTTATCCTTTATCCTAATCTGATGGTATCTCGATCTCAAATCAATTTTTGAGAAAATTGAAGCTCCTTTAACTTGATCAAACAAGTCATTGATTCAAGACAAAGAATACTTGTTCTTGATAGCCATTTTATTGAGCTTCTTGTAGTCTATACAAGTATGAGAGTCTCATCTTCTTAACGAATAATATTGGTGCACCCCAAGGTAATATAATATGTCTTATGTATTTCTTATCTATCAACTCCTGTAACTGAATTTTTAACTCTATCAACTAAGGAATACTCATTCTATATGGGGATTTGGATACTAGAACTGCTCCAGGAACGTGATCAATGGCAAATTCTATATATATCCTTGGAGGGAGTCCTGGTATTTATTTAAGAAAGACATCTTTATATTGCTCAAATATAGGGAAATATTCTAGAGATGGTTTGTTTTTTCTACTAGAAAGGTCTTCAATCTGGATTGCAAACATTTGGAAGCCCTTACAAGAACATTTATTTAATTGTTAGGCACAAATTTGCTTCACAAAAATAGATATTGACACTCCTTTGACTATATAGTACTCTACTTCATCATTAATACAAGCGAAAGACTTTTCTAGGAAATTTAAAATTACTTTGTGAGGTTCCAACCAATCCATCCCAACAAGATCATATGACCCCAAAGATAAAATGTTTAGGTTTATATGAGTGTTTATTCCATTTAGATTTAGTAAACAATATTTTCTCATTTATGTAACTTTATTTTTAGTTCATGTGGCCAATTGTACTAACTAGGGCTTACTTTGTTTTTCCTTTTTAAGTCCACATTTTTGAATTGCATCATGGGAAATATAACTTAAAGTAAAACTAGGGTCAATTAGTAGTGTAACACGTTTCTTAGAAATTTTACCTTGGATTTGACCCATGGTGAACTGGTGATCTTCTTGTCTCCCATCCAACACCACACTATTCCTTGGGATATTTCAAGCAATATCATTGAATTTAGAGGCTTCTTGTAGGTTATTTACTATTGTTTTTTTTCTTACTCGGTTTTGTGTATGGTCCCTCCACAAATGGTTATCATTGAAACCCCAACTCTTAATTGATGGTCTAGTTGATTCACCAAAAATCCTATTTCTTTCTCCTACCCCTTTTCCACCTTTATGTTCTAGGATTTTATGTTGATTTACGCTTCTGTTATACTCCCCTCGGTTACTTTCAAATGTGTTAGAAAATACAAGTTTCCTAAAATCATTTTTCTTAGCATTGAACTTCTCATGCTTCATGGCCATCGATCCCTTAGAATTTTCACTCTCTTTTTTTGTTTTGGTTAAAACACAATTTTTTCTTCCTTATAGTCTCATCCGTGGTTTTTGGATTGTAAAATTCAATCCTTTCTTTATATGAAAAAACCTACAAGCTTTGCATTTTTTCTTTCCCCCCTATTAAATATGGTACATATCTTAGCAAACTCATGAACTTATTTACAAATTCATCCATGGTGGACTATCCTAGTCTTAACTCACGGAACTCTTTGGCCTTCTCACCAAAATATCATTATGTTAAGTATTTCTCTTTAAATTCCTTTTTTAATAGTTTCCAAGTCATATTTTTGCGTATGATCCTCTTTATGGGTTATTTTTCTCCCACCATAAGGATGCTTTACCGGTTAATTGATATGTAGCCAATATAGCCTTCAAATTTATTGGATAATTATAGACCTTGAAATACTTAGACATATTCAAAAGCCAATATTCTGCTCCTTCTTCATATCATCTATCAAAGTTTGGAGGTCTAATATTTTTGAATTATTCTTGCAATTGAGATGTAGTCCTTTAATTTTTGGACATAGAAGTGCTACTGTCAAATTTCTGTTCTTCTCATTCATCAAACTCATGTGTTTTACTCTTTCTATAAGTTATGGAATCAATTTTGTCAATATATTCACTTCTAAATCTCTTCTTATGAGTTGTCCAACTTTCCTACTGCTTCTATTCCTTTTCAACTTCCTTAGTAAGTAGCTATTAATATCCTCTTTCTCTTCCTTGCCTTTGGTCAAATTTTCTTGATTGGTATTTATACTATCAAGGCTATGTGGGAGGAATTAAGGTGAAAAGTCCTTTGCATGTACAAATGAGGGGGTATTTATAGCCAAGGGTGAAACTAGCCCTTGTGACTGTTTGACTTCCCTCATTGCTGTTTGAATCTCATGACTTTTCAAATTACATGACTTTTCAAATTACATGACTCTTCAAATTATGAGTGGGTCTCTTGGACTTCCACTTTACATTACATTCATTGACAACAGTATGGCCCATAGTAGTGATGTGGCTGACATAACTCGTGACACGAATCGACATGATAGTGATGGTATGTTCATGCTGCTACTGGTGTGCATGTCAAGCTGCAGCGTTGTTGAGTGATGGATGTCCTCTTGGTGTATCAAAACTTCACCTCTAGATGGAAAGGTGCGCGAAGTCCTTGATGGTCATTGGGTTCGCTTGATATTGCATGTGTGTGTTGCTCCTTTGCTTGTACTTTGGCATGCTTGACATGTTTGTATGTTTGCGAAAATATCTCCTTGCATGTTCGCTTATCCGTCCATCTGTGAACACATCCTTGCATGTTCATCCGTCCGTCTATCCATGAACACATCTTCACATGGTTTTCCATTCGTGAACAGATCTCCTCGCATGCATCGTTCGTTCACCCATTCACGAACAGATCTCCTCGCATGCAACGTTCGTTCGTCCATTCACGAATCCTTTTGCATGTACTCTCCTTATTCATCCCATCTGTCATCGCATCATGTTTGTTCATGTACCTATATCTGCAGTCACTCATGATAGGATGACATCAAATCCATAAACCTCCTAGTCCACCATTATGCATGGTCATTCGCTTTTGGATGCAGGTGACTGGGAGAGAGGACAAGGCTGTGAAACTGTGCGAGGAAAGTTTTGAGATGGGATGCGAGCTTCGGGCATTGTTGGTGAAAACTGTGTAGAGGCCACTGGGAGATTCAGATGAAAAATTTGGATCAATAGTGACTGTCTGCGAGATCTGGCTTGGTTGGAGGGCAGATCTACACAATTTTTGGGGTGAAGCAGTTTGTCTAGCAGAGGGCCTTAGCAGCAAAAATTGCACAATTCCTATAGGGAGCAGGCTGCGGGCTTCAGGAGGCTTGGTAGCAAAAACTACACAATTCTTGAAGGGAGCTGGTAGCATGTTGTAAGATGGCTTAGTAGTAAAAAATGCACAATTCCTGGAGGGAGCTGACAGTGGGCTACGAGGTTTGCTGGAGAAAAAAACTCTACAATTGCTGGGAGACTAAACTATTGACCACCTCTGCGCAATTTCTTAGTTGAGCAAGATGTTGTGCTGTTGAGGGGATTTCTCATAAATATGCGTAGTTTTATGGGTGAGAAGTCGGTCGGCTTACTGGTGATTGGCTGGAAAAACTCTGCAATTTTGGAGGGGAGACAGGGACAAACACTCCGTGTCTGTTCGGCCTATCTACACAGTTTTCTCAGTCAGTGGAGTGGGAAAGGTCTACAACTTCTACGCAATTTTTTAGGGGAGTGAGTCCGAGGGTCACTGCATAGTAAAACTTTCCAGTTGACCAACAGGAGGGTTGGTTGATCAGCTTTCAGTAAGCACAAATTGAAATGGCTTGTTTGACACTTTTACATTGTTCTGGGTGACAGTCAATCGAGTCGATTACAAGGTGGAGGTTTGACTGTTAGAGGGTGATCCGGTCGTCAAAACTTCAGAAAAATGACCAAGTGTGTGAGCGAGTGAACTTTTGCACATGCTATATTGTGAACACACACTAAAAAATAACTTGATGACAAGACACCTCAAACCATTAAGAAAACATATGCTCAACATGACTGATTGACGGTGCGTGCGAAAAGTGCAATGCTTGTGATGGATCATTGAATGACTGCGAAGAAGCTTGTGTGACAATGCATACAACTTCATGGGTGTGGGCGACAAATGTTTACATAACAAATTCAACATGTACACACGACACGAAAACCTTGTGTGGCACCAGAACATGGTTGTAAGCATGACATTGTGACCAACATGCAACAAGATGTCGTTGAACGGTCAAGCAAAGAGGGTGAAAAGCCTCAACATGAGCCCACGGAGTGAGCCCGAGTGATTTTCAAACATCAAGTAAAACTCAAGGGAGGCTCTGAAATTATCTGCGGGCCGAAATTTTGGAGGGTGTTGCAGCCGGTACAACACTTGGTGACACACTGGTAGAATTCCATCTTCTCTTTTTTGTTTGATTGACAGCACAAGGCCTTGGTATTTCAAGGAGTATTTAATTTTTGTTTAGGTTACTTTGACTTTCCCACTTACCCCATGGACAGACATGGTTCACCTTTTTCCAACTCAGTCAAACACAACAAAAGTTTCAACTTGATCACAATGTTTTGAAATCAGGAAGGGTAATTTGGCTCGTGTGTTAAAAAATTTCAGAGTATAAGTTTTCATCTCTGCTGTTTCTCTGCTACCAGCAAGCCTGGAGAGTACCCTGGCGGAGTCATGCAGGAACACACGCATTGCTCCACTGCTAGTGATCCTGGTTAGTACCCTGGTGGAGTTGCATGCTTCACCTCTCCGCGCAGGAAGCCTTTCTCTTCTTTCACCTTTGTATTTTTTAAAGAGGATTGTGCATAGGCACTTATTTATTTTTGGGGTGGAAGAGGGATCCTGACTTATTGAGAGTAGTAGAGGTTGTTCCTTCAGAGAAGTATGTAAGAACTCTGACATGGGTTTGCTTGTTTAGATTTTCCCCTTCTTCACTTCTACTAGTTGGATGAGCTTGATCATGCAGAGCAAAAGACTGAGTGCGGGCATGGTATTTCCCAGTGTGGACACAGGTTCATGGTTGGACCCAAACTTCTCTTATAGATAGCTTGTATTTTTCGTCAAAACTTCATCGGCCGAAGGTTATAACCAAGCATAGGGAAGATAGACATAGGACTGGCCAAGTGCTACAATGTCATAAGTCTCTTTAGATCTCAAACCACATACTCATTCAAAATCTAGAACTCCATAGATGGCAACACTTATTTCCAGAAAAAATAAAAAATAAAAAAAATAACAGGGTACTAAGCAAACAAAACAAAACAAAATAGAGTAAGCAAAGGAAAAAAAGCAAAAACATCAAACAAAAATAGCAGTAAGCAGGCTATGTACATGGCGCGGGGCACAACCCAACCTACTAAGAATAGTGTTCGAGATCTTGGCCATTGACATGAAGGTTGTCAATCCTCCCGTCAAGTGATTGCAGATGGTATGTGTATGGGCGAAGCTTCTCATGGACTGTGTATGGACCAATCCACAGGGACTAGAACTTCATATGCTTGCCTTTGTCTTCATGGCGTTTATCCCATTTCAAGACTAAGTTACCAACATAGAAGTTAGCTTTCCCTACAGAATTTTTTTTGAGCCATCCCTTGATATGATTCTGGTAGAGTGTAAACTTTTCTTTTACTTTCATCCTTTCTTCCTATAGTTTTTGAAGTGTGTCCATCCTACGCTAGACCATCTGGCAAGGTTTGCCTTGGGAGTCTTGAGACAATTGAAGTGCAGGCAAGTAGATGTTGGGCGGTAGGATGGCTTCTTTACCATAGACCAGGAAGTATGGTGAGGTATTCAGAGAGGGTTTGGGTGTTACGTGGTCATCCCATAAATCATTCGTCAAAGCAGATTGCCAATTACGCTGCTCAGAGTAAACGATCTTTTTTATTATATAGATAAGGTTTTTGTTTGTGGATTTTGCGAGATTGTTTCCCTGCGGGTAGTAGTTAGATGAGTGTTTAAGCATAATAACATTTTGTAATGAAAAATCTTAAAGCTTTAAAGATGAAAATTACGTTGCATTATCAAACAGAAGTGATACCAGAACACCAAAGCATGAGATGATGTTCTGTTGGAGAAAGCTGATGACCTCCTGGTCATTCACTTGCTTGAGCGAAATTGCTTCTATCCACCACGTGAAGTAATTAGTTGCTATCAAAATGTAGTGGTGTTGTTTTGACAAATGTGCGAAAATTTCCCCGATGATCTCCAAACCCCATTGTTGGAACAGTTTGGTCACTACAATAGGATGTAGTGGGGCTGCTGACCTTCGCGTTCTGCCGGTTGCATCGCTGATAAACCAGGCACTTGCGGGTGTAAGTGTGTGCATCCTTGAATAATGTGGGCCGGTAGAAACCATCTCACATAACTTTGTGCGCAGTGGTATTTCCCACGAAGTGACCCCTTGCTGGTCTGTCATGCATATTGTTATGAAACTAGCTCACAAAAAGATAGAAAATATAGATCAACAACTTCAAAATAAGCCTCTTCGAGGGGGAAAACTCCTTTAAATTACGCAAATGAACAATTATTGGATGATACAAATGAAAAGACCTCCTTTTTATATATAGGAGTCTAAGGGGTCCCAATACAATCAGAGCCTACATAACAATAATATTGTAGTGGCACAACAATAACAATAGTGGGTTTCTATGGGCAATAATAATAACAACATGAGGACTATATGGGCACAATAATACAATAAGGGGGTTGCACTAATAACAATAAGGGGTTACACTAGTAGTATAGGGAGCTAACATGCCCCTCTCCTTCAAAAAGTGTTGTCCTTAATGCTTGTGTAGTTCTGGATGCTTCTGTATAAAATTCTCATCCTCCCATGTGGAATCTTCAGCGAGTAATTTCTTCCACTTGATGAGATACTCTAAAATTGATCAATTTTGTAGTTGTCTATTTCTTGTTTTTGAGACTACTTGTTGTTCCAATATGATTTTTCCTTCCTCGTCAAGTTCTGGCAATATTGTTTGAACTGGGATCTTCTCACCTATAAGCTTCTTTAAGCATGAAACATGGAAAACTAGGTGCACTCGGGAAGATGCAGGAAGATCCAATTTGTATTCCATAGTACCAATCGTTTGTAACACCTTGTACGGACCATAATACTTTGGTGATAATTTATTATCCTTCTTAGCTTGCTTGAGGGACATTTTTTTGTATTGTTGTAGTCGTAGAAATGCCCAGTCACATACATCAAAACTTCTTTCACTATGATGTTGATTTGCCTTTTGTTTCATTCTATTCTGCGCCAAAGTGAGGTTATCCTTTAAGAGTTTGAGAACTTGTTGTTGATGCTCGATGTGATCTTACACTTCTTGAACCTTAGAATTTTCTTTTAAAGATGATGTGATGGATGGTGAATGATATCCATAAAGTGCCATAAATGGGGTCATTTTTGCTACAGTATGGAAGGAAGTTTTATACCACCATTTAGCGAGAGGCAACCACTTGACCCATTATGTTTGTTTATTAGAAACAAAGCAATGAAGATATCCTTCCAAACATTTTTTCACTATCTCAGTTTTCCCATCGGATTGAGGATGATAAGATGAGCTATGAGCTATGTGAGTACCCAAATATTCCACCTCTTGTACTCCAAAGAAACATTTGGAGATTTTTCCATATAATTGTTTCTCCTCCAATAGTTTGAGCACCCTGTCAAAATGTTGAACATGATCCTTCCAAGACTTTCTGTAGATTACTATATCATCAAAAAATACTAACACAAATTTTCTAAGGAAGGGTTTGAAAATGGAATTCATCAAACCTTGAAATGTAGAAGGTGCGTTGGTAAGGCCAAAAGGCATGACCAAAAATTAATAATGAGCCTATTGATTTCTAAATGTTGTTTTTGGAATGTCTTCAGTCTTCATTCCGATTTGATGATATCCTAAACAAAGATCCAACTTAGTGAAGTAAATTTCTCCATGTAATTCATCCAATAATTCATCAATGGTAGGAATGGGAAATTTATCTTTAATAGTAAGCTTGTTGATATCCCTATAATACAGACACATGTGCCATGATCCATCCTTCTTGTGTACCAATACCACTAGAGCAGAGAAAGAACTTTGACTAGGTTGAATTATACCAACCTCTAGCATTTCTGCAATGATACGTTCAATTTCACTCTTTTGGGCATATGGATATTTGCAAGGCCTAATGTTTGGGGGAACATTTCCTGGAATCAAATGAATAGCATGATCATGATCATGAATAGGTGGGAAGCCTTTGGGAGTCTCAAATGGAATGATTGTCCAAAACATTTTGGAGATCTGGAGAAATAGATGATTTCAATGTGGGAACCTATAGTGAAAATAATTGTGCAATTACACCCCATTTTTCTTTCTTTAGAAGCTTTTTGATGCTGTTAGAGATGATTATCTTTCCTGGTTTCCCTATGATACCCCTTAATTGAACTTCCTTTCCTTCCAATTTTTTTTTCAATAAAAGTTCTTAAAAATTAAAAACTATCATACCCAAAGATTGTAGCCATTGGACTCCTAGTAAAACATCTACACCACCCATTGGAATGGAAAGCATTGGAATATTCAAGACATATTCTCCCATGGATAGATTGATATTATGGCACTTTCTAGAGCAATTTATGGTTCCTCCATTTGAAACCATTACTTGACACTCTGGTGCTGGATATAGGAAGCAATTCAATTCCCTGGCTATCTTACAATTAATAAAATTATGGGTACTACTTGAATCAATCAACACTATTACATTTTTCTTCTTGATATGCCCTTCTATCTTGAGAGTTTGAGGAGTGGTAATTCTTGTCAATGCATTACAAGATATGGTTAGATTCATTTCTTATTTCTCTGGGATTGGTTCCTGGTGTATATCCTCTTCTTTTGACATTTCTTGTTCCTTTTCTTGCTTCTCTTCCCCATCTATGTAAATTAATTTCTTCTCAGCACACTTATGACCTTTAGTGTATTTTCTATCACAATTGTAACAAAGCCCTTTTTCTCTTTTTTCTTCCAATTGTTGTGGTGTCAACCTTGTAGGTGGTGAAAGGCTAGGAGCAACAACACTTCCATCTTTATAATTATGAGTGGTAGGCTTCCTTGTTGCCATAATTTTTCTTTCTATTTTTCTTGCCAACCTATATGCCTTGTCCAGTGAATCAGGTTCCCAAAGATGAACCTCATGTTGGATGTTATAATTTAAAGTCCCTATGAAGACTTCAATCCTATGCTTCTCTGGAATATCATTTACCCTTATATTCAATTTTTGGAAGTCCTCAATGTGCTCTGCCATTGAACCCTTTTGTTTGAGATTTATCAATTGGTTAAAGAAGGTGTTGATCTTTGTATCCTCATAATGTGCTATCATTTCCTCTGTGAAAATTGACCAGGTGACAAGTGGTTTACGAGAACAAATCCCTCTATACCATACAAAATGATTTGGTTCTAAATACAAAGATGCAATACGTACCTTTTGTGGTAGTTGCATATCATGTAGATAAAAATATTGCTCCATCTATAGTATCCAAGTTACCGGATCCTTGCCATCAAATTTTCTCATAACTATATTTGGAATATGGTGGGTCTTCAATCCAACATTAGAGTCTACTAAATCATGATTAAAAT
Source organism: Pinus tabuliformis (assembly GCA_031772625.1). Classification (NCBI taxonomy): domain Eukaryota; kingdom Viridiplantae; phylum Streptophyta; class Pinopsida; order Pinales; family Pinaceae; genus Pinus; species Pinus tabuliformis. Next base: position 431,844,746 of record CM062807.1, read on the forward strand.
TTCTTTTGTTCTCATCATGAGTTTCCTCTACTACCTTTTCGGCATTAGGAAGCCTTTCTTGTAGTGACTTTGTCCAACCTTCCTTCAACCTTCCATGTATTTCTTCAAGTATTCTAGGTTGCCATTTCTTTTTTCTTCTATAACATTTATCTTATTGATCATATCTTCAATCACATTCTTCAAATCATCCCTCCAATTTTGCTTACTAGGTGTTTTTATTTTCTTGATTCGAGTCATTCTTTTTCTTGCTTTTAGCAGCTCGATCTTGAATCTATTGTATCTTTGAAATTTCGGATCTCCAAGGTCTAAAATTGTGACCTAAGTTATCCCTTTGCATCCTCTTTCCAATGCCACCAGTATGATCGAATTTGGATTCTCCAAGAAAGAGTTATGCCCAATCTCCCAAGATGACCTATTATATACTTTTTCAGTAGAGTGAACTTGTAAGAAGTTCCACGTGTAATTTTTCGACCTTCAGACCTGAAAAAATACAAATAAAATTATAGTCCGTCCTCTTTTTGTAACTTCTTACGAAATTTCAATCCAATGCTCAGAGAGAAAGTTATGATGATTTTCCCAAGGTCACTTGTTTGGGATGTAATTCAGGCGCCTGCAAAAACCCTAAATTTCTTAAACTATATCTCTGAAACTATAGCGAAACAAGATCTGAAATTCGGGCCCGAGATTCACTAAGATTTCTGCTCAAATGAGTTTTAATTTTAGAGTCTAAACCTTTGTAGAAAAATAATTATAACGAGAATTCCCCAATGACTTGTTCGAGATGGAATTATGGAGCTTGCAAAAACCCTAACTTCCTCATATCATATCTTCGAAAATATAGCGAGACAAGATTTGAAATTCGGACCCGAGGTTCAGAACGATTTCATGTCAAATAGGTTTTTTTAGCTTCTGAAACTTCGTAGAGAAAAATTTATAGAAAAAATTCCACGATGACCTATTTGGAGTAGCGAAACCATAGAATCCAAAGCTCTAATACCAAATGTTATGAAACTAGCTCACAAAAAGATAGAAAATATAGATCAACAACTTCAAAATCAACCTCTTGGAGGGAGCAACCTCCTTTACATTACAAAAATGAACAATTCTTGGATGATACAAATGATAAGACCTCCTATTCTAAGGGGTCCCAATACAATCAGAGCCTACATAATACTAATATTGTAGGGGCACAACAATAACAATAGTGGGCTTCTATGGGGCATAATAATAACAACATGGGGACTATATGGACACAATAATACAATAAGGGGGTTTCAATAATAACAATACGGGGTTAAAATAGTAGTATAGGGACCTAACATAGATCTTGCAAAACCTTCTCTAACTCATGTGCCTCCAGGCACCTGAGCAAGATTCTGTCGCTGTGCTTTTTGTAAAGCACTCCGTTCACCAACTGATAAGCTAAAGCTTTGAGACGTAATGTCCTCTTCTATCTGATGGAAAAGTGAGAGGGTACGGTTCCTTTCTCAAGGTACCAGTTCACATCTATGTACCAAGAGTTTCCATTTATAGTGGGTGGTGCTCGCACTACATAATACATTTCAATTTCCTGCTCCCAACTGGCGAGCTCTTCTTCTTCCTCCTGTGCGTGTACTGCCTTAGTTGTGAGTCTACAGAGACCATGACCCTTGATGGTGTGAATTGGCTTGACGTTAAGATCATACTCTTGTAAGCCTGTCATCCAGTTCGCACGTCGTTCACCCAACGCTTGTTGTACAAGTAGTGAGTGGACTACTGGGTGAGGCACATAGACTATGCAACGGTTTTTTAACAAGTAGGGTCTGAAATGTTTCACTGCCTTGTATATTGTATATTCTTGTTTACTGATGGTGGGGTAATTGAGTTCAAGTCCCTGCATTCTTGTGTTCATGAAGGAGATGGGACACTCATTTTTCATTTCATCCTTCTGAGTAAGCACTGCAGCAAGCGAATCGTCGGAGGAAAAGGTGTATAGCAGGAAGTATTTGTTGAAGTATGGTCTATAAAGTGAAGGATATTTTGCAATAGCTTGATTGATATGGGTCAATCGATGCTTTTCCCTCTTGCCATAGCTATAAATCACATCCTTCTTGATCATGGCTTGCATTAGTTTGACAATCTGCGCATAATCCGAGATGAAATTTCAGAGGAAACTTATCTTTCCCAAGAAGGACTGCATTGCTTTCTTGTTGGCTGGGTGAGGGATCTGTGTGATAGTCCAGACCTGGTCTGGATCAACCTTGATCCCAATATTGGCAACAATGTGTCCAAGGAGGTTCCCCTTAGACACTACGAATATGCTCTTTTTGGGATTTAAGGAAATCTCATATTTTTGGCATCGCTCAAAAATTTTCTTCATATGGCATATGTGGTATTCTCATTTTAGAGAGAAAACAATAAAATCATCGAGGTACACCACTACACTCTATCCGATGATTTTGTGGAAGGCAATGTCCATGGCACGCTGAAAGGTTGCGCTTGAATTCACAAGCTTGAATGGCATTTGTTTGTATGTGAACGTACCCCACTTGGTACAAAATGTAGTTTTGAGTCTATCAGGTTTAGCTACTAGATCCTGATTATATCTTGAAAACCCGTCAAGTAGAGTAAATATGTGTGCCCCAAATATTGTTTGTAGAATGTGCTCCATAGACGACATGGGGTATTTGTATTTGTCTGAGGTGCAATTCAAGTTCTGGAAATCAACACACAAGCGGATTTCCCCTGAATTTTTTCGTATAGGAACAAGATTTGAAACCCAAGTAGAATGACTTTGTATATGATCTGTGCATCCAACAACTTGGTGAGCTCTTTCTGTATGAGGGGTTCAAGTGACGGATGTACTTTCCTCAGCTTCTACTGATATGGATTTACCCCTTCTTTGATCAGAATGATGTGTTGGATTATTCATGTGTCGTAAGTTTTCAGATCGTCTTACTTCCACGTGAACACATCCCAATACTGTTTGAATATGTAGATAAAGCCTTTCTACTCTTGTTGTGTGCAACATGTATCGAGATTGTTCTGTTTCCAAGTTAATGAGTTCATGCATCATAGTAGAGTTGTGAGTTTTGTTGTTCCCTAGCCCCTTGAAACATTCTTGCAAGTCATATAGCTTTTCTAAAGTTGCCACACCCCTAGGGATGAGGTGGCCTTTCTTGATATCTGTCCCAGCTTGCAAAGATCGCTCGTGCTCCTCTTCATCTATTGCTACATTCTTTGAGGTATCAGGGTTGGCCATGAAATGCAATATTTGTTGATCATCATCAAATATGCATAAATTAGTTATGTTATCTGGGATAGATGGTCTATACAAAATTTCAATAATAAATCTATCCCTAAGCGGTGACATTCTAGAAGTTGCGTTTGCCAAAGCATTGGCAGCTGCATTACGCGTTCTTGGTAAAGTAGTGATATTGAATGCTTGGAAGTTAGAGATCAGTCACCATACCTCTTCCTAGTAACTTTTGAGATGCGGTGATAAACAATGAATGGTGTTACGTACCTACTATACCACTATTTCTGAATCACCTACCACTTTGAGCGTGACCACATTGAGGCTAATGGCTTTCTGCAAGCCCAACACGAGTGCTTCGTATTCAACAACGTTGTTTGTGCACTCAAACTCCAAGTGACTCGAGATCAGATGCTTCTTGTTGTTTGGGTCAATCAAGACACACCCAGCTCCTGAGCCATCCTGTGTCTTTGATCCATCGAAGTACATGGTCCACAACTCATCTGTACACAGACCATTCGACACGCTTGCACTACTGCTACTACTACTATTGTTACAATGTACTATACATGTTCATTTCCATCAGTTAGGCAAGGAAGGAGACCCAACTACGTGTTTGGTAGGGTTGGGGCTAGCCGTGCGGGATAACACCACAACGTTGTTTCCAAGAGGTAGTTGCCGAACATGAGCTCTATGAAGGCCAACGGATCATTTTCACCATTGATGAGAGTGAAATTGTTCCTCATATATCTCTCAAATAAGACCTGAATTTGATTGTTCTCACCCTTGTATGGAAGACACAAGTGCAACCAGTCTGTTGCAAAGAATCCATTTAGCTTGCTGGACCAGTCTCTGCTGAGAAGTAAGCCACATGCTTCCGGTATGTCCACAAGAACAATGTTTATGCACTGGTGAAATCAGTCGTCATGAGATAGTCTAATGATCACATCGCGAAGTTCACCAATGGCGGGTACATATGTTCGATCAAGTTGGATGATCTGAGTAGAAGTCTTACTGTTAAGTTTAGGTATGTTCTATGCTAAAACAATTTATTTAAATTTTCACAGTTAGCAATCACATTAGCATTAAGATAGACTGTAGATAGAACATAAATATAAATCGCATGATACAAGCCAAGACAAGAGGACACAAGATGTCGCGCAAGCTAGGGACAAACCCCACAATGTGTGGGGAAACCCTTTGATCAAATCTTCTTTTATCTTCAAATTTCAGCAGAGAAAGAGAGAGAGAGAGAGAGAGTACATTTACAACAGAAGTCAACACTTTGACTTGTCTAGATCTAAGCATAGATTATCTCCTATAACGATGAGATCAGTTGAATACATTCTGCTTCAACTGATACCTATCATCGTGCTGCATTTATTCCTCTAGTTGCACCACTACATACTGCACCATGCTACACTAAACATGATAATCATCATGCTGCCCATGTCCATGATCTTATCATGCTACCCTTCATGTTCATGATCTTATTATGCTGCCCATACTAATATGTGTTAGCTACCTATACCAATAGGTTTCATTTTTCATGATTGGCAGGGGAAGTGCCAATATGATCTACTTTGGTGATGCAAAGATCTCATATTCTTGTGGAAGACACATATCTACAGTTGGTTGATGCTGTCCTACTTCTGAATGGGGGATCCAACAGTCTAAGCTGGGTCATGCCATGTTTCAATTTTTTGTTGTAGATTAGAGAAAGAAATCTGTCCAAACTGTTCAATATTGGCAGATAAAGTAGTTAGGTATAGAATGAAGGTTCCCAACTGTTTAATATGGGGCCTTGGAAGTAATAAGGCTAGCCTTAGATAGAAAATCAAAAGGAAAAAGCCAAAGGAAAAGAAAAGGCACATGAGGGTTTGCAAGTCTAAGTGCACCCTTCTTGAAGTAACAAAAAATGCTAGGCAATAGAATGGGTAGGTAGATGGGGTTGCAGAAGCATGATTTATGACATTTCACTGGCCTAAGCAAAGGAAAAACATGGTGTCAGTGCAGATCTTCCTATTCAGCAGTTTTGTAGCAGCAAAATGAAGCATGTCTAACTTCCCAATCATCCCCCATCACATTCCTTGCTAACATCCCAATACCACCTTTGCTCATGAGATAAATCAAACTCATGGATTGATCCATGTTGCATAAAGAGCCACATTTCCTGTGTAAAAGTCTTTTCATTTTGATCTACTCCCTAACTAAGTTTGTTTCCTAAAAACTTAGTATCTATCACTTCCCATTCACATTCCCCTCCAAAACTAACTACTAACTCTATCTACACTTAACTCCCTATGTTCCCCTTTCCCTATTACTATAGCATCATTATGTATAAAAGCCCAAAAAATAAGTATATTCCCTTCCCCTAGACAATATAGCCTAATAGTCCTAAAGGGTTAAAGTGCAAAGAAGTCAGCGCGCTAAAGGAAAAACATCGCTAATATAGTGTTTTGGGATTAAATCAAGATCCGCTTGATTTATAGCCCTAACCCCACTTTTGCAAAAATATCAAAAACCCATTTCCGCCGGCTAAAAGATTGCAAAAACCCACTTTTGCTGCCTATCCAAAGTTTGGGTTATATTGGGCATTTCACGAAAAACAAAGAAAATCATTAAAAAATGCCGCCGGGTCTCGCCGTATTGTCCTTTCAGCTTGGCAACCCGTCGCCCGTCGGATCTGGGCTTTCCCATCCGACGGCCCATATCAATATCGGGCTGCCCCCGATGTCCGAACGTTAGCACCCGAAAAATGTCAGAGGGTGACGTCAGGGCAATGCCACGCGTCGCTCCCAAGTTATATCCGGAGGCCGCCTGCCAATACCGCCCCCGTACTGTAAGCGGTCCGATGGAACCGCTTACTGCCCTCCATATACCGCCTGCCCACGTCACGTCCATATCACGCCCACGTCATGCCACCTCAACGTCACATCAGCGCCCGACCCGCCATTGCCCTGAGCTGTCCGCCACGTTCCCCATCCACGCGGACCACTCACAGGCCGCCACATCACCCTTCTGTACCCGACCCCACCCGATGACGTCATGCTGACGTCATCCAAAAAACGCGCCAAAGGCCCAAAATGTCCATATTTTCGCCAAAATTCGCGTTTTTTCTCATTTTTTCACCAAAAGTCTACTGTGCTCTCTGCATGTAATTTACGACCATTTCGCCGCCACCCTCCAGAAATCGATTTAAAGACCGTGGGCGCCCTCAACTCACCTGCATTGCCACCATTGGCCGTCTGCACCAGGTATTTATCAAATCATCCCCTCCGCGCCTGGTTTTTACAATAAATCACAGAAGAAACTAAGAAGAGAAGAAAAACACAGTAAATTCCAGAAATCCCCATAAACCAGTGCTTTTCCTCCACACTGTAAGGCCGAATTTACCCACAGAAGTCCCCATTGAGCTGAATTTTCACAAATTTATAGCCTGTTTGTGCAGTCGCAAACTGAAACCTCTTCTGCACAAGTTCACCAGGAAAACAGCTTTTTTAGTCCCAGCATTTGCTCATTAGACCTTCTCTGGAGGATTTCAACTTGTTTTCACCATAATTCACTGTGTTTCCTCTGTAAATTGCCCTGCTACTGCGAAACTCATTGCCCTGTATCGTTGTGCCCAGAGAAACAGGTTCTAATACAATTCAAAGCACCAAAACCATGGAGACACCAGTTGCATTGAATGTGACACCTCTAAATGCCCCACAAAGAGAGCTAGAGTGGCTGCCCTTGGCTGACAGAGATTACCAAATGGCAGAGGGAGTCCCAGAATATAGTAAGTACCACATTCATGTACTCAATGACCTTAAAGCCAAACATCTCAGTGGGAATGATATCCTAGGGATTTGGGACTCCAATTTGCCCATTTTCAATCTCCCTCAGGTCAATATCCTCCCTGACTTGATACACAGATGCAGTGCCAACTATGACCCCTGTCAGAGAGCTGTCCTCAATTCCTCAGGCTCAGTTTTGTTCCATGTCACCCCTGAGGCCATAAATGAAATGCTACACTTTCAAACTTCAAGGCCATTGACTCCTCTCTCCATGATGGACTTGCTAAAGAAAGGAGGCAAGCTGTCTAGTGCCCAAATTTTAAAGATCAATCAGTTATTTGTTCAACCAGGCTCTGAAACTGTGAGGACCCCTCCCATAGGAAATGTATATTTCAATGAGTTGGGCAGGATGCTTATGGATATGATTAGTTATGTCCTGCGTTATAGGACATCTGAGGATGCTAATGAAACTATTATGGCCATGTTGTCCATCTTCTCCCCTGGGAAGCCTCCTACTGTTCACTATGATTATGCTGCCTACATTGCCAATAAGATTCATGAGCAATTGATGAATCTAGAGAGGGAAAGGATATTTAGATATACATCTTACATCTATCACTTATTCCTATTCTATCAACCTGATAGTTTCCCTATTACTCTCAAGAGGCTTGATGCCCAAGGGAACCAAATGTCTATAGTGTTTTGGTCTTCAATTTTCCATCATATATCTTTTTCACCATACAACTACTGTGAATTCATAGACCTGTTCATCCATCCAGCCATGTCCTTGCTGTTGAGTGCCCCTCCTCCAAGATTAACAGATGAGATGCAAAGGATTCTCCAGCTCTCAAAGGCCTACAGCATTGGAGATTGGTACTTCTACCAACACCATACAGTGATCAGAATATATGGCTGTGAGCTAGCCCCATATAGGCTACCAAGATATGTCCCTATGAGACTCTTTGCCTTAGAGTATTTCAGGCAGTTTGGAAATGCAGACATGGTCCATTTCCACAGCAAGAACAAGAAGGTGCAACTAAAAGTCAGAAATCAGCTAGGCCCATTTATTTATAATAAAAGAGAAGAGGCATGGCAAGAAGCAGACAAGATCCTGCAACGCCTTGGACTGCAAACTAGTTTCCTCTGGATACCCTATGATCCAAATCATTTCATTAGCCTTAGAAGGGTTAAGTATAAATTGGCTAGCTATGATCATGTCAGGCTGCCCCATATTGAAAAATATGCCAATCTGTTAAGATGGAAAGAGGGCACATTAGAAGAAGCAAGTCCTATAGAGGAAATACTACATAAAGAAGCAAAGAATCTTGAGAAAGAAGTTGACTTGGAAACTTGTGGGCAGGTTTCCTCTTCTTATCAAGTGAAACTTGGAGCAGCTGCCTCATCCTCTACAGCCCCCCAGCAGGCAGCTCAAACTACTCCTCAGGATGCCAGCAAAGGTAAAGAAAAAGAGATGGAACAAGAGCAGCCACCCCCTACAGCAGAACAACAGAAGGAGCAGCCTAAAAAGCAAGAAGAAATGGTTGAAGCTCCCATATCTACAGAGCAGCAGGCTCAAGAAAATGTGCCTCCTAGGTAGGAAACGACAGTGGAGGCCTCGGTCCTCCTAAACCCATTAAATGAAGACAGAACCAGAAAGAGGGATAGAGAGCAGGCTCCCCTCACTACATCAACAAATCAACAAGGAGAGAAAAGGCAGAGATTAAATCCTCTTTCTGAAGAGGAGATGCCTATTGGGAAATCCTTGGGTATGGGCCCCCCTAGTATGGAGGCATCTGCCAGTTCCTTTCAACAGGAACAACAAAGAAAAATTGGAGGAGAGGTCAGCTCCTCAAGCCAGCAAAGGAGAGCTGAATCAGGCATAAAGCAACAATTTATTGACATCAAGAAGAGAAATGAGCCAGTCAGGCTCCAACTGTACAATCACTTACTTAAAATGGCTCCCACAAACCAGCAGAGGCTTATGTCAGCATATGACATAATAGAGGGGAAAATGACTATGAGTCATTTCATGCCTACTATGCTGCAGCCACAGTCAGCTGCAGATTATATAAGAACCAATCTGGAGGTACTTGCAAAAGATATCCACCCAATGAACCAGATAGAGCTTCACAAGCAAACGGGTGAGATGGTTTATTCAACTCTTGCAGACAAAACCTTCCTTGCACACAAATTGCAAAACAGTCTGCATAATACAACTGCCCAACTTGAGTTAGAGAAGGCATCCTCTCAGGCCAAAGACAACAGGATCATGTCTTTGGAAGATATTATTATAGAGCTTGGGCATGACCCAAAGGATCCCAAAGCTGTACAGGCACTACTAAAGGAAAGAGATGCAGATATAGTAGCCTTGAGGAAAATGGTAAAAATTCCAACAACCCTTCACCCTCAAACAGAAGAGGTTGCTCAGCAGAGGAAGGACCAAGATGTAGCAGCCATGCTGCTAACACTACACAAACAATTGGTGCAAACAGAAGGGAAATTGGTAGAAACAGAGGTTGCATTACAGGCAGCCCTGCAGCAGAGAGAAGGAGGCCAAACATCTCAACCCCCTCAGCCAGTGATCAACCTTGAGGAGCCCCCTCAAATTATCACTCCTCCCACAGGACAGACAGCTGAAACAGGTCCAACAACATCAACACCAGCAACAACATCAGAACAGGCTCCAAGCCTTGATATGCAGAAGATGATGAAAGAGATTCAAGTTCTAGAGGCCCAGATGGCAGAGCTAAATGAAGCCAAGGAGAAATTGGCCACTGTTAATGAAAAATATGACAAATCAAAACAAACTGTAGCTGAAAGAACAAGGGAAGTAAGAGCCCTTGAGAAGAAGATAAAAGAGCTGGAGAAAGAGCTCTCTCTTGACAAAGTGGTGGCTGAGATCAAGAAGGTCTTGTGGGCCAATATTGGTCAATCCATAACAGACCAATGGCAATACATAGAAACCATTCATGAGCACATGGACCTCATAGGCAGGGCACACAAGGAGAGTCAAAGAGCAAGGGCATCTCTAGGCACTATGCCTGAGATAGCCAACAGGATGATCAATGTCCTCAATAACCGCACAGGCCCTCAGCTGGCAGCAATAGGAATCACCAATAGAACTGACACCATCTTACTAATAAAGAGGGTCCTCACATTGAGGAGTCTGGTACAAACATTGGATAGAAGGTGCCAGGAAATGCAAACAGAGGTGAACAAGTTCACTGAGAAATTCACAGCATTGCACAACAGAGGCCTTCCCAACCTACTAAACAGTGTAGGCAGATTGTTGTCCCATGAAAATTATGCTAAAAGGGTGAATACATTTGCCACAAATCAGATCACTGCAGGATCAAGTATCCCAGAGGAAACAGGGCCTGCATCTGGGCAGAGCCTCTATGAGAAAATAGAAAATTTATTTTTTATCATGAATGAAATCATACATCTGTTTGAAGTGCCTCCTAATTACTACAAATATACTGAGGCAGATGAAACACTAGGCACAATTTTGAGGCATCAGTTGCCTACACAGGAATGGTGGACCAACATGATACAGACATTGCTGTAAACCAACAGGTTTTCATCAAATTTTTACTTCAAAATTATAGATCATCATGTTCAGACAGGTGATATATTCACTATGACTGTAAAAGAGTGGGCTGAGCCAACTCAGCAAAGCAATTTGGCCACTAAAGCAACACTGACAGGTGCAGATGACAGGGCCGAGAAAGCTACAGCACGACAGAGAAACAAAGAGCGCAATATTCAGAATCAATGCAAAGCACCTTGCAGAGCCAGCTGCCCTCAAAGTCAAAAACTTCTGACAAACAGCAAACAGCTGTTATGTATTCATTTAAGTAGCTTTCAATTTTGTAAAAATATCTTTGAAAGTTGGTAAGAACATTTATTGTACAATAACTCAGCACTAAGATATTTTTGTGATATTTTTGTATATATCCACCCCCGCGCTGTATATTGGGGGTTGTTGTTACTCATATTGTTCAAGAGAACTCGGCTGTATTTCTTCTGAAAGAAATAATAAAAGGAGTTGTTGGTTTCCAGAAGAGATGTATGGCTCGGATGTGCTGTGATGAAATTACTGAATGCTGCAAGATTCTCGTGTTATGGCGTGATACAATAAGTGCTTTCTAACTGTATTCATGTTTTATCTTGTCTCTAATCTGTCTGTGAATGTATGGTGTTTAATCTTGGTAGAAAGGTGAAAGACTAGTTCAGGATTTGTCCATTAAAGACACCCTAAACTCAAACCTTACTACTGTATATGTTTTCTTCAAGGTTAGCTGCAACTGTGGAATTCTTAAATGCTCCCAATTGCTCTAATCTCATGATGAGTCCTTATCCAGTAATTCTTGTTGCTGCTGGGTAGGATTTGTTCTTCATCTTGTATTGCACTGTGAAAGAACTCTTAATTGCCTTTCCTGGTGTAATTTGTACTGTTTTATTTGCTAAAAATCAAAGTTTGTATCATGAATACCCATCTAGCCTTGCAGTGAACCTTTCTTTATTACAGACATCAAAACCTACTTATTTCTGGACTCCACATGCCCAATGGATTGAACTCTCCTTCATATTTGCATGCCCTTCTTTGAACAACAGTCTTCAACCAAAACTCAAACAAACTCCCAAGTCATAACTAGCCTAAGATCTTCACAAGCAAAGCTAAATCAAAAGAGAGAGCCCTCTCTGATTGCAGGTAGGCTAGAACCTGCAATCCAAAGCTTGGTTAGTGGTTACCCCGGCCGTATTCCCTCAGGAGTCAAAGGGAACAACCTGGGTGATAACATAAATTGTGACTCCACTGGTGTTATAGACAATTTTGTGCCTTGCAGCATCAGGCATGAATTGTCAATAATCCAAGGGATCCAAAGTCCCTAAACATGATGTTCCTACCCCTAGAGGAACAAGGTCAGCAAACCAACAGCTCTCAGATCAGTTCTCCACCTGAAAACACTCAAAAACAAGCAATCCTGAAATCAAAGCAGGTGCTCCACTAGGCTTCTGCGCTGAAACTCAACTCCTCCATGGTGTACCTGCGTTGCAAAGCAAGTGGAACAAAGGCCACCTGCGCTGAGCGAGATGGGACAAGTGGCACACTGAGTCATTGCTCTGGAATCTTCCAAAAATGACACTTGGATCAGGGATTTCGCCTTGTGATGAGTCAGAGGCTCTGTTTCTCCAAGTGGAAGCAAGGTTCTCCAAGTGGACTCAAGAACTGAAGATCAACTGAAGAGAGAGAGGACACAAGGCAGCTACACATCAGTTGCAAGCTGACTCATCCTTTCTCAATTCATCTATATATTGAGCTCTCTCCTATGAGCTCAGGAGGCTGGAATTTGGTGCAAAGTAATGATATGTTGTTGGTTTCACTATAGAACTATTGGGTGATTGCTTGAAGGAGGTGAAGAGGAGAAATTCTTTCTGCTGGGAGGTGTTGCTGGATTGGGGCCTTCAATGGTTGTAACCTTCTCAGAACTTTACTTCTTCCATTAATAAAAGCTATTGAGGTTCTTCTATATGCACTTGTTTCAATGATGTATTGTGATGATTGTATATTTGATTTATGCTAATCCTTGAATCAGTTATGAATGCATGCTTCTTGTAGTTTCCTTCTTTGTTATTTTGCAGGATCTCATTGTAGCTGGGCCAGCAAAAGAGCAAAGAGTTAGGAGCAAGCAGCAAAGAGAAGAGATTGGAGCAAATATTAAGCGCAAGGCAACGGTTAGTGCATTTCTTCATTCTCTCTTGCTTTCATAAAGAAGTAAACCTTAAGTAGTTTTGTTTACAGTTGTTGCTGAGGTACTATCACCTTTAGAGTGGGATAGGGTCATCCGAGTCGGATACTTTTCCCTACAACAAACTGGCGACTCCACTGGGGATCGTATCTGTTTGATTGTTTGTAGTATTTTGCTATTCATTTCCTGAACAAAAGAGTACCAAATCGAAAAAGCTTTTGACTATATCAAAAGCGAAGTAGAGGGCAGCTACTCTAGCTCATTTCTGAGCATGTTCATGATTTGAAGAGCTGATCTACAAGGATCCTTGTAAGCTCTTAGTGATAGCTTTTCATCCTCCTTGTCATCCCTTTGTGTGTGCTTGACTGATTGCTTCTGATTTGAGCAAAAACTGTGAATTTTTGAGAAAATTGTGACCCGGAAACTGTGAAAACACAACTTTCGTTTTCCAAAGCAGGTAGTACACAGGCTACCTGCTTTGCAACGCAGGTCCCGAAGGGGCTACCTGCGCTGAGAGCCAGATTGGCTGTGCAGCACCTGCGTTGGCCCAATTTTGCCTTGTGCATTTGAGGTTTCCTCCCTTTTTCTTGCCTGTTTTCACTATAGATTTTGCAGCCAGTTACCAGTCTTGTACCTGTTCTGAAACCAACCTTACTTGCCATCATTCTGCCTCTGTTATATAATGAGGTTGTACTTGTTCTTTTGTATTTCTTACATCATTTACAATTCCCCATAACGAAAGTGAACTAGTCTTGCTTTGGCCTCTTAGATCTGAACCTGTGTTAGGCATTTTGCTGGTCTAAAGAGTTAGCTTGTTTGCTGTCCATAGCTGATTAGTCTTTTTACTTTCGTCATTAAGGTTTGATTTCATGTATTTCCAGTGATTAAACAAGTAAATCTTAAGGTGTCTTTTGATTTTGGACTAGCTTGTTTACTTTCGCTTGAAATTGAAATCAAAGTTATATAACAACTTTCTTTTTGTAATACATCAACATTAAGAAAGGGAAAAGAAAATACATGTATTGTGCATTTTGCATTTGAAAAAGTTTGCATGATGATTTAGGAGAAAGTGCATTAGTTTGTGTTGTATGAACTGTGTGAAAAGATTTGCCTCTCTTCTCCCTCAGTAGTTAAGATTTTCATCAGTCAAAAAGATTTGAAAAAGCTTGCTTCTCATCTTAGGCTGCATTTAGGAATTTTTCATATACATCTCGTGGTGAACCTTGAAAGGCAAACTTTAAAAAGATCAACTTAAAATATACTGAATGAACCTAACAACGCATTTGAAACATAACGCAAACACATAGAGGTCTAGGTAGAGACGTGTTCCGGCGTCGTTAAACATAGTGACTGTCGATCTCTACAAAGGTGGGTGATTCCTCCTGAGAGTCGGTGGCACTAATACGGACTTGTGCTCCCACGTACCGTCGCGTATATATTGGGAGACCCCTATAGGCATTTATCCTTTATCCTTAGGAAGCCGTGTCGGCCGCCCTACTGATCGCGATGCAGTGAACACAGCATTCACGAAGATCGACCACCCGTACCGTAAAACGTATTCTGTGGTTTCGCGAAAGGTTTGGCACACCCTCTGCCTAGATCTCCAGAGCATTTTCTTTTGGCCCTTTTCAAACTCTATAACTGAAAAGGTCCAACCGAGCATTTGTCACTTCGGGCTCGTTAATACATCGAAGGAGACTAGAGTCATCTTTAGCTTTTTCTCGACTCTTAAAACATGAAAAAGCAAAGTTATGTTTAAAAGCGTCTAATAAAATTCATTCAAATCGGAAACACAAATTTTCCCCTTTATATTTTAGTTGATCGAGTAATCCGCAATCGTGGAAGAAAGTCAATTGAATATCCGTCGTTCTTGGAGGCTTGCGAGTCAACCGTCTTTGTCTCCGGAATCGAAAACAATCCGGACAAAGCGAGCTCGTCGAACCAGTTCAAAATCTCCTTTAAAAGTTAGAACAAGTGTTCCAACAACATCTGAGATTCTGGTTACTCCAAACATTTCCGGAAACCCTGCCTCTATAGAAGAAGTTCAACCGCCACAGAAGGATAGTAATACTGATCCTAGTCTGGGGGCAAATACTTGTATAACTGAACCAGTTCCATCTGTAACTGGTCCAGAGAGTTTTGTTCCTCAAACATCTGTCGCTGTTGATACAACCCCTTCTTCGGCACCGGGAATCTTTTACGGACCTGACAGTCTTCCTCTTCCACCTGGTCTGATTGCGATAGAGGAAATTATAGAGGAACCGCAAGTATCCACTCCAACTCATTTTGGAGTAGGGGTCACTCTATTTCCTGCTACAACAGAAGTTTGTCCATCACCAGTGGAAGTTCCTGTAGAATCACTAGGCAATCAATTGGATAGACTCAAAATGTCTGAACAACCGTCGACATCTAGGACTGTGTCAAATGACACGGCGACAGCAGAATTACCTGCTGCGAATCCAACAATGTTCGCCGGCATACCATCTGTCCCAACTAGCTCTCAATCGCTAGAAGGAGTCCACCAAGGGACTATCTCGACAGTATGGTCTGTTCCTGTCTGTTCCGGAGTAATGTCTGGTAACTCTTATGGTGAGACTCATCAAATTGACCCTTTTGGGAATCAATTTAGGCCATCCAGTCCTCCAGGACAATTAATTGCCTTGAGTTCTGGATTACCACCGTATGGGGGGCAGTATGCCTTTTCATTACCCCCTCCGGGAGGGTACCCATACGGGAGTTCTCAACCTTACTCAAGTTATGGTGGAATTGCAACGAGTAGTTGGGTACCTATGCTATCCCAGCCACCAAGAGTTGTATATTCTATGCAACAGCGTGTACCTGTGACGAACATCCCAACTACACCGGCTATCGTAACTGTGTCGCAAGTTCAAACGATGCCTGTTGTATGTCAACCTCATATTTCTCAGGTTCTCATGCAACAGCCCCTTGACCCTGCGACCCAACCACAATCGCCTACTGGTGGGGCGACACAAGTACAATCGGGTACAAGTACCCCACATCTTGGTCCAATGGTTAGTGTAACACAACAACCCATGGTATCGCAACCGTGGATAGTGCAATACCAACAACCACAATTCCAACAAGTGTACCAAGGTTCTGAACAGCAAATCTTTGCGAATACTGGACAACCATATATCCAAAATGGTCAAAATCAACCACTTTATGGTGGTCAAGTCCATCAACCGTATCAGTCATACCAACATCAACTCCATTATGCTGGTATGCAAAGACCAACTGTTCAGACGATTCCATCGTACCCTGGATACACTTCCCCTAACTTGAATCAACAATTACCATTCGTGGTGACTTTAGAGTTGCCTGATTTACATCGGTTAACCAATGATCCGATTGCTTACGCCCCATGGTGGCCAGTGATCCCGCACAAACTCCCATCCGACATTCCTAAATTCAATGGAAATCCAGGTGAAGACCCGTCGAATCATGTGATGACATTTCATCTATGGTGTTCGTCGAACACTTTAAATGATGATTCGATAAGACTTCGCCTCTTTCAGAGGACATTGACAGGTCCAGCGGCGAAATGGTATATAGAATTGCCAAGAGCTTCGTTCGACAATTTTAGCTCCCTTGCCACAACATTTTTAACCCACTTTCAATTACCGATAAGGTATGAAACGGGAACAGAGATATTGACTAACTTCAAACAGACAACCGCAACTCATATCTCAGATCATATACATGAGTGGCGACGTCGACGAAGAATGGTTAAAACATACGTTCCTGATCAGCTTTTAGCTGAGTGGTTTATAAAGTCGTTACTTCCGGCCATAACGGAAGATGTGGCAAAGGGGGGAGTCGTAACAGAAGAGCAGGTTATCGCTCGTGCACAATATTTGGACTTAGTATATACTCAGTCCGGCACGCTCTATGACAAAATACCAGACGCCCCTAGACCAAAGTTTTCAATCCCTCCTCCTCCTAAATCAAATAGTGACTCTCATGCCGGCGATGGCGTGATTGGCACAGCAAACACGAATCCGAAAAGGACCAATCAAAAGAAGGCCTGTAAGGATTCGAATCAAAATGCGCATGAAGAAGTTCTTGCTTCGGAAGTAAATGCCGTATCGACAGATAAGGGCAAAGAAACCAATCAACCAGGAAGCAAGAAGAAACAAAACAAAGGGAAGAAAGATCAAAGAAAGTCGTCTCCTCGAAAAACTCCTCATAGAGAGGAGAAACCACCTGGGAGGTGTCACATATGTGAAGACGATCATTGGACGGTAGATTTCCCGTACAAAGCTGAGTTTAAAAGATTCGTAAAGAATCCGCATACTCTAGCTGTGTTGACCGATCCTTTTCCCAATCCAAGTCAAAATTTGGTTGATAGTGGAAATGCTTCCCCATCACAAGTTATGATGTTGTCAAGTTTTAAACGCCAAGATGATGCTTTAATTTCAACATTAAACAAAAGCTATGGGAATTCGCAGTTGTTGAATGGCGAGAGAAAAGGTCAATCGGGCAGTTCGACATCAACTTCGACAGAAGTTATGCCGCCATCCAATACAAGAAGCATTCCAACGATCCATGGAGGCAATCATCCTCTCCAAATTATCGGAGTGATTTTCCTAAAAGGCCCTTCTTTAATGGGCACTGTTGCCCCACCACCGCCAAGTAATCTTACGGAGATGGGTGCAACGGAATATGAAGCCTTCTATTTTTAATGGATCTAAAAGTTTCGAGGATAGTTCCTATCTCAAGTCAACCTCGTTTAAAAAATGAAATAAAGAGTAAAGAGGATAGTTCTTTATGATGTCAACCTCATTAAAAAATGAACTGCCCCTTAAGGTTTAGGGGGGATATGCCTCGTCTGCATTATTATGCTGGGGGCATCCATCATCGAGCAGTTTTAGCAATGTTCATGCTCGTTTAAAAAATAAACGCAAGATCCGAGCAGTTTTAGCACATAGTTCATGCTCGTTAAAAAATAAACATAAGTTGTGAGCAATCTTCCCCTAGAGTTCAAGCTCACTCAGAAAAAATGAACCGGTAAATAACCTTGGTAAATGTAACCTTTGACAGCCATATTAAAGCCCTTGGTCGTGTTCTTGCAGTCTCACCTCCATCCGTTCATTTGGCCAATCGTTCATCTCCATATGTTTGTTTACCCATTTTGAGGAACAGCTGCGAAGAGTGATTTCACTTAGCCATCCTTGTGACACTGCCGTGATTGGAAAATTCCAACCTGTACCTGGAATCTGCTGCTATCCCTGTTTATCACTCGTTCCTCAAAAGACGAGTCTTCTTTGAGCTCTTTTCTCTTGACTCGTAAAATATGAAAAGTTTGCCGAGTTTTGGCCTTCCAGCTCGTTAAACGACCGGAAGAGCTATCCCTCCTCTAGATTTTAATCTTTTTGGACCTGAGGGATTATTGCACAAAAAGATCGAGCGCTTGTTTTGTTCGGCTCGTTAAAGCAATCGAAAATTCATCCCTTCTGTATTGTTTTATACTTTTTCGGACTTAAGGGATTAGATGACGAAAAACGAATTTTGGAGTTGACTTTATGTACCTTTTCAGACTCTCTAAAAATAAAAAGGACCGAGTTATCCTTGTCGTTAGACTCGTTAAATTCATTAAATAGCGACAAACTTGTCTTTAGACGAGAACGAGTTTCCCTATCGCTAGGCTCGTTAAAACATAGCGATAGGCTTGCCCGAAGGGCAGGTTATAGAACAAGCATATGTTATCCTCCTCAAGCTTGATAAAAATAAAGAGGTACTGGTCAGCAATGACTGGGGAAAAATTGGGAGAACCTCACAGCTTTAATGGTAGCAAGTCACTCTTGAACATGACACTTTGTCCTCCGTATCACATCGAGTTGGGTTGTTTCATTCACCGGTCTCATCACCATGGTCCTTGCCACACCATCCACATTTGGGGTAATGCTACCAATCCATCACATCAGTGTCGTTATATGTTCAAGAGATGTTGTTCTGCAAAGAGTCAACCGAGTCCCATCCACTGCCATACATTGTCCTTCATCCATTTCATGACCGCCACCCTGAATCATACATCACAGTTTGTTTTCACCTCATCACAATCATTAGCTCCGTTCCGTGTCACTGATGTGGGATTCATTAAGGCCCTCCTTTGACGGATCGCTCCTTGTCGACATCAGCTCATTATCCAAGGAGTTGATCTAGGAACACCCCCTTCAGTACTTTGAAGCTTGCATGCCTCAATGGCAAGTTTCTCACTTCCGGCGACAGGTATACATCAATGACCTTCGACCAGAAGATTTTGCATGGTGGTCGACGCCAAGTCCTTTATTCCCACCATGTGAATTGTACTGCCGTACCTTGAGGGTCATCATCCTTATCGGTGATTCCTCTCGCGCTTGATAACGGTTTACATCATTGACCGGTAATCAAGCGATGTCTTTCCATGTTCGACTTCAAGAAATTCTCACATGGATCGACTTGTACATCGAGTGAAGATCGGAAGAGATTGAAGACCCCGGATCTAGTTTCATCCATCCGGGCTGCGATATATATTCAGGATATAAAGACATTTGATATGTACATCATTGCAGCAGATGATCATCCTTCTCAAAGGATGATAATTTCAGCAGAGAATTATCAGTCTATCATCAGACGATCGTCTGTTATATGTACCAAAATGTATTTATAAAGCTGAGCATGGGAATGCCCGCCTCAGCTAGATCATGAAAAATGAAAAATAATGTATTGTATTGTATCTTATTACAGGACACTTCTCAGCAGATTGAATGAACTTCGGATCCTCCTAATAAAGCATTTCACCCGATAAACGACCTCATACTTTAGGGGGCATCTGTTATAGACAATTTTGTGCCTTGCAGCATCAGGCATGAATTGTCAATAATCCAAGGGATCCAAAGTCCCTAAACATGATGTTCCTACCCCTAGAGGAACAAGGTCAGCAAACCAACAGCTCTCAGATCAGTTCTCCACCTGAAAACACTCAAAAACAAGCAATCCTGAAATCAAAGCAGGTGCTCCACTAGGCTTCTGCACTGAAACTCAACTCCTCCATGGTGTACCTGCGTTGCAAAGCAAGTGGAACAAAGGCCACCTGTGCTGAGCGAGATGGGACAAGTGGCACACTGAGTCATTGCTCTGGAATCTTCCAAAAATGACACTTGGATCAGGGATTTCGCCTTGTGATGAGTCAGAGGCTCTGTTTCTCCAAGTGGAAGCAAGGTTCTCCAAGTGGACTCAAGAACTGAAGATCAACTGAAGAGAGAGAGGACACAAGGCAGCTACACATCAGTTGCAAGCTGACTCATCCTTTCTCAATTCATCTATATATTGAGCTCTCTCCTATGAGCTCAGGAGGCTGGAATTTGGTGCAAAGTAATGATATGCTGTTGGTTTCACTATAGAACTATTGGGTGATTGCTTGAAGGAGGTGAAGAGGAGAAATTCTTTCTGCTGGGAGGTGTTGCTGGATTGGGGCCTTCAATGGTTGTAACCTTCTCAGAACTTTACTTCTTCCATTAATAAAAGCTATTGAGGTTCTTCTATATGCACTTGTTTCAATGATGTATTGTGATGATTGTATATTTGATTTATGCTAATCCTTGAATCAGTTATGAATGCATGCTTCTTGTAGTTTCCTTCTTTGTTATTTTGCAGGATCTCATTGTAGCTGGGCCAGCAAAAGAGCAAAGAGTTAGGAGCAAGCAGCAAAGAGAAGAGATTGGAGCAAATATTAAGCGCAAGGCAACGGTTAGTGCATTTCTTCATTCTCTCTTGCTTTCATAAAGAAGTAAACCTTAAGTAGTTTTGTTTACAGTTGTTGCTGAGGTACTATCACCCTCAGAGTGGGATAGGGTCATCCGAGTCGGATACTTTTCCCTACAACAACTGGGGACCTGAATGAACTTTGTAACCCCTTGTCGGATTCTTAATACTGTAGATAAAGCCTGAGTAACAGCCAGAAAGCCTTAGAAACTGCCTCTGCTTTGCATTTGCAGGAGTATATAAAAGCTGCCTCAGTCAATCTTTATTCGGTCTTAATTTCCATACAGTTGTGCTATACCTGATCAGTCCTTGTCAAATATCACTACCTTCTTAGAAAATTATCCTAAAGACAAACACAGAAACTGGCTCCTAAGAAGAAAACTCGCTATACAAGGTCAAACCCAGATCCTGATCCATCACCTGAGTTCCAAAATCCAAACTTGATTTCAAGAATCCTTAAGAGACACAAATCTGAAGGGACTCTATCAGATTCAAGTTCTGAAGCAGGTCTTCAAACTGACATTCCAACCCCTACTAAGGTTTCTCTACATCCCCACACCACTGTGCCACAACCTCCTAGTTCTTCATCTACTTCACAAGGTGTCCTTTCAACCACTCCATCAACTCCAAATACCCTTCTCATTCCCTTTCCTCCCCTTGTCCCATTCGTTCCTGTTATCCCTATTGTCCAACCAAACATGGATAATAGATATGCTCCACTGCAGTTACCTGCCAACCCAGGGCCTATGCCTCAAGATTACCAAAGCAAGATCTCATATTTTGATGGTACTAGCTCTTATCCAGCCCTTCAACATACTAAGAAAATGCAGGACTACTTTGAAAATTATGAGATAGATGATGATGGGGTTAGAATGAAAATTTTTGTGCAAAGCCTAACAGGAGATGTAAGATCATGGTTTAGGTCACTCCCAACAAACTCCATAGTTGACCCTGAAGCCCTGTATCAAACCTTTATCAACAGATGGGAGAAGAAAAAGGATCCACTTCACATTTTATCTGAATACAATACTATTAAAAGAGGTCCCCAAGAAACTGTCTTGGACTATTGTGCTCGGTTCAACAGTGTCTACAATGCTATTCCCCAAAATCTCAGACACCCACCTGACTTAGCTCTATACACCTTTCCTGATGGGTTTGATTCAGATATGGCATACCAATTAAGAGAAAGAGCTCCCCGAACTTTAGCTGAAATGCAAGACATAGCAGTGAGTGTAGAAGCCAACCTGATAGCTAGGAGAAATAGGACCAGAACTAAAAGAAAGACTACCTTCAAAGAAGAGCCTTCAGGCTGGGATCAGAAATTAGATGCAATAATCACTGGCATGCATAGGTTAGGTGACAGAGTAGAATCAGTTGAGAGGAAGTCATCATGGGAAGCACCACAGAATAATCCAATCAGGAATCCTAATTTTAGAAGAAATCAAAATCCCAATGTTGGCAAGGCCAGCCCTGAACCAGAGATAAGGCCTCCGTTCCATGAAAACTATGCTGAAGCATCTACTTCTAGTGAGCAGATAGATGATACCCACATCAATTTGATGGGCCTGAATGATGATCAACAAGTTTTTCTGAGTCAAGAAGATCATGAAGAGGAAGACATAAGCTAGTTCCAAACTAGGTCAGGTGAATCGTTTGATTTCAAACAAGGCTATGACACCGCTGTTTTTGAAGTTCATAAACAATACAAATTAAGAAGCAGAACTGTAAATGTGCCACAGCCTGAGAAAACAAAGGATAGCCTACAGCCTAGGAAAGATATTGTCACAGAGCCTACTAACAAAATTGATTCAATTATTACAAATGAAGTAATAGTTGAAGAGGTAACAGAACCATTTCCCTCAAATCAAGAACCAAGGGCTACACCTCCTTTACAGCACAATCCAAGCAGCACTTTCCAAAAGATGAGCAAAAAGGACAAACCTCAAGATCAAAATGAGAATCAAGAAGAAAACTCTAAGAACTCAATTGAGAGAGAAAGGGTTGTTAACCAGAACACCAAGATTCAATCTGAAAAACCTTTTGACCTAGAAGATGAAATTGGTAAATTAAAGATAGCCATTCCTCTTTCAGATCTAGCCAAGCATGACATTTACAAACAACAAATAAAGAAGTCCCTTCAACTGACCCACAACAAATATGATGTCAATGTGTTGGATGACACCCCAGAATTGCTTTTCGGTCCAGAGGTTGATGGAAAGACAGCAGTTACAGGAATACTACCTTTTTATGTCAACTTGCATGTTCATGATAAGATATTACATAATGCAATGTTTGACTCAGGTGCCTCTCATAACCTGATGCCTAAGTCAGTAATGGAAAGATTGAATCTAGACATCACAAGACCATATAAGGACCTATTTTCATTTGATTCCAGCCAAGTTAAGTGTTTAGGCTTGATAAAAGATCTATGTGTGTCCCTAGTCCATACCCAAATAAAACAATCTTAATGGACGTTGTAGTTGCTGATATCCCACCCAAATATGGAATGTTGTTATCAAGATCATGGGGAGCCAAACTCCAAGGTTCCCTGAAATTGGATATGTCATATGCCACTATCTCTATTTTTGGGCAGCCAAAGAGGCTATACAGAGAATCACTCATGAAATACATGGTGAGCAGTGAAGAAAAACCTCAAAATTTCCCTATTTATGCAGTCCATTCTGATATGGATTCCTTCATTCTGTTCAATGATGATATAAGTCCAATGAGGGAAAACAAAACTGTCATACTTGAACAAGATCTGCATATGAGTGAGCAATCAAGTTCCCAAGAAATCAAGGTTGTGCAATCAAGTGATGAAACTGTTCTAGAAGGAAAACCAGGTGAAAGACAAGAAAGCCAACTTATAATCCCAAGTCATGGAGAAAATGTTGAAACTCCCCTAAATCAAGAGATCCTATGGTTTCTTGAGTTTGATGGATCAGTCAACAAATTAGGAGCAGGAGCTGGAGTGTGGATTCATAACAAACAAAGCAATCATGCAGAAGGTCGAGCCTATAGGCTTAATTCAGATGTACTAATAATATGGCAGAATATGAGGCTCTTCTGCTAGGCCTCAAACTAGTAAAATCATTTCAGGCCACAAAAGTTTCAATCATGGGAGATTCAGACCTTATTATCCAACAAGTGAAAGGCAATTTTGTCACAAATGACAAAAGACTAAGATCATACAGGTCTGCTACTATTGAAATACACAAAGCTTTCACTGAATTACAAATGACCAAAATACCTAGGACTCACAACATTCATGCACACAGTTTAGCTACATTTGCTAGTACATGCAAATTGCCTTTTGAACCCAATCACTGCTTTACAGCTAAGATAAAACACAGACCTTCTGTCCCAAACAATGTCAAAGATTGGAAAGTGTTTGAGGACGATGCACAGATAAATAATTTCTTAACCTTGCAGCATGAATTTTCAGGCTTGAACATTGATGTTGATTCTGTGAAAGACACACAACCATTGAGTGAACAGGACCAAACAGCAATATCACCCAAAACAGCAAATCAAATACTTTGTCCAACAAACTTTGACAAGGAAAAAATACAAGAACTTGAACAATTGCATTTTGATGAAGTAGCTGGTACAGAGGTTGAAATCATAGAGCTAAAAGATAACTTTCTACCAACAGGCCTAACTCCATTGGAGGACATTTTTGACTCAAATGATGTTCCTAGAAAACCAAAAATACAACCCCTTAATGCTGCCATTGAAGAATGCAACATTGGAACTATTGAAAAACCCAAGATAATAAAATTGTCTCCCTCTTTACCTCCTGACCAGAAGCCTAAATACATTGACCTCTTTAAAGAGTTCCAAGATGTGTTTGCATTGAGTTATGAGGATTTGAAATCCTATGACACCTCTGTTATTCAACACACTATCCCTCTCAAGCCCAATCAAAAGCCATTCAAGCAAAAATTGAGAAGAATCAATCCTATGCTCCTCCCTTCAATTGAGAAAGAGGTACAAAAAATGTTTAAAGCTGGTATCATAGCACCAATCAGGTTTTCAGACTGGATTTCAAACTTGGTCCCCATAAGAAAGAAAACTGGGGAGATTAGCCTTTGTGTTGACCTAAGGAATTTGAATCAAGTGTCCCTTAAAGACAACTATCCCTTATCAAAAATGGATCATATTCTCCAAAGAGTGGTGGGGGCTTCAAGAATTTCATTACTTGATGGATTTTCAGGTTTCAATCAGATCCTAGTCCACCCTGATGATCAAGATAAAACAGCTTTCACAACCCCATGGGGAACTTTCAAATATGTTAAAATGCCTTTTGGATTGAAAAATGCAAGAGCTACATTTCAGAGAGCAATGGATATTGCTTTTGCTAAAGAGATTCATGAGTTCCTGGTTATTTAATTAGATGACCTCACACCTTTCTCAAAATCTGACCAAGAACATTTAAAACACTTGAGACAAATATTCATAACATGTAGGAAATATGGAATTTCCTTAAATCCCAAGAAGTCTCTATTTGGTTTGGAAGAAGGTAAGCTATTAGGTCATATCATTTCAAAGGATGGCATTAGAATTGACCCAGACAGAATATAGGCCATCTTGCAAATGCCTCATCCAAGAAACATTAAAGAATTACAAGCATTCTTGGGAAAGATCAACTTTTTGAGGAGATTTATCCCAAACTTAGCAGAATTGATCAGATTACTAAACAACATGCTAAAGAAGGATTCAAAAGTGAAGTGGACAGTAGAAGCAAATCAAGCTTTTGAAGGTATTGAATTGGCCCTTACCCAAACCCCAGTCTTAACAAATCCTCAATTTGACAGAGAATTTATCATTTTCTCTTTTGCCTCCCAACATACCATTGTTGTTGTCTTATTGCAGAAGGATGATCAAGGGAATGAAAAACCTATTGCTTTCTTTAGTAGAGCTCTTAGAGATGCACCTTTGAAATATCAGATCATGGAAAAGCAAGCTTATGCTTTGGTCAAAGCCATCAAAGACTTTAGGATCTACATCCTTTACTCCCATGTTATTGCTTATGTACCAAATCCCATTGTGAAAGACATACTAACTCAAGAAAACTTAGAAGGCAGAAGAGGAAAATGGATTGCTAACATATTGGAATTTGACATTGAGATAAGACCTACAAAACTAATAAAAGGGCAAGGTTTGGCTAAATTGATGTCAGAAGCAAACTTCCAAACCTTGGATATTAACCAACTGGACAATGAATCGGAGCTGGCGACTCCAAAGATCAATGCAACCTTTGAACAATCCCTGTGGTATTCTGAAATCTATTATATATTGCAAAACCTGTGAGCTCCCCTAGGATTGTCCAGAACCAAATCTAGATTTTTAAAAATGAAAGCTTCAAGATTTTGTGTTATAAATGGTAATTTACTATGGAAAAATCATGAAGGTATACTGCTGAACTGTTTGAATATGGATGAGACTAACAATGTTATGAAAGAATTTCATGCAGGTGATTGTGGTGGACATTTGTACTGGAAGTCCAATGTGGATAACATATTAAGGGCAGGTTACTATTGGCCCACTGTCTTCTCTGATGTTAAAAAATTTACCACTTCATGTCACAAATGTCAAATGTTTGAGGGAAAAAGAAAGTTACTACCACTTCCCTTAAAGCCTATTGCAACAGAAAGGCCCTTTCAGCAATGGGGCTTGGACTTCATTGGGGAAATTCATCCTTCATCCTCAGACCAACATAGATGGATTCTAACAGCCACAGATTACTTTACTAAATGGATTAAGGCTGTTCCATGTAGAAAAGCAAATGATTCAACTATCATTCAGTTCCTTGAGACTAATATCCTTTCTAGATTTGGTTGTCCTGACAAGATTATAACAGACAATGTTGTTGCTTTTAGATCCAAGAAGATGGTGAACTATTGGCACAAATTCCACATTACTTTGGGCCATTCTACTGCATACTACCCTCAAGGCAATGGTTTAGCTGAATCATCTAACAAAAGTCTTATCAACATCATTAAGAAGGTACTAGAAGAGAATAAGAAAAATTGGCACAAGAAGCTTGTAAATGCCTTGTGGGCAGACAGGCTAACAACCAAAAGATCTATTGGGGTCAGCCCATATGAGTTGGTTTATGGAATGGAAGCCAAATTCCCTTCATCATTGGGGGTCCCTGTCATGAAGCTACTTCAAGAAAGTCAAGCTGAACCAAATGACATGCAAAGAAGAATAAACCAGATTATATGTTTGCAGCAAACCAGAGATCAAGTGTATAACAGAGTTCAAATCCTACAAGAGAAGCTGAAGAAAGCCTTTGATAGAAGAACCAAGGCTGAAGATTTCTTCATTGGGGATAAAGTGCTTAAATGGGATTCAAGAAGAGAAGACAAGGGTAAGCATGGCAAATTTGACTCCCTTTGGAGGGGGCCTTTTGTTATTCAAGCAGTACAAGGAAATAACACTTATTTCTTGAAAATTTTGGATGGCACTGAAGCTGAAGAGGGCCCTGTAAATGGCCGGATGTTAAAGCACTATTTCGATTACTTTCCATGTGTATAGCATGGCTCTGCCCTGTACATTGTCAGTTGTATATAGTTTTTCTTCCAGCATATGAATAGTTCAGTTTAAGAAGTTTTGTAAATAAGCAGGAAAAAGCTTGTATTTCAGAAGTTCCACAATGGTGACAAATTCCAGTTTTGAAGTCCAAAGAGGAAGTTTTCAAGTTTTGAGAAGAAGTCAAAAGCCAAGGCATTCTGACCTGTTGTTCTTGGTCTTTCAAGTAGAAAAACCATCCCCAAGTGGAGCCACTGTTAGCTACCTATACCAATAGGTTTCATTTTTCATGATTGGCAGGGGAAGTGCCAATATGATCTACTTTGGTGATGCAAAGATCTCATATTCTTGTGGAAGACACATATCTACAGTTGGTTGATGTTGTCCTACTTCTGAATGGGTGATCCAACAGTCTAAGCTGGGTCATGCCATGTTTCAATTTTTTGTTGTAGATTAGAGAAAGAAATCTGTCCAAACTGTTCAATCTTGGCAGATAAAGTAGTTAGGTAGAGAATGAAGGTTCCCAACTATTTAATCTGGGGCCTTGGAAGTAATAAGGCTAGCCTTAGATAGAAAATCAAAAGGAAAAAGCCAAAGGAAAAGAAAAGGCACATGAGGGTTTGCAAGTCTAAGTGCACCCTCCTTGAAGTAACAAAAAATGCTAGGCAATAGAATGGGTAGGTAGATGGGGTTGCAGAAGCATGATTTATGACATTTCACTGGCCTAAGCAAAGGAAAAACATGGTGTCAGTGCAGATCTTCCTATTCAGCAGTTTTGTAGCAGCAAAATGAAGCATGTCTAACTTCCCAATCATCCCCCATCACATTCCTTGCTAACATCCCAATACCACCTTTGCTCATGAGATAAATCAAACTCATGTACTGATCCATGTTGCATAAAGAGCCACATTTCTTTTGTAAAAGTCTTTTCATTTTTATCTACTCCCTAACTAAGTTTGTTTCCTAAAAACTTAGTATCTATCACTTCCCATTCACATTCCCCTCCAAAACTAACTACTAACTCTATCTACACTTAACTCCCTATGTTCCCCTTTCCCTATTACTATAGCATCATTATGTATAAAAGCCCAAAAAATAAGTATATTCCCTTCCCCTAGGCAATATAGCCTAATAGTCCTAAAGGGTTAAAGTGCAAAGAATTCAGCGCGCTAAAGGCAAAACATCGCTAATATAGTGCTTTGGGATTAAATCAAGATCCGCCTGATTTATAGCCCTAACCCCACTTTTGCAAAAATATCAAAAACCCATTTCCGCCAGCTAAAACATTGCAAAAACCCACTTTTTCCGCCTATCCAAAGTTTGGGTTATATTGGGCATTTCACGAAAAACAAAGAAAATCATTAAAAAATGTCGTCGGGTCCCACCGTATTGTCCTTTCAGCTTGGCAACCCGTCGCCCGTCGGATCTGGGCTTTCCCATCCGACGGCCCATATCAATATCGGGCCGCCCCCGATGTCCGGACGTTAGCACCCGAAAAATGTCAGAGGGTGACGTCAGGGCAGTGCCACGCGTCGCTCCCAGGTTATATCGGGAGGCCGCCTGCCAATACCGCCCCCGTACTGTAAGCGGTCCGATGGAACCGCTTACCGCCCTCCGTATACCGCCTGCCCACGTCACGTCCATATCACGCCCACGTCATGCCACCTCAGCGTCACATCAGCACCCGACCCGCCATCGCCCTGAGCTGTCCGCCACGTTCCCCATCCACACGGACCACTCACAGGCTGCCACGTCACCCTTCCGTACTCGACCCCACCCGATGACATCATGATGACGTCATCCAAAAAACATGCCAAAGGCCCAAAATGTCTATATTTTCGCCAAAATTCGCGTTTTTTCTCATTTTTTCACCAAAAGTCTACTGTGCTCTCTGCATGTAATTTACGACCATTTCGCCGCCACCCTCCAGAAATCGATTTAAAGACCGTGGGCGCCCTCAACTCACCTGCATTGCCACCATTGGCCGTCTGCACCAGGTATTTATAAAATCATCCCTTCCGCGCCTGGTTTTTACAATAAATCACAGAAGAAGCTAAGAAGAGAAGAAAAACATAGTAAATTCCAGAAATCCCCATAAACTAGTGCTTTTTCTCCACACTGTGAGGCCGAATTTACCCACAGAAGTCCCCATTGAGCTGAATTTTCACAAATTTACAGCCTGTTTGCGCAGTCGCAAACTGAAACCTCTGCTGCACAAGTTCACCAGGAAAACAACTTTTTTAGTCCCAGCATTTGCTCATTAGACCTTCTCAGGAGGATTTCAACTTTTTTTCACCATAATTCACTCTGTTTCCTCTCTAAATTTCCCTGCTACTGCGAAACTCATTGCCCTGTATCGTTGTGCCCAGAGAAACAGGTTCTAATACAATTCAAAGCACCAAAACCATGGAGACACCAGTTGCATTGAATTTGACACCTCTAAATGCCCCACAAAGAGAGCTAGAGTGGCTGCCCTTGGCTGAAAGAGATTACCAAATGGCAGAGGGAATCCCAGAATATAGTAAGTACCACATTCATGTACTCAATGACCTTAAAGCCAAACATCTCAGTGGGAATGATATCCTAGGGATTTGGGACTCCAATTTGCCCATTTTCAATCTCCCTCAGGTCAATATCCTCCCTGACTTGATACACAGATGTAGTGCCAACTATGACCCATGTCAGAGAGCTGTCCTCAATTCCTCAGGCTCAGTTTTGTTCCATGTCACCCCTGAGGCCATAAATGAAATGCTACACTTTCAAACTTCAAGGCCATTGACTCCTCTCTCCATGATGGACTTGCTAAAGAAAGGAGGCAAGCTGTCTAGTGCCCAAATTTTAAAGATCAATCAGTTATTTGTTCAACCAGGCTCTGAAACTGTGAGGACCCCTCCCATAGGAAATGTATATTTCAATGAGTTGGGCAGGATGCTTGTGGATATGATCAGTTATGTCCTGGGTTATAGGACATCTGAGGATGCTGATGAAACTATTATGGCCATGCTGTCCATCTTCTCCCCTGGGAAGCCTCCTGTTGTTCACTATGATTATGCTGCCTACATTGCCAATAAGATTCATGAGCAATTGATGAATCTAGAGAGGGAAAGGATATTTAGATATACATCTTACATCTATCACTTATTCCTATTCTATCAACCTGATAGTTTCCCTATTACTCTCAAGAGGCTTGATGCCCAAGGGAACCAAAGGTCTGTAGTGTTTTGGTCTTCAGTTTTCCATCATATATCTTTTTCACCATACAACTACTGTGAATTCATAGACCTGTTCATCCATCCAGCCATGTCCTTGCTGTTGAGTGCCCCTCCTCCAAGATTAACAGATGAGATGCAAAGGATTCTCCAGCTCTCAAAGGCCTACAGCATTGGAGATTGGTACTTCTACCAACACCATACAGTGATCAGAATATATGGTTGTGAGCTAGCCCCATATAGGCTACCAAGATATGTCCCTATGAGACTCTTTGCCTTAGAGTATTTCAGGCAGTTTGGAAATGCAGACATGGTCCATTTCCACAGCAAGAATAAGAAGGTGCAACTAAAGTCAGAAATCAGCTAGGCCCATTTATTTATAATAAAAGAGAAGAGGCATGGCAAGAAGCAGACAAGATCCTGCAACACCTTGGACTGCAAACTAGTTTCCTCTGGATACCCTATGATCCAAATCATTTCATTAGCCTTAGAAGGGTTAAGTATAAATTGTCTAGCTATGATCATGTCAGGCTGCCCCATATTGAAAAATATGCCAATATGTTAAGATGGAAAGAGGGCACATTAGAAGAAGCAAGTCCTAGAGAGGAAATACTACATAAAGAAGCAAAGAATCTTGAGAAAGAAGCTGACTTGGAAACTTGTGGGCAGGTTTCCTCTTCTTATCAGGTGCAACTTGGAGCAGTTACCTCATCCTCTACAGCCCCCCAGCAGGCAGCTCAAACTACTCCTCAGGCTGCCAGCAAAGGTAAAGAAAAAGAGATGGAACAAGAGCAACCACCCCCTACAACAGAACAACAGAAGGATCAGCCTAAACAACAAGAAGAAATGGCTGAAGCTCCCATATCTACAGAGCAGCAGGCTCAAGAAAATGTGCCTCCTAGGTAGGAAATGACAGTGGAGGCCTCGGTCCTCCAAACCCCATTAAATGAAGACAGAACCAGAAAGAGGGATAGAGAGCAGGAAACTCCCCTCACTACATCAAAAAATCAACAAGGGGAGAAAAGGCAGAGATTAAATCCTCTTTCTGAAGAGGAGATGCCTATTGGGCAATCCTTGGGTATGGGCCCCCCTAGTATGGAGGCATCTGCCAGTTCCTTTCAACAGGAACAAGAAAGAAAATTGGAGGAGAGGTCAACTCCTCAAGCCAACAAAGGAGAGCTGAATCAGGCATAAAGCAACAATTTATTGACATTAAGAAGAGAAATGAGCCAGTCAAGCTCCAACTGTACAATCACTTACTTAAAATGGCTCCCACAAACCAGCAGAGGCTTATGTCAGCATATGACATAACAGAGGGGAAAATGACTATGATTCATTTCATGCCTACTATGCTGCAGCCACAGTCAGCTGCAGATTATATACGAACCAATCTGGAGGTACTTGCAAAAGATATCCACCCAATGGACCAGATAGAGCTTCACAAGCAAACGGGTGAGATGGTTTATTCAACTCTTGCGGACAAAACCTTCCTTGCACACAAATTGCAAAACAGTTTGCATAATACCACTGCCCAACTTGAGTTAGAGAAGGCATCCTCTCAGGCCAAAGACAACAGGATCAGGTCTTTGGAAGATATTATTATAGAGCTTGGGCATGACCCAAAGGATCCCAAAGTTGTACAGGCACTACTAAAGGAAAGAGATGCAGATATAGCAGCTTTGAGGAAAATGGTAAAAATTCCAGCAACCCTTCACCCTCAAACAGAAGAGGTTGCTCAGCAGAGGAAGGACCAAGATGTAGCAGCCATGCTGCTAACACTACACAAACAATTGGTGCAAACAGAAGGGAAATTGGTAGAAACAGAGGCTGCATTACAGGCAGCCCTGCAACAGAGAGAAGGAGGCCAAACATCTCAGCCCCCTCAGCCAGTGATCAACCTTGAGGAGCCCCCTCAAATTATCACTCCTCCCACAGGACAGACAGCTGAAATAGGTCCAACAACATCAGCACTAGCAACAACATCAGAACAGGCTCCAAGCCTTGATATGCAGAATATGATGAAAGAGATTCAAGTTCTAGAGGCCCAGATGGCAGAGCTAAATGAAGCCAAGGAGAAATTGGCCACTCTTAATGAAAAATATGACAAATCAAAACAAACTGTAGTTGAAAGAACAAGGGAAGTAAGAGCCCTTGAGAAGAAGATAAAAGAGCTGGAGAAAGAGCTCTCTCTTGAAAAAGTGGTGGCTGAGATCAAGAAGGTCTTGTGGGCCAATATTGGTCAATCCATAACAGACCAATGGCAATACATAGAAACCATTCATGAGCACATGGACCTTATAGGCAGGGCACACAAGGAGAGTCAAAGAGCAAGGGCATCTCTAGGCACTATGCCTGAGATAGCCAACAAGATGATCAATGTCCTCAATAACCGCACAGGCCCTCAGCTGGCAGCAATAGGAATCACCAATAGAACTGACACCATCTTACTAATAAAGAGGGTCCTCACATTGAGGAGTCTGGTACAAACATTGGATAGAAGGTGCCAGGAAATGCAAACAGAGGTGAACAAGTTCACTGAGAAATTCACAGCATTGCACAACAGAGGCCTTCCCAGCCTACTAAACAGTGCAGGCAGATTGCTGTCCCATGAAAATTATGCTAAAAGGGTGAATACATTTGCCACAAATCAGATCACTGCAGGATCAAGTATCCCAGAGGAAACAGGGCCTGCATCTGGGCAGAGCCTCTATGAGAAAATAGAAAATTTATTTTTTATCATGAATGAAATCAGACATCTGTTTGAAGTGCCTCCTAATTACTACAAATATACTGAGGCAGATGAAACACTAGGCACAATTTTGAGGCATCAGTTGCCTACACAGGAATGGTGGACCAGCATGATACAGACATTGCTGTAAACCAACAGGTTTTCATCAAATTTTTACTTCAAAAATATAGATCATCATGTTCAGACAGGTGATATATTCACTATGACTGTAAAAGAGTGGGCTGAGCCAACTCAGCAAAGCAATTTGGCCACTAAAGCAACACTGACAGGTGCAGATGACAGGGCCGAGAAAGCTACAGCATGACAGAGAAACAAAGAGCGCAATATTCAGAATCAATGCAAAGCACCTTGCAGAGCCAGCTGCCCTCAAAGTCAAAAACTTCTGACAAACAGCAAACAGCTATTATGTATTCATTTAAGTAGCTTTCAATTTTGTAAAAATATCTTTGAAATTTGGTAAGAACATTTATTGTACAATAACTCAGCACTAAGATATTTTTGTGATATTTTTGTATATATCCACCCCCGCGCTGTATATTGGGGGTTGTTGTTACTCATATTGTTCAAGAGAACTCGGCTGTATTTCTTCTGAAAGAAATAATAAAAGGAGTTGTTGGTTTCCAGAAGAGATGTATGGCTCTGATGTGTTGTGATGAAATTACTGAATTCTGCAAGATTCTCGTGTTATGGCGTGATACAATAAGTGCTTTCTAACTGCATTCATGTTTTATCTTGTCTCTAATATGTCTGTGAATGTATGGTGTTTAATCTTAGTAGAAAGGTGAAAGACTAGTTCGGGATTTGTCCATTAAAGACACCCTAAACTCAAACCTTACTACTGTGTATGTTTTCTTCAAGGTTAGCTGCAACTGTGGAATTCTTAAATGCTCCCAATTGCTCTAATCTCATGATGAGTCCTTATCCAGTAATTCTTGTTGCTGCTGGGTAGGATTTGTTCTTCATCTTGTATTGCACTTTGAAAGAACTCTTAATTGCCTTTCCTGGTGTAATTTGTATTGTTTTATTTGCTAAAAATCAAAGTTTGTATCATGAATACCCATCTAGCCTTGCAGTGAACCTTTCTTTATTACAGACATCAAAACCTACTTATTTCTGGACTCCACATGCCCAATGGATTGAAATCTCCTTCATATTTGCATGCCCTTCTTTGAACAACAGTCTTCAACCAAAACTCAAACAAACTCCCAAGTCATAACTAGCCTAAGATCTTCACAAGCAAAGCTAAATCAAAAGAGAGAGCCCTCTCTGATTGCAGGTAGGCTAGAACCTGCAATCCAAAGCTTGGTTAGTGGTTACCCTGGCCGTATTCCCTCAGGAGTCAAAGGGAAAAACCTAGGTGATAACAATATGCATCATCATCATGCTGTTGTCCTTACAGATGTGTATCTAGAGAGTAGGCTGAGACAAGGAGTGTCCCTTCAAGACTCTTGTCTTCACAAGTATACTTGAGACAGTGTATCTCCATGACTGTGCATAAGGTGTCTACATGACAGTGTATAGATGTATCCATGACCTGCATATAAATGTTGCCATGGCCTGCATATAAATGATTCCATGTCCTGTATATAATTTCCATGGCCTATATATAAATTCCATGGCTACGTATATGTATCTCAATGCCCTGTGTATAAGTCTTCTCCTTTACAGTGTTAAGGGCATCACGTGGCTGTAGTTTAGGGTTTTATAATGATGCCATATTTACACTCAGATTGGTAGTTACAGGTCTCTCATGACTGCGGCGTCCTTTCATGACTACGTTGATATGTATCCCATGACAGCGTGAAGATGCCACTAACTTCATTTGCCTACGGATTTTTACGTCCTACGTATGTGTCTCCATTGCATGTGGAGGCTACATTTATTCCTTCCTTACTGTGGCATGATGGCATATATATTCTTGCGGTTAGGCTCCACTACAGTATATAAGCTAGGGCTACGTATATGTACATCGTGAGCATTGATTGCAGACAACGTATTAGAGTTTCTATGACCAGATTATAACAGGTATCCTTTGTGTGAACTGGATTGTGTGTATCCTTTGCATGAATAGGACTGCGTGTATCATTTTCATGAACATGACTATAGCTTCATGCCTTAGCTGCGGCTTCACCTCCTCGTGACTGCGTTATGACTGTGGATCATCCATGTGACTTAGGGCATCACGTTGACTATCTTTGCCCTGCGTATAGTTCAAGAACAACGTATTAAGTGTACAACGTAAATGTCACCATGAACATCATATAAGCGTATGAGTTCATTGATGTGTGTAGTTGCTCCATTTCCAACGTTCATTGTTGTACGTAGTTGCTCCATATCTGTGTGAGAGCTAGGGCATCATGAAAGCTGTGCGTATATATCTCTATTGACTACGTATATATACATATCCTCATTGTTTGCATATGTGTCTCTATTAATAGTGTAATAGTCTCCAGCATGAACAACGTGCAGTTCCTCATCATGAACAGCGTAATAATGTCTTCCTTGATCTGCGGCTAAGTGTCTCTATTTCCAGCATTGAATTAGGGCAATATCTTAGGGCATCCTTCATTAGTGTCTCTCCTTCTCCAAAAACCCAAGATGTGGAGAGGAGATCACATGAAGAATCTGTGTCCCTAATGACTCCAAATCCTCTCTTATTTATACTAAAAACGTAGAGGTTGAATAGACACGTCGGTTGGGCTTCTGAGCCTACATAAGAGCTAGTCGGCTTGATAATAATTACATAATCAAAATAAATTCATATCTCCATAAATACTTATTGGAATCAGATGATCTTTAGATCAATCCTACACCTCTCAACGAGAGGGATCTAATAAAAATATCAGCTGACATAAATAAGCTGACCCACATGGAGTTTGGCCCTAGTTGCCAATTTAACACTCCCTCTCAACTACGAAGAACTCCATCCACTGATCCATAAGTCCGACTGTACTACCTTTTCCATCAGTGCCCTGCACTGCTCTGCCCAACTCTACTCAGCTCTGCTTGCTCTTCTCTGCTCTGCTCAACTCTGCTCAGCTCTGCTGACTCTGCTCTGCTCCGCTGGCTCTGCTAGCTCTGTTCTGCTCTGCTCAGCTCTTCTAGCTCTGTTCTGCTCTACTCAGCTCTGCTGGCTCTGCTTTGCTCTGCTCAACTTAGCTCTGTCGAACTATGAAGAAGAAGAATTGATTGAGAATGTCTCATGCCATTCTCCATTGACCCGAAGTCAGTCTCAGAGTGCGTACCACTCCTACCACTGGTCCCAGACCAGTATCGCAGTCTTAGAGAGTGTACTAGTGGTCCCAGACCAGTCTCAACTGACCCAAAGTCAGCATCATAGTATGTACCACTCTCACTGGTCCCAGACCAGTATTGCATTGACACGAAGTCAGTCTCAAAGTATGTACCATTGGTCCCAGACCAATCTCAACTGACCTGAAGTCAGCGTCATAGTATGGTACAACTCCTACCACTGGTCCGAGACCAGTATCATAGGCTCAGAGAGTGTACCACTGGTCCTAGACCAGTCTCAACTGACCTGAAGTCAGCGTCATAGTATGTACCACTCTCACTGGTCCCAGACCTACACTGACACGAAGTCAGTCTCAGAGTATGTACCACTAGTTCGAGACTAGTCTCAACCAACCTGAAGTCAACGTTATAGTATGGTACAACTCCTACCATTGGTCCCAGACCAATATTATTGATCCCAGATCAATGGAGGTCATCCTAGCATAGGGAGTATGGTAGATACAACAATGCGTCCATTGGTACTACTATGGTCCCTAACTTCATTTCCTTGCTCATTGATCAGATGAGAGGTACTTCCCATGAGTCCTCACAGGTTAACACATCAATCCTGCTACAATTTCCATGGAGAACACATTGATCCAGGCTTCACAAGAGAACAC
Source organism: Pinus tabuliformis (assembly GCA_031772625.1). Taxonomy (NCBI): domain Eukaryota; kingdom Viridiplantae; phylum Streptophyta; class Pinopsida; order Pinales; family Pinaceae; genus Pinus; species Pinus tabuliformis. The sequence continues at coordinate 431,881,683 of CM062807.1, forward strand.
ATCAATCCTACTACAATCACCATGGAGAACATATCAATCCAGGCCTCATAGGAGAACACATCAATCCTGCTACAATTTCCATGGAGAACAAGTCAATCTAGGCCTCACAGGAGAACACATCAATCCTACTACAATCGCCATGGAGAACACATCAATCCAGGCCTCACAGTAAAACTAATTAATCATGCTACAATCACTATGGAGAACACATCAATCCATGCCTCACAGGAGAACACATCAATCCTGCTACAATCGCCATGGAGAACACATCAATCCAGGCCTCACAGGAGAACACATCAATCCTACTACAATTGCCATGGAGAACACATCAATCCAGTCCTCACAGGAGAACACATCAATCCTGCTACAATCGCCATGGAGAACACATAAATCTAGGCCTCACAAGAGAACTAATCATCCTGCTACACAAGAGAGTGAATTATCCTATTCCACAAGAGAGCGAATCATCTTGTCCCACAAGAGAGTGAATCATCTTGTTCTAGTGTGCACCACCAGGGGAGGGTGAGTCACCCTGTGGTTGTATGTTGCTCCAGTAATAATCGCAAGCCCCCCAGAGCTCCCAAAGCTCAATTTATGCAACATGCAGGACCCTTTTACAAAGGTCTCTCGACGACTCCAAGTCATTCGGGAAATCACAAATTTGATCTTTCCCTGGGGCTTTGACAAAGTGTATCAACCTGTACATCATATTAATGTGATGGAGCCTCCTTGCTCATCGACTTGCCATATCACAAATAAGGTAGTATTTGATGTCTATTCGCTGGAGCAATCGTCAAATACAGGATTCTTCAATAATCAAATCCCACCTTTGGTTGTTACAGAGAATCACAGTGGTATTCATTATGTGTACAACTCACTGATGAGCTTCCCCAACCAGGCAGCTTCATACAAGATCATACTCATAGATATGTATCTGGTCTCAGTGGTGCTTATAACAACCGACTTATGCTTTCTACTTAGAAGCAGAATCCAAAGAGGAACAACACTAAGAAGTGCTCCAGTGATCCTTCACACTTCCTACCCAATTAGCATTCGAATAATCATATATTTTCGGCAGTGTATCTCAATCCTTGAGAGATTGTGCCTTGAAGACATCTCAGAAGATTCTTGGCACAATCTAGTGAGGCTCATCCAAATATGAGCTCCTCGTGCTAACTGCAAAACATATGTCTGGACGAAAGTTCACCAAGAACTTTCCCAAGTCTGGTCCGACATCACTACCATATAACTTTCTCGAGGTAGTCACAGGCTTGCAGTTTATCATTTCACATCCGGAATCCAACTCCCTCTTACTTCTGCAAATGAGAGGGTCTGCAACTGTCAGAAATAGTTCGTTTGCATAAGGTGCCGATATGAGAGGTCTATCATCCACAACCTTCGGATAATGGTTTGGATTGGTTTCACTCCTAGTGAATCTCAGCTTCATCAAATAGCTATCAATCCTCTCATACTACGCCCGAGGTGTTTTGATTCAAGCCATAGAGGGCTTTCTTCCACCTGTATACATGAGATTCTCGTTTATGAATCTCAAACTCCATAGGTTGTTTCAAACTTGTGGACCTGATACATGAGGGGAATGGTCCCCTTGTAAAATTTTCCTTTGGTACATCTCAGACATGTACTTTCATGCTCTTTTTGAATTCAGGCTTCCTTGTCACCATCTGACCCACAGACCTTCGGTGCTATGTGTCAATGGACATGGTCCCCAATGGAATTCCTGTAACTTAATACAACCTTGATCTCAAAAGCATCTTTGAAAATTCTATTTTCAAACACATACCTTTCCATTGACGAATGCCACCTTAAAATCTTCGACTTCCATTCATGGGGTTCCTTGCTTCCTTGAAGAGTCGGCCGTGTCCTTGATGAGATGCATCTCTACCATTCAGACACTCCTTCGCATAAGGGTTGAACTTATAACCAAGACATCTGCCTTTCCTTCCACCCTTAGATCCGAACTTCCCAATGAAGTGATCTTTAGGTAGGCCAATAGAAGTTCTGCTGCGCCATTCTGATAATATGCTATGCTTCGACTTCACCCTATGTGAATTATGAGGAACCCATTGATCCTTCCGTCTTGTCCCAACTGTCTTTGGTGATTGCTCTTTCACTCTTGCTTGGGCATTGTCTTCACCTCAGCTCTGATTCCATGTTAAGTTTAGGTATGTTCTATGCTAAAGCAATTTATTTAATTTTTCATAGTTAGCAATCACATCAGCATTAAGATAAACTACAAATAGAACATAAATATAAATCGCAGAAGACAAGCCAAGACAAGAGGACACAAGATGTGGCGTGAGCTAGGGACAAACCCCACAATGTGTGGGGAAACCCTTTGATCAAATCTTCTTTTATCTTCAAAGTTCAGCAGAGAAAGAGAGAGAGAGTACATTTACAACAGAAGTCAACACTTTGACTTGTCTAGATCTAAGCATAGATTATCTCCTATAATGATGAGATCAGTTGAAGACATTCTGCTTCAACTGATACCTATCATCGTGCTGCATCTGGTCCTCTAGTTGCACCACTGCATACTGCACCATGCTGCACTAAACATGATAATCATCATGCTGCCCATGTCCATGATCTTATCATGCTGCCCTTCATGTTCATGATCTTATTATGCTGCCCATACTAATATGCATCATCATCATGCTGTTGTCCTTACAGATGTGTATCTAGAGAGTAGGCCGAGACAAGGAGTGTCCCTTCAAGACTCTTGTCTTCACAAGTATACCTGAGACAGCGTATCTCCATGACTGTGCATAAGGTGTCTACATGACAGTGTATAGATGTATCCATGACCTGCATATAAATGTTGCCATGGCCTGCATATAAATGATTCCATGTCCTGTATATAATTTCCATGGCCTATATATAAATTCCATGGCTGCGTATATGTATCTCAATGCCCTGCGTATAAGTCTTCTCCTTTACAGTGTTAAGGGCATCACGTGGCTGTAGTTTAGGGTTACGTAATGATGTCATCTTCACACTGAGATTGGCAGTTACAGGTCTCTCATGACTGCGACTTCCTTCTATGACTACGTTGATATGTCTCCCATGACAGCGTGAAGATGCCACTGTCTTCATTTGCCTATGGATCTTTATGTCCTACGTATATGTCTCCATTGCATGCGGAGACTGCATTTATTCCTTCCTTACTGTGGCATGATGGCATATATATTCCTGTGGTTAGGCTCCACTACAATATATAAGCTAGGGTTGCGTATATGTACATCGTGAGCATTGACTGTGGACAACGTATTAGAGTTTCTATGACCAGCGTATAATAGGTATCCTTTGCGTGAACTGGATTGCGTGTATCCTTTGCATGAACAGGACTGCGTGTATCATTTGCATGAACAGGGTTGTAGCTTCACACCTTAGTTGTGGCTTCACCTCCTCGTGACTGTGGTTATGACTGTCGATCATCCATATGACTTAGGGCATCATGTTGACTATCTCTACCTTGCGTATAGTTCAAGAACAGCGTATTAAGTATACAGCGTAAATGTCACCATGAACATCATATAAGTGTATGAATTCATTGCTATGCATAGTTGTTCCATTGCCAACGTTCATTGTTGTACATAGTTGCTCCATATCTACGTGAGAGTTAGGGAATCATGAAAGCTATGTGTATATATCTCTATTGACTATTTATATATACATATCCTCATCTGTTTGCATATAATAGCGTAATAGTCTCTAGTATGAACATTGTGCAGTTCCTCATCATGAACAACGTAATAATGTCTTCCTTGATCTGCAGCTAAGTGTCTCTATTTCTAGCGTTGAATTAGGGCAATATCTTAGGGCATCCTTCATTAGTGTCTCTCCTTCTCCAAAAACCCAAGACATGGAGAGGAGATCACATGAAGAATATGTGTCCCTAATGACTCCAAATCCTCTCTTATTTATACTAAAAACGTAGAGGTTGAATAAACATGTCAATTGGGCTTCTGAGCCTACATAAGAGCTAGTCGGCTTGATAATAATTACATAATAAAAATAAATTCATATCTCCATAAATACTTATTGGAATCGGATGATCTTTGGATCAATCCTACACCTCTCGACGAGATGGATCCAATAAAAATATCAGCTGTGATAAATAAGCTGACCCACATGGAGTTTGGCCCTAGTTGCCAATTTAACACTTACTCCATTGTGCATTAATCTTTTTAGTAATGGAGAGCGGCATGATGTTGGCTGTCGTGCCAAAATCAACCAAATAGTTGTGAACATTACAGTTGAATATGTAGAATTAAAGCAAGAATGGAGGGCAAACATAGTTTTCTTCTTCCATCCGAAGTGTGTTTAGCACAGTTTAAAGTGATCCAGGAGGTGTGCTTGCTCCCTTGCTGGTAGAGGCTGCGCTATCTACTAATGTCTGTCCTAGTGCACACAACAGGATGTCTCGCTGACTCTGGATCTTATCCAACTCGAACAAACTGATGTTTTCTCGAGTTTTCTTAATGTATTCCACAATGTTTTAATCCAGAGCGGGTAGACTCACCAAGATGTCTTGGGTAATACTGGTATTTGTGTTGTCAAGTAGAGTGTTTTGTAGTTTGCTGCTCATGGATGTCCTTTTATCCGTTGCTGTCTTCTCGGGCTTGCTTTGTGTTTTCTCCTTTTGGAAGGTTGGTGGATCAACCTTCCTCAACAGTTCAAACCTTTTTTTCACTTACTCAAGTGTAAGGGGAGCCCCCTTACTTATGAGATTGTAATGATCGTTTTTCTTTTTGGGTTGCTTCTCGGTGTTTGTCTTCTACGCTACTTGCGAGCAATGATACATGTTTACCACATGCCCAAAGCTTGATGCCTCATCTAACACAACATCTTCGTCATTGTCCGTATCTCCCGATTGTCTTTGCACACTGTTGTCTACGTCAAGTGCTTGCATATTGAGCCTTCAACTCGCTTCCAGTTCGAACAAGACCTTTCTGAGTAATCATCTTCATGAAATGAACAAAATTCGTCGTTTACACACAATTCGAGATGGAACACAAAGCTCTGCATAGTTTTAGTTGGGAGACAGTTGCTACCTGATGACATGCTTCCTTATCTCTCTCTGGGCGGTTGACTGCTTGCGGATGTGTCAATGGTTCATTGCTTGAGCTCAGACACTTCTGTTGTCAATTTTTTGATAAGACGAGTAAGGGTTTCAATATAATTTGCTTCCCTGTCCTTACCCTTACTACCCACAACCTGTGGCTTCCTGCTCACCTCTTTGGAGTCCTTTTTTGGTTCATCATCCTTGATGACTCCAATCATGTGCATGTCCTTTTCAACAGTGATTGCCTCTTCGTAGTTTTATAATGGTGTTGGTTACATAGCTCGCTTGACAAACTTGGCAATGCTGGTCGGAAGTGCAGACGTGTAGTAATCAATGGTGATGGCATCATGAGTTTTCGTGTCCACTGCGAACTTATTCAAAATGCGCAGAAACCTCTAATTGAAATATTTCACCTTTTCTTTCCACACCACCTTCAGGCTTCCCAATTCTTTGAGTAACATGGTTTGGGTCTTGTCATCAAAAAAGTTTTCTAGAAACATGCGTTTGAACATACCATCGTTCTTTATGGAGTTGACAGGAAGGTTGTGATACCATGCAGCTGTGCGACCATCCAAGGCACATGGGAACAATTTACATGCAACACCATCGTAGCGTGCCTCAAGTGTCTGCAGATGTAGGTAGAAGTTGTATAAGTGATCTTCTAGCTTAACTGTGCTGTCAGGGTCGAACTTTGTGATCATCCTCTTCGACTGCTTCGGCATCTTGTGCAAAGCACCTAAGAGAGCCAATGGTCCCTGAGTCATCCATTCGAGATTTTGGTCAGCCATGCCTTCTTGCTCTTCGTCGTCATCCTCTTCTTTAGAATCTCACTGTTCCGGCTTTGATTTTGTTTTTTCGTCTCCACCTTCGCCTCCTCCACTGCCTTCCCCTCCATCTCTTGTGCCAAAGTTTGAGCCCAAGATCACGAGGGTGTCTTTTTCTCCTTGTCACAAGACTGGAGGTTCCTCTTCATTCTCAACAACTTCTGCCAAATATTCAAGTGTGGCAAGAACTGCTTCTTCCACTGATGATACAAAAACCCTTGTGGGAGTGGTTTTTGGTTTTCTTGATGCGTATGGAAGATGTTGAATTCTTGGGATTAGTTCAACTGCTTTCGTGAATTGGCAAGTGATGGGACGGACAGAGTGAAGGTGCCGATATGAAATTTCCTGTTCAGTATTGGGAGGTGAGGAGTAACCAACTTCAGAGTCACACGTAGGTGAGAGTGAGTGCAATTTACTGCCTTGACCAAATGATTGATGAGTGGGCGTGAGAGAAAATTCAACCATAAACAACTTGCGAACCTCATTCTAGTGTCAGAAGTGTTGACAGTGCAGGACCCGCCAACATTCAGGGGATCTCCTCGGTATGAAGTACCAACTAGACCTCACACCATTTGGTGTAGGAGTCCCATTCGATATGATGGTCTGATTTCCATTATCTTAAATTTTTTCAATAGATCTTTCTTGTCAGCACAAGAGAGTGGTATGTTTTTCTTCGAACAACAAGGTTTGTGTGCTTGGTGAATGCTAGTGTTACTTGTGTCAAGGTTCTTTCACAGCAGAGAGAGAGGGTGGGAGTGAGTCTTGTGGAGTAGGAGTATCCTCTCTGTGGACAAAGACGATCCCTCTAGCCCAAGAGAGTGGGTCTAGCTGCAAACAAGACAATCTAATGTAAATTTCCTTAGATTAGAATCGAATAAGAGGGCCTACCTCTTATAACGCTAATCCACTTGATGGTGATCTTGCTTCCTTGCTCTAGCTTCCTTTCATTCCTTTCGTTCAAATACCTGAAACAAACATGAAAGAAATGACATCAAACGTGATAACATAAAATCAAAGTCAATCTACTTAAAAGGTAAAGGAGTTCTAAGCTACCAAATGTAATATTACACACGATATAGGAAATAAACCATTAGTTGTATTAAAATAAACTTTAAAGAGAAATACAACCGAAGCCTTGACGTTGCAGGTTCCCTTCAACGTGTCCGAGTTCTAGCACCACTATAAGCATCTCATGATTCACCCTCAAAACAATGAAATTTCAAGGTTTCTTCCTCTTTCCTCCAAACCAAACACTACAAACTTATTCTCCCTTCAGACACAAACTAGAAGGCTAAGGTTCTTAAGATGGCTATCAAGATTTGCAGATTATTTCAGCCCTTTCATTAGCTAGCTGAGGTTGTAAAATGAGGAGTTTATAGAGCTTTGATAGAGGGTAAATGGATTCTCTTATGATGGGAGAGGCCTTATCCCTTTTGGTTTGTTCCATTTTAATAGGGGAAAGGAGCCCAAACAGTCTCTCTCGGCTCTATCTTGCTCAACCATTTACCAGAATTCCATTCACAAAGATCCTAGACTTGGAAGCTTCAACTCCATTTTTAAAAACTTGCCAAAAGAGGGTCAGTGCGGGTCATGAATGGCTTACAAACGCCATTTGGTGCTAGGCCCAGTGTTAGACTCTACATTTCAGTGCAGGGAAGACATTGGGTGCTAGCGCTGGTCTTGTAAACTAAGTTTGAAGGAATATTCTTGGGAAATGATGTAAGAGGGAAATGTTCTATAGATGAAGAGGGATGTAAGGAAATGTTCTTCATGGAAAGAAAGCACATGAGGGTCACTGTAGAGGTCCTCCAGGATCGAGGAATGGGGAGTACAAGGAAAGTGACAAAATGTTGTGTAATAGATTGCCCCTAAAGCATGAAGGCCGAACAAGAGTGAGGGGTGAAATGCTTTTGGATCCATAGGCTCGGAGGTCATGATGACGTGGCAGAGATCAGATGGAAAGGAAAAAAATGGTGGCCCAAACACAGGAAGGAAAATTATGAAGTGGGGATATCCCAACCTGACACGAAGCAGAAAAGTGTCATGTTCAAGAGTGACAAGATGCCGACACAACTGGTAAAAATTTCCCATTTTCCCCCACCATTTCTTGCAGGTACCCCAATTATTTTTTATCACAAGCTTGAAGGGGATAGCATATGCTTGTAATGTAAGTCCATCCTTCAAATAGATCTGACCTAGTAATATTAATGAGCCCTAGGAAGGAGAAGCTCATTGTTCATCATGGTGAAAATTTGATGTCATTAAAGTTTAACGAGTTCGACAAAGGGAAAACTTAGTATCTTTTTCATGTTTAGAGAGTTTGAAAAAGACACGTAAAAGAAAACTCCAAAAGGTCCCTTTTCGTAAAGTTGTCTCTCGAGCCCGAAAAGGTAGAAAAAAATGCTCAAAAGAACCTCTTGACCATGTCAGCCAAGGAATACCTTTTTCGAAAATAGTTTATCCCAACCCGAAAAAGGGGTAAACGTATACTGGGTAAATGACGTTTCGAAACCATTTATGAGGTCAAAATGACAAGAACTCGGCAATATTTTCGTGTTTTGAGAGTTGGAAAAGGGCTTAAAGCAGACTCCCCATTTTTATTTTCTTTAACGAGTCAAAAAGGGAAAATTACTCCATGATCTTTTCATTTCATTTTTTTTACAAGTTGGGAAACGAGCTTAAATACGACTAGTTTCATATCACCATCAACAAACCATCACTTGTGTGGATGCATTATCCATTTCTAAGGAAAAATGGTGAAAAAATAATTTTTAAAACCCTAAAACATGGTGAAAAGTTTATAAAAGGGGAAAAGTAAAACATTTTTTACCATTTACCTCTTTTACCTGATTTGGAGCAATTTTTACCCACTTGTGCCCTAAATCTTCAGGAGCCGATTGCTGTGGATTCAAGAGGCCGATCGTCTAACCGTTTATTGTAGGTAAGAACCGTGGCCCTACTATTTGTATTGATGCCTATTTTTCATGCATTTAACCATATTTTTGGGGTTTTAAGGGACTTTTGGCAAATAAAAATCACCCTTGGTTGGCATGGGATCCAGGCACAGGACCACTATGATTGGGGGATTTTAGCACAGGCTCTCATGCCATCGACGTGCCTGTTTTAAAAACAGTCGCGTCGGTGTAACGAACTAAAATTTTTCAATTTTCACCCAATTTCATTGCCTTAAATAAAAAATTTCTCCTTTAAGGATTCATGTTAAGTTGAATGCGGGGTTTTTGCAGGAAAATTACAACAAGAAAGATGGTGATTGAGTGGAAAGAACATGAGCATGAAAGAATAGATTCACTGCCATTGGAAGATCCAAATTGCCTGGATGCATTGAGGAACTGTGGGCTCCTCAAATTATTTCTTACACCGGGCCCAAAGGCTCAACCTGAGCTACTACAATACTTGATTAGTTTATGGGACGTTGGATGGGAGGTATTTATGATCCATAATGAAGAGCTATAGTTAGAGACTTCAGATATTTACTTCATTATTGGACTACCCCACAGAGGGGAACTGGTCCAATTGTATGGAGGTAGGCCCATCGGGGTGAGTGTAAACATGCTTCTTGTCAAACATTGCCCGGGAGCTCTGAAGCCTACAAGTGGCAAGATCAATATCATGTTGATAAATGATCTTGTATTGAAGGTGCTGCTCTTAACCATCAACCGAGTGGTTGGGGCTCAAGCACTACACGAGTCCAACAAATCTAAGTTCCAATATGCGGTAGATTGCATGATGCCCACTGTCTTCAACTGGGTGGAAGCCATGAAAGTGAACATGAAATGCTAATTATCCAAATGCAAGGCAGGGAACCTGAGGAAATTTGGATATGGTTTTGTTCTGGTGACTTTATTCCTAGAACGTATCCCACTATTCCACTATCAACTAGCAGAGGTGAACCCCCCAATGTTGCGAGATCCACAGATGGTCCGTTGGGGCGAGCTGATGCCCAGGACTGGAGGGGGCCAACACATGTCGTACAAGCCCACCTTCTTTGTGTGGCTCAGATGACAGTTGATCATGCTTGGCAATATAGTGGGGCTGACTTCTGTGGTGATCCTGACATGCCACTCCCAGAGGGAGAAGACTTTGATGATGGAGGCGAGCAAAACAATTTTGGTTTTTGGTTTTTTATTATTTTTTGCATATATGTGTTATAGACATATTTGGGCACTGCAGCCCCAATAACATATGTCCATAAACCAAGGGCTTCTAAACCCCTAAAAGTTTTGTTTCATACCCTAAAGGAACAAGGTCAGTTGATTACATCATCTCCTAGAAGTTATCCATGAAAAACTACTCAGAACTGGTCAAAACTGGACCATACAGACTGCTCCATGCATAGTGTGCGATGCATCTCACCTATTACACATGGGGGGTGTGATGAATACTAGAAATCCCTTCTGTAGGATGCGATGAGCGAGAGTAGACAAATGGCAGAAGTAGTTTGCTAGGTGGAAACCCAAAGAATCTTCTAGAAATTGCTCATATGACACTTGCCTCTTTGAATTCGCCCAGGGATGAGTAAGAGATCTGAAATCTCCAAGTGGAACCAAGAACTATCAGTGACATGACACTAATCAAAAGCCCTGAAGCTGACTCACTCTCCTGTAAACATCTATATATGGATCCCTCATCCTAGAGATCCAAAGGCTGGAATTTTGTAATTTACAAGGAAGTGTTGTTGGTTTCTCTTTGAAGACATTGTTGGGTGATCTTGCTTTTGTATGAGGTGAAGAGGACTTTCATGCTGGGAGGATGATGCTGGATCAGACAACTTGGTTGTAATCCTCTCTTCTACTACTTATATCAATAAATCTATTTGAGTTTTCCTCCATATGATTGTATATATCTTGTATTTGTATATGCATTTATATGGTTAATGTACATCTGATCCTACATTGTTTATGGTTATAGATATCTATGCTTTGATGGTATTTTTCTGCCTTGACTCTACAAGTGTTCTTTGAAGTGGGACAAGTGAGAAAGGAGTGGCGAAAGCTCTATCAAGGGAGAGAGGAAACAAGCAAGGAGACTAGCGAAAGACTGAGGTTGATACTCTCTGCTTCTCTCTCATTTATCTCTCATAAAGGAAAACACAAGTAACTTTAGTTTGTTTGTTTCTAAAATAGCTACCCATCTTAGTGGGACTAGTAGCTCTGAATGGACACTATTTTTCCCGATAACAAAATGGTGACTCCACTGGGGAACGAATAGTTTGTTTGTTTTGTTACTATTGTTTGCTTTATAAACCACAGACAAAGCCTGAAGTCAAGCCAGCTAGCCTTCGAACTACTTTTTCTATGCAACTGCAAAGTAAATAAATGTTGCTTCAGTCAATCTCTCGGTTGGTATATGAACTGAACATCTAGCTTGAAAACATCCTAAGTGCCCAGGTGGTAGCTCAAATAACCTCATTAGATCAGCCCCTATACTTTGTGTTTACTGACAATCATTAGCTCAGCCTAAATCCCTGAACTTAGCTGCAAACTGTGAGTGAAAACCAAGCACAGTCTCGTCCCTGGACCATCGCACTGTCTCTTCTTGGCAACCTAGATGCATCGCACCTCCCATGTGTTGCAGGTGAGATGCATCCATGTTTCCCTGTGTTACAGGTGCGATGATTGAATGAGACTGTTTCTGCCTCCATATTTTGGTTTTTTCTTCATTGTCTTCATCTTTATTCAGTAGTTTTGCTGTCTATGATCAGTATATCTCTATTGAAACCATCTTCCTTTGCATTATTCAGCCTCCATCAGAAGGAACTGTGAATGTTTTTTATGTATTTTTTCATCATTTTCAGTTCTCCTTTGCAAATAGTAGCTTAATCGAACCGTCGTCCTTTGATTTGAAAGTGTCGCAAGTGTCGTTTTCAGTCAAGTAAAAGAGTGTCACAAAGCATTCCTCTTTTAGATAGTCGATTACACTTTTTCCATTGTATTTTATTTGAATCATTAGTATTTCAAGTGTCGAAGCAGTTTAAATTCAAAATCGCAAAGTGTTGTCTTAGCCTTCCTTTCATTTTTTGAAAAGAAAATTGTTAGTACTGTCGCTTTGAAAGAAGATAGTTCATATCTATACTTAGTTTTCTTTTTGTCATTCTCACGTTAAGGAAACTGAAAAACAATACATGCATGTGCATTTTCATTAAGACTGCATGCTGAAGTTGATTTAGGAAAAGTGCATCTAGTGTGTGCTCTCTGCTCTATGTTGAAAGAATTTCATTTCTCTTTCCTTAGTAGCTAGGATTTTCATTGCAAAAAGAAAGTAAACAACTGTTTATCATCTTAGATTGCATATTTAGGAATTGTATATCTGATCACGCGGTGAACCTTAAAGGCAAACTTCTTAAGAAAGATCAAGTGTAAAATAATCTTCAATAAACATAAAAACGATTTGGAACCTAATACACAACATTTAGAAGTCTAGGCTAGAGACGTATTCTGGCGTTGTAAAGCTTGGTAACTATCGCTTTCATCGTAGGTTGGGTGATTCCTCCTCTTTGAGATGACAAGTGTTAGTACGAACTTGTTCTCCCACGTACTGTTGAGTATATATTGGGAGACCACAATCGGCTACATCCTTTATCCTTAGGAAGCCATGTCTGCCGCCCTATCGATCGCAATGCACTGAACGCAACATTCGGGAAGATTGACTGCCATACCGTAAAAAGTATTCTGCAGTTTTGCGATTGGTTTGGTAATCCCTCTGTCTAGATTTCCAGAGTAGTCACTTTCGTTCCTTTTCAGACTCCTTAAAAGAGAAGGTCCATCTGAGCACTTGTCACTTCAGGCTCATTAAAAATCGAAGGTGACTAGAGTCATCTTTAGCTTTTTCTCGAATCTTAAAAATTGAAAAATAAATTTGTGTCAAGACATCATAAAATTAATTTAATTTGGAATAAAATTTTTCCCCTTTTTATTTTGAGTTGATCAAGTAATCCGAAATCGTGGAAGAAAGTCAATCAAAACCTCGTCGTTCATGGAGACTAATGAGTCAACAGTCTTTGACTCCAGAAACGAAACCATTCCAGGCCAAGTGATCTCATTTAACTGGGTCAAAGTCTCCTGGTTTGTTTGAAACTTGTGTTTCAACATCCTCAGAAACTCCAGTTACTCCAACTATTTTTGGTATCCCTGCCTCTATAGAAGAAGTTCCACAGTTACAAGAGGACACTAGAACTGATCCTACTGTAACGGTAAACACATCTATTCCTGAACCAACTCCATCTAGGACTGATTTGGAAGGTGTCAACCCTCCAACATCTGTCGCTGCAGAGTGTGTACCTTCTTCGGCACCAGAAATATTTTACGGACCTGACGGTCTGCCTCTTCCACCTGGACTGATTGCAATAGAAGAGATTGTGGAGGATATTCCATCCAGTACCCCACTGCATTTTGGAACTGGGATCCACCTATATCCTTCTAATTCAGAAGATAGTCAACCTTCATCGCAAGTTCCTATAGAATCGCTAGGAAGTCTTTTGGATAGACTCAATATGTCTGAACAACCATCAACATCTAGGACTGTGTCATCTGATACAACAGTAGCAGAACCTCCTGCCACTACTCCGACAATGTTCGCTAGTATACCATCTGTCCCAACTAGCTCTCAACCCCTAGATGGAGTCCACCCAGGGACTATTTTGACAATATGGTTTGTTCCCGTTTATTTGTCCGGAATAATATCTGGAATTTCTTATGTTGATTCACAGCAAATTGATCCTCCACAACAGTATCAATTTGGGCAGTCTAGTCTACAAGGACCAATTTTTCCTTTGAACATTGGATTGCCGCCATATGGGGAGCAGTATGCCTTTACATTGTTCCCTCCAGGAGAACAACCATATGAAAGTTCACAATAGAATTCGAGTCAAGCTGGAATTGCATCCAGTGGTTGGGTGCCAATACTGCCTCAACAACCAAGAGTTGTATATTCATTGCAACCAAATCTACCTGTGTCAAATATTCCCGTTACACTGGCTATTGTAACGATGTTGCAAGTACAAGCATTGCTTGTTGTATGTCAACCTCAAGTCTCTCAGGGCATAATACAACAACCTATTACCTCCATGACACAACCACAATTGTCGATTAGTGGCTTTTTAACTGGAGCGACTCAGGCTCAAACGGGTACTATCACCCCTCATCTTGGTCAAACATCTAGTATTCGACAATAGCAAATGGCTTCACAACCATGTCTGGTGCAATATCAACAACCACAATTCCAGCAAGCTTACCGAGGACCTGAGCAACAAAGCTTTGCAAGTAATGGGTAGCCGTATATTCAAAACGGTCACCATCAATCATATCATAATGGTTATGCGCATCAACCTTATCAAAGTTATCAACATCAAATACATTATGTTGGTATGCAAAGACCCACTGCTCAGGTGATCCCATCTTATCTTGGGTATGCTTCGCCAAACCTGAATCAACAGTTGCCTTTCATCGCAACGTTGGAATTACCAGATCTGAATCGGTTAACAAATGATCCAATTTCTTATGCCCCTTGGTGGCCGGCGATTCCTCATAAGCTTCTATCAGATATTCCTAAATTCAATGGAAATCAAGGTGAATATCCATCGAATCATGTGATGACCTTTTCATCTGTGGTGTTCGTCCAACACTCTCAATGATGATTCGATCAGGCTTCGCCTCTTTCAACGAACGTTAACTGGTCCGGCGGAAAAATGGTACATCGAATTGCCTAGAGCTTCATTCGATAACTTCAACGCCCTTGCCACAACCTTTTTAACCCATTTTCAGTCACCCATAAGGTACGGAATAGGAACGGAGCTTCTTACCTATTTTAAGCAGACGATAGACACTCACATATCTGATCATATTCATGAGTGGTGACATCGTCGTCGAATGGTAAAAACATATGTTCTTGATCAATTGCTAGCTGAATGGTTTATTAGGTCATTATTACCTTCTATTACAGAAGATGTGGCTAAGGGGTGAGTTGTCACTGAAGAGCAAGTCATTTCTCATGTGCAATATCTAGACTTGTTTTATACTCAATTTGCCACACTCTACGACAAAATCCCTGATGCTCCTAGACCAGAGTTTTTTGTTCCTCCTCCTCCTAAATCAAACAAAGACTCTCATATCAGTGATGGCGTGATAGGTACTACCAGCAAAAAAATCGCAAAGGTTAAATCTAAGAAAGTCCGTACAGTTTCTGGTCAAAATGCGAATGAAGAAATTCTTGCCTCGGAGGTTAATGCCGTGTCGACCGACAAAGGCAAAGAATCGAATCAACCTGGGGGCAAGAAAAAAAGAAGAAACAGGATGATTCGTCTCCTGAAAAATCTTCTGCAACCCCTTTTGGGCAAAAGAAACCTAATCAGCCATGTCTCATATGTGATGAGGACCATTGGATGAGAGATTGTCCATATAAAGCCAAGGTTAAGAAATTCTTTAAGAGTTCAAAAACTTCAGCGGTATTAACTGATCCGTTTCCAAACCCATAAACCAATCTGGTTGCTAGCGACAATGCTTCCCCATCCCAAGTTTTTATGTTGTCCATTTCGAAAGAACAAAATGATGCTTTGATATCGACAAGGAATAAATATTATGGGAATCCACAGCTGTCAAACAACAAGGTTGTAGATCAACCTAGTAGTTCGACAACAAGTTCAACCGAAGTTGTGCCACCCATCATTCCTAAGCTAACAATAAATCCACCAAAGGGAGTAGTACACAAATCGACATTTAATCCTCATGCCCAAGCAGCACAGAATTATAATATAGTAGAGGATCTGGCCCAATCGCCGTCCGTTATGTCGACACTTGAAGTACTGCAAAATTTCCCCTCCCAAAAGCAGGCTTTATTATCAGCAATAGGTGGGATTGACCCAACAAATTCCAATCTTGTGGCCTTTAATCATAAAGGATTTGAACCTCAGTTACCAGCTCAACTCGCTTTCCTCATCCAAGTGAAAGCCCTAAAAAAAACTGTTCATCGAACAATTATTGATGAGGGGGAATCTACATGCATTATGTAAATGAGTTGCTGGAAAACTTTAGGATTACCACCCTTGTCAAGATCATCAATGACATTAAAAGCATTCGATGGACGAACATACACCTTGTACGAGATTTTAAATAACTTACAAGTTGAACTGGGGGGCAAGATAGTAGAAATTGACGTCGAAGTTATCGATGGAAACCTCGATTACAATATCTTACTAGGAAGGCCCTGGATTTATGCCATGGCTGCTGTTGTATCAACTTAATTTAGAAATATTGCATTTCCTTTCCAAGGATGAATTTCAATCGTTGATCAAAAAACCTTTCTTCCCAAAAGTTCACAAGTTACAGGAAGCATTCCAACGATCCATGGAAGCTCTCATTCGCTTCAAAATGTCAGAGTATGCCTACTAAAAGACCCTGCCTTGATGGGTACTTTTTCCCTACCGCCTCCGAGTAATCTGGCGGATGTGGCAATAGTAGGAACCTGCAATATGATATCTTCCATTCAGAAGATTTCTGAACATTTTATTAACATGGATCATCAACAGGTTTTGCCTCCAAGCCCAATAGATATTTTGTAGCAATCAATTTTCTCAGCTTGGGTGACAAACCCAAATCAATGCTCATCGAGTGTTTGGGTAGATAAGTCAAAGGAATATGGCACCTCTTCAGATCCTTGGTCACATGTACATTCTACAGATGAAGCTGTAGATATACAATTCCTCAATATGCAATCTAAGATGATAAACAATTGTTTACTCTTCTTTGCAATGAAAATCCTAGCTACTAAGGAAAGAGAAATGAAATTCTCTCAACATAGAGCAGAGAGCACACACTAGATGCGCTGTCCTAAATCAAAATCAACAAGAAATCTAAATGCAAATGCACATGCATGTATTTGTTTTCCGCTTTCTTAATGTGTGAATGACAAAAAGAATGCTAAGTACAAATCTGAATTATCTTTTCCTTCAAAGCGACAATACTAACAATTTTTTCTTCAAAAAAAAAAAGGAAGACAAGGACGACACTTTGCGATTTTGAATTGAAAACTGCTTTCGACACTTGAAATACTATTAATTCAGATCAAATACAAGAGTAACAGTGTAATCGACTATCAAAAAGAGGAGAATTCTTTTCTTTGACTGAAAATGACACTTGTGACACTTTCAAATCAAAAGACGACAGTTCGATTAAGCTACTTTTTGTAAAGGAGAACTGTAAATGGTGAAAAATACACAAAAACATTCACAATTCTTTGTACAATGGAGGCTGAATAATGCAAAGGAAGGGGGTTTCAACAGTGGTATACTGATCACAGACAGCAAAACTCCTGAATAAAGCTAAAGACAAGGAAGAAAAAACAAAAATTTGGAGGCAGAAACAGTCTTATCTGATTATCGCACCTGTAACACAGGGAAACAGGGATGCATCCCACCTACTGCACATGGGAGGTGCGATGCATCTAGTCTGCCAAAAGGAGACAATGCAATGGTCCAGGGATGAGATTTTAACTTGGTTTTTGGTCACAGTTTGTAGCTTAGTTCAGGCATTTAGGCTGAGCTAATGATAGTCAGTAAATACAAAGTATAGGGGCTGATCTAATGAGGTTACTTGAGCTACCACCAGGGAACTTAGGATGTTGCAAGTCAGTTGTTTAGTTCATAAACAAACCCGGAGATTGATTGAAGCAACGTTGATCTACTTTGCACTTGCATAGCAAATACAGTTCGAAGGCTAGCTGGTTTAACTTTAGGCTCCGTCTGTAGTTTATGAAGCAAACAAATAGAGACAAGAAATCAAACTATTCGTTCCCCAGCGGAGTCACCATTTTGTTATCGGGAAAACTAGTGTCTATTCAAACTGCTAGTCCCACTAAGACGGGTAGCTATCTTAGAAACAAACAGATTAAAGTTACTCGTGTTTTCCTTTTTGAGAGATAGATGAGAAAGAAGCAAAGAGTACCAACCTCAGTCTTTCGCTTGGCTCCTTGCTTGTTTCCTTTCCCTTTTGACAGAAATTCATCACTCCTTCCTTACTTGTCCCGCTTCAAAGAGCACCTGTAGAGTCAAAGCAGCATAATACCATCAAAGCATAGAGATCTATAACCATAAACAATATAGGATCAGATGTATATTAACCATACAAATGCATATATCAATACAAGATTCAGAGATATACAAGAATATGGAAGAAAACTCAAATAGATTTATTGATAGAAGTAGTAGAAGAGAGGATTACAACCCATTGGTCTGACCCAGTGCCATCCTCCCAGCATGAAAGCCCTCTCACCTCATACAAATCAAGATCACCCAACAATGTCTTCGAAGAGAAACCAATAGCACTTCCTTACAAATTACAAAATTCCAGCCTTTGGATCTCTTGGATGAGGGATCCATATATAGATGATTTTAGGTGGGTGAGTCAGCTTCTGGGTTTTTTATTAGTGTCATTTCTCTGATAGTTCTCAATTCCACTTGGAGATTTCATGATATCTTACTCATCCCTGGGCGAATTCAGAGAGGCAAGTGTCACAGGAGAAGTTTCTGGAAGATTCCATGATCATCCACCTTGCAAACTGTCTCTGCCATTTGTCTACTCTCACCCATCGCACCCCATAGAAGGGCTTTTCAGTATGCATCGCACCCCCCGCGTGCATTAGGTGATATGCGTTGCACTTTGACCATGGAGCAGGTGAGATGGTCCAGTTTTGACCAGTTCTGAGCAGTTTTTCATGGAGAACTTCTGGGAGATGATGTAATCAGCTGACCTTGTTCCTTTAGGGTATGAAACAACACTTTTAGGGACTTAGAAGCCCTTGGTTTATGGACATATAAGATTGGGGTTGCAGTGCCCAAATATGTCTATAACAAGAACTCTCCCAGATCTCAAGTTAATCTCCTGGATTTTCACAACATAATTTGGATATGATGTCTCTCCACTGTATACTTGTTGAGCTTGCCTATTGTTTCTGGTTCGGATTTGGCTGGGCCGACATATGGGGTTGCTTGGATGGAGTAGAGTGTAGGATTTGTGGTTGGGCAGGTGGTGGAGGCAATAGAGTTGGAGCATTGTTGTATTGGGGCCTCCACCCCTGGAGTGGTGTATTCCACTGAGGTTGTGGCAGAGCGTAAGGTTGAAATGACTAGCTAGCTGGCTGGGAATGATACTGAGATGCATAGGACCAAGGAGGGGGTGTAGACCAGGAAGGATGAGTAGGGGGTCCCCAAGAAGGTATAGTTGTGGTTTGTTTGGGGTTGTAATATGCATGGGATGACCCTTGCATGCCCTGCTGGTATGGTCTAGGCCCAGGAGGTCTCCTTTGGTTGATGTAGCAAAGCTACTCAGTGACCCCTTCAGCTCCTTGATATACAACTTTGAGTCTAGGTAAAGAAGGGCACTTGTCTGTGGAGTGGTTTTCTTCACAGGCCGAGCATATTTCAATACAGTTCAATGGACATTCATTCCTAGGATGCCTTTTGGTGCATCTAGGACAAAATATGGCCAAGGCTCTCTCTGCTTCCTCTTGCTTCCTTTTAATGTTCATGGTGTCCATTTGCAAGGAAAGGGTTTGCAGCATCTCACTTTTGAAATCTTCCAACATATTTCCAATTTCACCCTTGATGGATGAGTTGGAAGATGATGTACTAGCCATAGGTTGACTACCCCTACCCTTTTTCCTGGCTGCCCTAGAATGGTTTTTAAAGACAGTCTTGATATGCTCATAGGGTAATTGGTAGATATCTCCTCCTGCTAACAAATGTAAGGTATCTAGAAGATCTTCTCTTACTCCCCTGAGCAGGACTAGCTTTAATGACTCAGGGTCAAGTGTGCACCTAGCCCTTTTGTAACTGAGTTGGAATCTTTCTTCGTAGTCTTCTAAGGATTCATCCTAGCCTATGGTCATCTTGAAAATTCCTTCCTTAGTATCCTTTGACCTACAGTAGTCCCGATATTTGTTGTTAAAGGCCTGTTGCATCTAAGCCCAAGTTGTGATGCTATCTCCAGATAAGCCCATGAACTAACACAATGCTGCATCCTTGAGCGTAGATGGAAATAGTTTTAACTTTTTCTCATCATCTATATAGTCATACATTCGGCATATAACAACAAACTCAAATAGGAAGTGTCAGGGTCCTCTGTGTTCAAGCCATGGAAATGAGTTAGGGCAGAGGGGCTTATATTTTTCATCTTAGCATCTCTGTTGGTTTCCCTGATGGGGAAGACACCCTCAACTCTCTCTCTATTCCCTCTGTCATTTCGGTTTTCAGCCATTAGTTCAGTAGGAATGGGTTCCTCTTCTTCTTCTTCCCCTGTAGGTTCTTCAAATATGTTAGGTTGCTCACCTAAAGGTTCCTCCAGTTCACAGCCACCGAAGAAGAGAGAAGGTTGGTTGTTGGATGCAATGGGGGTATTTGGAAAAAATTTCCCTAAGTTGTCCCTATTCCTATGAGGCATGAAAGGAAATGTTTTTGGGTTGGTTTTGTATTTTTTTAAACTAGAAAGTACTTGCAGAAATGAAATTTTTGATTGAATGAAAATCACTGACAGAATGAAAAAGCTACTTGCTGAATTGAAATCCTACTTGCAGAATGGAAAGGAAAGTAGATAATGAAAAATGAAAGAAAGGAAGCAACTAGATTACTTTTGCATAAATAAACTAACAACAAAATATTGAAGACAAGAAATAGAAGAAAAGAAAGCAATAATCACATTCTACTCAGACACCTCCTCGGCAACGGCACCAAAAAGTGATGAGCACCAGTATTGCAGCAAGGATGCTGCAACTCCTGGGCTACCAACTTTACTTATCAACCCGGGGTTCGTACAAACTTGGAGGTGACAGTGTTGTATGCACAAGTAAAAATGATGGTCCTGCCTGTTGTCATTGTTCAACCAGCGAGAGACCCCAAGGGTTCCAAGCTAGACTTCTATAGAGTCAGAATAAGCTTGATTCTTTGATGGAAGAAGAGAAAATCTACTCTAAGAGAGCTACTCTACTGCAGTGATGAAGAAAACAACATGTAATGCTAAATCACACCATATCCTAATTAACCATTTAAACAGTTATGCTAAGCGGAATTGCTAAATCAACACTAAACAAATGCTACTATCTAAGTTGTAGAAGTAAAGAGAATCAAACCATACTAATGTGTAAGAAAAAAAACTAAACTAAATATGTTTTCACTTTTTTGGTTTTTTAGGGAAAATCAAGTATGCAAATTAATTGTTCTTATGGATGTGATAGGTGGATGGAAGGTGATTGAGGATGGCTAGAAGGTTTATGAAGTGGTTGGATGGTGTGGAAGGGTCCTAGGAGGCTTTTTGTGACTTCCTAGAGGTTCCCCATCAATTCAGCCTCAAAACAAGTTGTTTCAGGAAAACCTACAGGATGTACTAGAAACCTACAGGATGATCCTGTAGGAATTATAGGAAACCTACAGGATACAGCTGAGAGATAATTATGAGGTATTGGAGGTGTTGGGAAGCTTGGAAAAGGTGTGTGATGAGTGGAATGGGGTGTTATAAGGTCTAGGAGCACTCAGGATTCAATATCCAAGATAAGAGATGACTAGATTCACTCAATGCATCTAGGGAAATTTCAATGAAAAATGATGAAAAAGAACTAGTGAGGGTGATGGTGAAACAAGAGATGGATAAGGTGGATGAAGTGGAAGGTGGTTGCTGGTGATGAATTCTGGGTCTCCTCCTGAATTACTTTCTCTACTTAAAACATGTGTGTCTTTCAAGAACTATGCAACAAGATACATTTTCATAAACTAGAAAAGCATGAATCAATTGCCTATATTATGCATGAAGAAAGTTGCTAAAGGGAATGAAAGCATGAGTGAGATCTTATTGCAGAAATGGAGATGGAAAAAGATGACAATGAAATTTTCCTTGCAACATGAACCAAATACTGAATCACAACAAACTCCAAAGCTCATACAAGAACTAGAAATCTGTGTTTTGGGGGCTGCTAAAGGGTCCCTTCCTCAAGTCATGGTCCCAGAGGGAGGAAGTGAGGCCGAGACACCTGCTGACAACTTGATGGTGATCCTTTTTTATCCTTGTTAACCTGCAACTTGAAAGAAGGCACAAATGGAAGCAAACTATCACACAACCAATCTAATCTACATTGTTGTAATGGAAATGCACCTACTAAGCAAATGAACAATTAAACTATGAATCTATACTAGCATACATGTACAATAAAGAGGAGCCTTGGCTGCTAGGGTTGTGCCCTAACCCAAGAGCTTTAGCCCTCTGAGTTAACTCATTACTGGCTCAAAACAAAACTCATTCTCATTACCAAAACAATGGATTACATCAAAAACTATCACAAGTCTTGCAGCTCGAAAATAGAGTAGAGTTTTACAATCAAAAATCCAAATCCTACTGAGACCCTAGGCCTCTCTACTTATACATCTGAAATCTCCAACGACTTCCTTAAAATTAGGGAGGCTCGACTCCCAAACTCGAGATCAACTGGTGCTTTGTCTTTCACTTGCTCAGTTGCCTTCTAGTCCTCATGATTTGGTTGTTTGCACTCCGAGCTGATGGAGGAATATTTGAATGGAGGGGTAGTAAATGAGGAGGATTTACCTCCTATAATCCCTCTCCCTTGTCCCATTCGATTTTTGACCTTGGAATTTTGCCAAAATTCCTTGCTTTAATCCTTTAATCCTGCATTAGATGCGCATTAGACCACAAAGCAAAATATCCAACTCTAACTCATCTCATAATCAAAATATAATCAAAAGTATGCAATAAGTTATGAGAATAGTTGATTTGACTAAGCTAGGAGGTGAATTAAGGCCCATATAATTACCGAATGATGAGACTCATCAATAACCAACTCTTTGACAATGTTGACACTTATTACCAAGATTCTAAACATCTTTCAAAAATCTTAAACATGCAAATTGAATTGGTTTGCAATAATCTTAACTATGTAAATTGTTTCCTTTGTCATATCTCAATCCATGCCGATTTTTGTTAAATGATAACTCTTCCCAAAGTCTAACAAACACCCTAAAAAAAACCATTTTCTTGTTCTTTTGCTTCTTCACACTTGTTCTTGTTACTATTATTTTTGTCATTTTATGCTTACTCATCTTCAATCATTGCTTTTTTCCCTGGTTGACTACATGATTCATTAGGCCTATTTGTATCAAATGAGCATTGAATTTTTGCATGATCTCATCTATGTTACATGTTGCATCACTCTTCTATATTAGCTACTATGTGTCACAACATACATCAACCTTCTAGATGAGTTTTCATGTTTCACAAAATGCATTAGTCTTTGTTATGAGATCCTTTGTGTCACAAATTGCATCAACCTTAGTTGCAAATGTTGCATCAAACATGTATCAATTTAATCATGTTTTTCTCTTTATTTTAGTTTAAGTGCATCGATCAATTAATCATTAATATTTCTTGAAAATCAATAAGCCAATTATGCAATTCATTCTTTTATTTTTTTAATTCATTGATTTCTTGATATGTGTTATACAAACACTTTCTTGTTTTACCCAATTTTCACTTGACATGCCCAATTGCACTTTGTTTCACTTATATGGAATTCGCTTGATGTTAAGTCACCTTGGGGTGTGAGGTACTGCTAATCATGCACCTTAAAGTGTGATTACCTTTATTTTTTATGACTGACTAGACCTCCTTAGTCAATTTCACATACGTCTTTTTACAATTCACTTTGTCTTGAATACACCTTTTGACTTAAATGGGTTTTACACAATCTTATTTTGACAATGCATCAATCAAATTGATTTTAACACCTATTACTTGGACCATGTTCACATGGGGACCTTATTGGAGCTACGATCCAAAATAGACTTGAGCATTTACTACTTGGACCATATTATTATTTTATCACATATATACAAAAAACCATGCACAAAGACAAATGGCCTTAAACCCCATTATTCAATTTTAGGGTGATCTAAGACACCAACAAAAAAAAATTAATTTATTTGTACTTGTGACCACAGGGATTTACAATGAATGGGGTGCAAGGATATTCATATTCCAATCTTTCCTTGGATTTTTAAGCCTTCAACCTTCACAAAAATTATTTCTTTCAAACACTTAATTGTTTAAAAAAGCTATCCAAACTCATTTAAACAAAAAAAAAAAAAAAATTCAAATCACTTCGCTACACTTATAAGAAATCCCCTTTTACTCATTCATGAGTATAGGCATGCAATACACTACCAAAATAGGAATGTTGTCTACTCATGTCCGATAAGTATCCAACTTCACTAGCACCACTTGAATTCTAATATAGGCAGATTTTGAATATAAAGAAAATGATTTCTTTTCTACCTTATGATATAATGACACAGTCAAAGTCAAATCCCAATATAATGTAACCTAAGTGTGTTGACTTCCAATTTGTGTTATAAAAACCTGTTTATAATATTCAACAAATTCATCAAGACTCTTGGTGCCTTATTAGCCTACACATGTCAATTTTGAGGGGGAAAAATGTGACAAAGGGTTTTACTGAAGACCCCAAAAAAAGAATTTAGCGCATATATCCCCCTATTTGACACAATGGGAGCTAGAGCCAATTTGAGTAACTTTGGCTTATCTAGCATTAGAAACATTAAGAAAACGCTAGCTTAACTAACATGTAATAGTAGTTCAAGGTTGAACAAGTTAACTTTGAAATCCAAGTCTACTTTTAGTAGATTCTCCCAATACTATTTATCTCAAGACCTTCGAATTCCAACAACCTCATTGCCATAACCCATGATAAAATTCTTGACAAGGATTTCTAATATCTACAATATTATCAACAAAGAAAGGGCCCTTAAGATCATAGCTGTTAAGACTAAATCCCATATCTAATCAAGGAAACCACTACATCCTCACAACCAATATAAATTTGACAATGTTGTGATCCAAAAGTGAAGCATCCCCTAAAACTTAAACAAGAAAACTCATTGCCAACTTACTACATGAACTCATCTATAAACAATAAAAATCAATCCAATCTTTTAAAAACATATTCCAACCTTTCCTTGCGTAAAGTTAGACCAGGAGGGTCATTTCTTAGAACTATCCTCCCTTGTGATTGAAAAGAGCAAATTTAATCTTCAATCTAAACCATGTATCTCTCATGTATACCATCTTAATCACAAGGCTCCAATACTATCTTCTAGATCATCAAATATAATTAAATCCCCACAAAAACTGCTAAGGCAGTTAAAAAACATTGCATAGTCAAATAGTTTACACAAAAACATTAAATGCTACAGATAAAAGCCATACTTTTATGTTATACCATCTTAATCACAAACCCCTACACATACCTTCTAAATTATCAACCATAATTAAATCCAACAAAAAAACGCAGCTAAAGCTCTATGGAAGATTGCATAATCAAATAATTCACATAAAAACATTACACACTATGGATAACAGTCACATATTTATAAAGCAAATGCAAAATGATATAGTATACTTCATTCAAACAAAAACGAAAGCAAACCACTTTCAGAATTTGTTGAAAGAAATGAAATCATCAAGCATCTCATCAAAAAAAGAAATGAAGCAATATCATGAATAAAATCCATGAATCTTTGAAGATTAATTCACAAAATTCTAAATTTGAAATGTGTTGATAACTTGATTTGTTTTTGCGAGGATGAGGTCACCAAAAGCATGTTCTTAGAGACGATCCAAAGTTGGCTAAGTAAATTAGCAAGCTGCCTAACTAAATGCAAGAGTTCACAACAGAAATTATTGGGTTAATAACGAATAAAAATCAGTTAGTTGTGTTTCCAGCATGGGTATAATTAAGTCTAACTACGCATGTAAAGTCCAAAGAGGGCAGGTCGGAGGGTGAATCATACACATGGCAATACCTACTTGTCCACTTGAAATTGTCACAACCAATTTTTAGTTTACCATGAGTTTAATGTGTCTAACCACTTGATATTTTATTATACTAAGAATATAGTTACACAAAAGGTTTTAAAGATCAAGATCACAGAAAATAGTTATAATATATACACATGGCAATACCCGCTTGTCCACTTGAAATTGTCACAACCAATTTTTAGTCTACCACAAGTTATAATGTGTCAAACCACTTGATGTTTCACAAAAGGTTTTAAAGATAAAGATCAAGATCATAGAAAATAAAAACAAAAACGAAGACAAAGAAGATTGAAAGAATAAAGAAAGTGAATGAAATCAAAGAAGAAAATGGAGATTGGAGAGATGAAACTGATGTTTTGTCTAGAACAAGGTTCAATGATATATACATATTTTATGAATTTAAAGTTTGTTAAATGTTTCGAAGGTTCTAGGCTGGTGGCGGTATACTCATTGTTGTTTAGTTAGGCCACGACAACATCTCTTCAGGCTGGGTTTCCAACATAAAAATAATTTTATAAATATTTTTTTAAAATATATATATTTATATATTCATTAGAATTTTATGTTTTTAAATAGGCTATATTAAAGAATAATACTATGGGAAAAACAATGGGTTGTCCAAACTCGGAATCAGAAATTTGCTTATGTTTATATAACGTAACATCTCTTCCATATTTAGTTGGAGACTCCTATGAGCAATTAAGTTTTTATGCATTTATTAATTAAATTTAAATATGGTTAAAAAATCATTATTTTATTGTTGAGATTTTCTGTTTGAATAAGATAGGCAAAATCTCAAGTAGATGACAACAATAGGAATCAGTTCCTAGATTAGCTCCAGTTTGTTGGGAGGGAGTTAATGCATCCTAAATTTGAGTTGAGAGGATTTATGAGGCAGTTAGATTCTCTTTGCTATATAACAGGCAACCATTCGGATTGTTTGCTATGAGGGTGAGAGTTTTGTGAGGATTTCATTATGTAATCTCCTGTTTGATTAATAAGATTGCCAATGCCTATGTTGTGTGGACGTAGCCCAGATTGGTTGGGTGAACCACGTTAAATTCTTGTGTCTTTATGTGCATGATTGATCTGCTGTGTATTTTGTTTAATTTAGCTGAGCATCTGATCTCCAACAAGTGGTATCAGAGCAAGTTGGAGGTACTGGTGTGTTTGAGAGTCGAGTGGATTGCTGGCAGCGTGTGAAGGTTGCGCGCACTGTTGTTAATTGCCGTATGATGTAACGGAGCGCTGATCTACCTGCGTGCCGGAGCACTGATCTACCTGCGCTGATCTACCTATGTGTTGGAGCGCTGATAAAAAGGAATACGTTGATCTACCTGCGTGCCGGAGCGCTTATAACCTTTGGTGGAGTTTACACAGTTCTGCGTGGAGTTTACAAACTTGCTGCGTGGAGTTTACACAGTTTTTGCGTGGAGGTATTACGACCTTGAGATTTGAAGCGTGTGGCTCAACGTGAAGCATTGCTGGTGCGTATTTAATTAAGTGCTGGTGCGTATTGCATTGTCATTATAACTGCGTTCCTGATTCTATTTGCTTTCTGCCTGTCCAATGCGCATAAGCACGAGTCTGTCCATGTGTAATGAAATTTTGTTTTTTGGACGCCGATTGAGAGGGCCGATTGTTGTGTAGATCCGGTTATCTGCCTGTTTAATATAATAACCGTGGACCTCTTTTATATTAATGGATCACCAAAAGACTCTTGAACAAAACGTTTTCAACTCAATGATATAGACTGAGAGGAATATTTAAATACCATATTAGTTTGCAGAAACGAATCAGATGATGCAGGTTCAGCTCTTTAACTAGGATTTGAGCCAGATCGTTGAATTGGTAAAGATTAAAAAATTAAAGACATCAAAGTAATATAAGTGCAAAGGGCAGTTTTTTTTAAAAGGCAAAGACAGAAAGGCATAGGCAGTTTGTTTTGCTAATTGCTGGTATTGAAACATTGGTTTTGTATTTTGGAGATTATTGTTTTTTGATTGATACAAATGGCGAAAACTTGAAGTGCCCGGTTCGAAATCGAGAAATTTAATGGAAAAAATAATTTCGAGATCTGGAAGGTAAAGATGCATGATCTGCTAGTACAGCAGGGCGTGGCAAAGGCATTGTTGGGCAGGTCCAAATTGCCTTCTCCCGTGACAGATGATGAGTGGAATGAATTGGATGGAAGAGCCTTGAGCGGAATTCGTTTGTGTTTGGCTGATGATGTTTTATTTAACATCGTATCAGAGAAGACTGCAGCTGGTTTGTGGACGAAGTTGGAGAAGCTGTATATGACGAAATCCTTGACAAATCGGATTCTCCTGAAACGACAGCTTTACAGTTTGCGGATGAAAGAAGGTACCTCGATTATTGATCACCTGAATGTTTTTAATACCTTACTGGTGCAATTAGACAGTCTAGATGTGAAATTTGATTCAGAGGATAAGGCAATAACTCTATTGTGTTCATTGCCTGAATCCTGGGATCACTTTGTTACTTCCATAAGCTTTAGTACAGCAGACATTCTTGAGTTTGACGATGTTGTTGGAGCCTTGTTGTCTGAGGAGACGAGGAAGAGGTCGAATGCAGACACCTCTACGTCCGAGGTAATGATGGCCAGAGGTCGCTCAAGAGAGAGACACTTCGGGGGAAAGCATAGCGACTCTTGTTCAAAGTCCAAAGGAAAGAAGACAAAGGTGAAGTGCTGGCATTGTGGCAAGGCTGGACATCTGAAAAAGGATTGCTGGAAGTGAAAGCAGGCTGCTAAAGAAGGCTCTTCGACAGAAAAGAAGGAAGCCAACACCACAGATACAGGTTCAGTATCTGGTTCAGGTATGAGTGATGAGGTATTGTCTATTAATGTATCAAAACATGATCAACATTGGTTGTTAGATTCCGGGGCATCTAACCACATGTGTATTCATAAAGATTGGTTTAAGACATATAGATCAGTTGATGATGGAGTCGTGTACATGGGTAATGATGTCACTTGCAGTATTGTTGGAATAGGAAGTATACAACTGCAAATGTTAGATGGCACAACCAAATTGTTAACTGATGTGAGACATGTACCAGATCTAAGAAAAAATCTAATTTCATTAGGAGCACTGGATACGAATGGATATAAAACTGTAATTCAAGGTGGAGTTATGAAAATCTATAAAGGTATTTTACTAGTGATGAAGGCTAAGAAGGTAGGAAATCTTTTTCAATTAAAAGGTAGAACTGGGTCAGATCATGTGTCGATGTCTGAACAAGACAGTAGTTCCATTCGCCTATGGCATCAAAGGTTGGGCCATATGAGCGAACGAGGGTTGAAAATTTTGGTTGATCGCAAGTTACTTCCTAATCTAAGATCTGGAAAGTTAGATTTCTGTAAACATTGCTTGTTTGGAAAACAAAGTAAACAAAAATTTAAAACAGGCAAACATACTAGTAAAGGAATACTTGATTATATCCATTCAGATGTTTGGGGTCCAGCCCCTACAGCGTCATATGGTGGCTCGTCATATTTTGTATCGTTTATTGATGACTTTTCTAGAAAAGTGTGGGTCTACATGTTGAAAAGGAAGTCTGATGTTTTTACAGTTTTCAAGTAGTTTAGAGCAGTGGTAGAAAATAGCACTGGTAGAACAATAAAATGTTTAAGAATTGACAATGGTGGTGAGTTTACTTCCAAGGAGTTTGACATCTATTGCAAGGATGCAGGGATCGAGAGGCATAAGACCACGGTTTATACTCCTCAGCAAAATGGAGTTGCTGAACGCATGAACAGGACTCTTCTAGAGAGAGCAAGGAGTATGCTGAGTAACGTCGGGTTGCAAAAGGAGTTGTGGACGGAAGCAGTGGCAACAGCTTGTTATGTGATAAACCGATCTCCATCAATGGCGATAGGCTGCAAGATTCCACAAGAGGTATGGAAAGGACACCCTTGTGACTATTCTAAACTCAGAGTGTTTGGTTGTGATGCATATGCTCTAGTGCCTAAACATCAGCGAACTAAATTAGATCCAAAGTCGAAAAGGTATATCTTTGTTGGGTATGGTGTTGGAACAAAGGGATATAGATTGTGGGATCCTACTACCCGCACAATCATCATCAACAGAGATGTAAAGTTTAATGAATCCTCTCTTGTACAGTTAGATGTAGATAGTAGATTGAAACAAGATGATGTATCTGATTTTCAGCACATTCAGTTTGATAACATTTCTAATGATATTCATGATGACCATAGTTCAGATACTAGCCATGAACAGGTTTCAGAATCAGGTCATGAATAGGTCTCAGATGGCGATCATAAAGAAGTTCTTACAGATGATAGACAGCCAATTGTGGAAGCACCAGAAACATTCTTAAGGAGGTCTACAAGGATCAAAAGCCCTCCGAGAAGGTATGATGATCATGTTACTTCAGTTGCTTTGATCGCTAATGATGATGAACCTTTGTGTTATCAGGAAGTTGTAGAAGGTTCAAATAGTGACAAGTGGAAAGCAGCCATGAAGGACGAAATGATGGCCTTAAGTAAGAATGGTACATGGGATCTGGTTGAGCTTCCGAAAGGCAAGAAAACTGTGGGGTGTAAATGGGTTTTCAAGCTGAAACGGGGTGTGAATGATACGGAAGACAGGTACAAAGCATGGCTGGTTGCAAAAGGGTTTTCTCAGAAAGCCGGTATTGACTTTCATGAGATTTTTTCACCAGTGGTTAAAATTGTTTCAATTAGAATTGTGTTAGCATTAGTGGCTTTGCTTGATTTAGAGTTGCAGCAGTTAGATGTTAAGACTGCATTTCTACATGGTGACTTAGATGAGGAAATATATATGGGACAACCAGAAGGGTTTGTTCAGCATCGCAATGAGAAATTTGTCTGCAGGGTCAAGAAGTCATTATATGGCCTGAAGCAGTCGCCTCGGCAGTGGTATAAGAAGTTTGATTCTTTCATGTTGAGTCAGAAATATGTTAGAAGTGAATATGATCATTGTGTTTATTTTAAACAGTTGAATAATGGCATATTCATTATCTTGGTATTGTATGTTGACGATATGCTTTTAGCAAGCAAAAGCATAGAAGAAATCAACAGGTTGAAGGCTCAGATGGCAAGGACATTTGATATGAAAGATCTAGGAGCAGCAAGACAGATTTTGGGCATGGAGATTTTCAGAGACAGGAGCAATGGTAAGCTATGGCTATCACAACAAAAGTATATTGAGAAAATACTTTTGAGGTTTGGTATGAATAACGTGAAGCCTGTATCAGTCCCTTTAGCTTCCCATTTTAAGCTTTCTTCGAGTTTATGTCCTAATACAGATGAAGAAAAGGATTATATGTCTCGAATTCCATATGCCAATGTAGTAGGGTGTTTAATGTATGCGATGGTTTGTACTCGACCAGATATTTCACATGCAGTTGGGGTTGTCAGCAGGTACATGGCAAATCCGGGTAAAGAACACTGGTCAGCAGTGAAATGGGTGCTTCGGTACTTGAGAGGCACAAGTAGTTATTGTATTGCTTACAATAAGAGTAGTGAATTTGTTTGCAGATATGTTGATTCCGATTTTGCAGGTGATTTGGATAAGAGGAGGTCAACTTCAGGGTATGTCTTTACTCTTGCAGGTGGAGCTATAAGTTGGATGTCAAAGCTACAGAACATTGTCGCGTTATCCACTACTGAAGCAGAATACATTGCTGCTTCGCATGCTTGCAAAGAGGCGGTTTGGTTGAAAGGTTTGCTTGGTGAGTTTGGTAGGTTACAGGACAACATCAGGTTACTTTGTGATAGTCAAATTGCAATACATTTGGCTAAGAATCCGGCCTATCATAGTAAATCAAAGCATATTTCAATTAAGTACCATTTTGTAAGACAAGTTATCACTGAAAGGGGAGTCTCTCTTGAAAAGGTGCATACAAAGGAAAACTGTGCAGACATGTTCACGAAACCAGTTTTGTTAGAGAAGCTACGCTGGTGTTTGGCTTCTCTTGGCTTGCAGAAAAGATAAAATAATAATAATAGGGCATCAGGCTAATTGTTGTCAAGGTGGAGATTGTTGAGATTTTCTGTTTGAATAAGATAGGCAAAATCTCAAGTAAATGACAACAATAGGAATCAGTTCCTAGATTAGCTCCAGTTTGTTGGGAGGGAGTTAAGGCATCCTAAATTTGAGTTGAGAGGATTTATGAGGCAGTTAGATTCTCTTTGCTATATAACAGGCAACCATTCGGATTGTTTGCTATGAGGGTGAGAGTTTTGTGAGGATTTCATTATGCAATCTCCTGTTTGATTAATAAGATTGCCGATGCCTATGTTGTGTGGACGTAGCCCAGATTGGTTGGGTGAACCACGTTAAATTCTTGTGTCTTTATGTGCATGATTGATCTGTTGTGTATTTTGTTTAATTTAGCTGAGCATCTGATCTCATGCAATAATTTGAACAATTCAAAAGTATTAAATATTTTTTAGCACATTAAATATATTTATTTATTTAAAAGCATAATTTCAATAATAAAAAAATTGCAATCTCAATAATAACTATATATGAAATTTCGTAAAAATCAGAACTTAAAAAAAAAAATTAATATGACCATCTATATACACCAACATCTATCCATCTTAACTCCATATTTATTAAGTCTTGAAAGAAATCAAATCTTTCTAGCTGCAAACTTTCTTAGGGCTTGATACATCTCGAGTCAAGATGGATCTAAGTTGGTTTATGTGATTTGGTTGTACTCCTTATTAGTGGTTGTCAACTCTGGCAATCAATTTTCTTTTGACTACTCATTAGTTGATATTTGATCATTATATTCTCTAATGTTTATATATATATATAGCCAATTTGTGAATTTTTTATTGGTTTATATTTTGAACGTCTTATTTCCACCTTCATGACACGTATAATAGAATATAATAAAATAATTGTTTTACAACATTTTTCCAAGACTACGAGAGCTTGTTAATATAACTGTTTTTCAATGATGTGATAGTGTTTTTACAACCCTAGTTTAAAAACTAATGACCTGACATGATTCAAAATTTTGTAAAGCATGTCCCTGTTGCATTCAATTGTTTTATGTGAATTAGGAAGGTCGGATATTGAGAAAGTATCGACCTCTGGATGGATGGGTATATTAATGGTTCCCTTGGTTGTGGCCTTCTTGTTGTTGTGATTCATGAGCCCAATGACGCGCGGTGGTGTTCTTTACGTGAGAACAACCATTATTGGAACTTCTCTGAAGCGATCAACGCCATAACCATTCCCATTTCATCAGAGTTGTTCAGAATGAAAAGTTTTGGTGTAAACCACAACATTCTCAACACAAACATTGCATTTAGTTTTCTTCTCTGTGGTGAAGTTGCAGGAATCATTTACGACAATCACTCTTCTTCTTTTGGCATGGATAAAAGTCCAAGCTAATAAATTCACTGCATGGGAAAACAGTGCTTCGAAAAAACCAGTTTAAGCCTTAAAGATGACAGGTAGGTTTCTTCCTCCTTTCTCTTGTATTTCTTGAATTATTCTCCCTTCGTTTTTTTCGTTAAACTTGAAACTGAATTGAAAGACTTCAGCGCCAACCTCGTCGTCCACAACCGACTGTCTGACAATCAAGCAGACGTTGAACTGCCCATCGTCATTTGACTTTGACTTTGACTTTTAACCTCACTGTGTCCATGGATTTTACATGAAGATTTCTAGATCTTCCTTCTTCATTTATAAATTTGTACAGATTTCACATGAAGAATTCTAGATCTTCCTTCTTCATCTATAAAATTATATTTGCCTGAGCATTAGAATGTAAGCCAAGGAAAGGCCTTCCATTAATAACAAAAATTTGTGTCTCTACGTTTCTCCATTCTTATCTTTGTCTTGTGTTCTCCAATTCTGCTATATTCCTCTATTAGATTTCTGCTGTGTGCTTTGTCCCTTGGAACCCATCAACTGGTAGCAGAGCCAGTAGAAGAAAAAACATAAGTTTCCATTGAAGTAAAAGCAGTGAATAACTGGAAAGTGCAGTCGAGGATATTGAGCTTGGCATTAGAGAAATGACTCTAAGGTCCTGAAATTCTTCACACGGAAGCCCATGAAGAGGCAGGGGAGATAGCAGGAGAAATAGGCAACACTGTAGAAAATACTGTTGGGCTTCTGGAAAAGGAGGTGGTGGAGGTTAAGTGGCTACGACATTGATCAACGCAGGAGAACCTAATTTTGGAAAGGGCTCGTGCTTGTGATTTAACGGCAAGATAACTTACCCCATCAACTAGACATTTTCATGATAATGGATACGTTTTTATTAAGAAGTGGAATGGATATATGTTTTATAATTATATATTATAAATGTTTTATAGGTATTGTGAAACATATATAGTATATGTTTTATGGTCAATTTTGTTAAGTTTTCAGGTCAAAGTCTTCATATTTTGTTGGAGGTTTATTTTTGTTTTTTATTTTAAAAAGGTGTAAGAATTAAAGCATTATTTTGTGAGGGGGTTTGATATTTCGGGTGTGAATTTTATTGAGAATGGAGAGAACAAGAGTAATTGACATGGAGAAGTTGAGTGGGTTAATTTTGCCCTATGGAAATCACAGATGGAGGATATATTGATTTTAAAGAGCCAATATTTGTCGATTGATGGCACAACAAAGAAACCTTCATCGATGACAGATGAAGAGTGTAATAATCTAGATAGAAAGGTGGTTGCAACAATCCACCAATATCTAGTGAATAATGTGTATTTCAATGTGTTCGGAGAAAAGACAACAGAAAGATTATGGAAGAAGCTCCATAATCTATATGAGAAGAACACGGCATCAAACAAATTGTTCTTGATGAATAAGCTTTGTAATCTCAAGATGAAGGAGGGTGCTTCCGTTTTTGAGCTCTTGAATGAATTCAATATTATTACTAGTCGGCTTGCCTCTGTTAAAATAATTTTAGATGATGAAATTAGAGCTATTTTGTTAATGTGTTCTATGCCAAACAATTGAGAAAATTTAATTGTAGCTATGTGAACTTCAGCACCTGCAGGAACTTTGAAATTTGATAACGTCAGTAGTAGTTTAATGAATGGGGAACTACGATGTAGGTCAATTGTAGAAAACCAGGGAGGTGAAGCTATAGCTCTAGCTAATCGTGGTACGAGAACTGGTAGAGGCCGATAAGGACGTTCAAGATCAAGAGGGTGACCAAAATCAAGGAGGGTAGGCTCATCTGGTTTCATTGTGGCAAACCCAGGTACATGAAGAAAGACTGCCTAGTTTGGAAGAAAGAACAAAAGGATCAGAGACTGGCTAGTACAAATCACAATTCATCCAGGACAAATGAAGGTGAAACTACTATTGTAGCCACATATGGTGATGTGTTGTTTACTGTTTTAGTAGAGCATGCATGTTATATACATCTAGCAGTATCTTTGATTAGATCCTTGACACTAAGGCATCTCACCATGTAACCCCATGTAAAGATAGTTTTGTTGCATATAATTTTGGTGATTATGGTAGAGTGAATTTGGAGAATAATCACTTTTGCAGTATAGTTGGAGTGGGAGATGTCCAAATCAAGATGAAGGATGACCAAGATATATTGTCGAAATAGGTCAGGCATGTATGAGAAATGTGCATGAGTTTGATCTATATGTGACGGTTGGATGATGAAGGCTATTCCACAAACTTTGGAAAATGAGGCTGGAAAATTAGCAAAGGAGCATTGGCCATGGCCATAGGACCCAAGACAGGAACATTATATAGATTGAAGGAAATGATACGAAAATTAGATTTGGATGTTGTCATAAAAGAAGGAAATTTAGAAAATCTGTGGCATAAGCGCTTGGGTCACATGAGCAAAAAGGGCTTAAAAATCCTTGTTGGTAAAAATTTACTACGAGGCTTGAAATCCTATAATATTCATCTTTGTGAGAATTGTATATATAGTAGACAAAGAAAGCTTTCATTCCTTAGAGGTGGCCATGACAAAAAGAAAAATTTGTTAGATTTGATACACTCAGATGTGTTTGGACCTGTTAACATTAAGTCATTAGGAAGAGCATCATATTTTGTAAAATGTATAGATGATGCATCCATGAAGGTTTGGGCCTAT
Source organism: Pinus tabuliformis (assembly GCA_031772625.1). Taxonomy (NCBI): domain Eukaryota; kingdom Viridiplantae; phylum Streptophyta; class Pinopsida; order Pinales; family Pinaceae; genus Pinus; species Pinus tabuliformis. The sequence continues at coordinate 431,917,589 of CM062807.1, forward strand.
TCTATGAAAAGTAAAAGTGAATTGTTTGAAATATTTCAAAAATTCCATGTTGTTGTTGAAATAGAGACTAACAAATTTATCATATGTTTGAGAATATATAATGGTGGAGAATATTTCTCAAATGCATTCAAGGAATACCGTAATAAGTTTGGCATAAAGTATTAGAAGATTGTGCCTGGTAGTCCTCAACAAAATGGTGTTGCATAAAGGGTGAATTGCATTATTATGGAAAAAGTGAGGAGTATGTTGTCCAATTCTGTTTTAGAGAAGAATTTTTGGGTAGAAGCTATAAGGACAACTTTCTATCTTATAAATTGATCTCCAATTGCATCCTTGGATGGGGGCATCCCTGAAGAAGTTTGGACTACTAAGAAGTTGAATTATTCTCATTTGAAATTCTTTGGATGTGAAGCATTTGTACATATTCCCAAAGAAAATAGAACTAAGCTAGATGATAAATCTATGAAATACATTTTTCTAGGATATGCATATGAAGAATTTGGTTATCGTCTATGGGATCTAGTCAAACATAAAATTATTAGAAGAAGGTATTTTATATTTAATGAGTTAGAAATGTTTAAGAGGACTATAACTGAGCTAGAGGTCAAGAAATGATCCAGGTGGATGTTGGTGGCCACCCACCTATCCCATTTGGACCCCCACAACTGTCTCTTTCAGTTTTTTCAGTTTCCTAAATTGTAGCACAATTTACTATTTTTAGCAGTTTTTTGGGTCCTGAACTTCCGGAGCCATTTTGAGGCCCTAAATGACGTTTTTTGGGAAATATAGGGACAACATGGGTCCATGGACCAATTTACCCAAAGTGGTGGTGCTCGAATAGATCTTTCTAACGAGCTATTGTACGTGTCAAACGGAGATCGTATGCCAAAGTTATGACCCCAGGAAATTGATGTACCAATTTACCCAAACGGGGCCCACAATTTGGCATTTCATCTTCTAGGGTTAAGTTTTGGGATGTTAAGGGTTTTCCATTGTTTCTCAACAATAAACAAGCCTTCGAGCCTCATTGTAACACAGTTCAGAGGCATGTAGCCCCCACATCTCTTCTCAGAAATAAGCTACCATCGCCCTAGCTAGTTTATTTCCATTTCTGGTTGTAAGCATATTTCAGTATTTTCCATTAGTGAAATGAAGTATTATTTTCGCTGCATATCTGAGTTTATGGTTATCTCTGTAATTTGTTGCGTTCCTGTTTAAATCTAGATCAGTGGTATCATAGTGGTCTACTTTTTCTCTGTTTTTCTTTGCATGTCCCCAACGAGGTCAGGATATAAGGAGTTAGGGCTTGAACTGGTCGAACCTTTGCAAGATCAGCCTTGCAAATCCCGACGACCTCCCATGGTGGATGAAAAGAAAGATGAGGGGGCATGAGATCCTATCAAACTCTTGCTCGAAGAAGCCCTCGAGTGGCAAAGGAATGCGATGATGGATAGCTTTGCGCAGACCCTTCAACGGCTACCCAAAGGTGACGCATCGACTTCCAACAGCTACTCTAGAAACGCCACACCGTTTAAGGTACAAGTTAATTTTGAAATCCCCATCTTTGAGGGTCAAATAGACGCAAATGTCGTAGATAAATGACTAAATCTGCTAGATGGGTATTTCTCTGTTAATGAATTTTCAAGTTGGGAAAAGATTGTTTTCGCTCTTCTCAAAGCAGCCCCCCACGTCAAGGATTGGTGGGAAACCTATTGCGAGCAGAAGAATGAAAGTACGAGCTCACTATTTTCAGTCGCACCCACTTAGGATTCATTCTGGGATGTTGTCAAGGAGCAGTACTACCCTGTCAAAATCTATGAGGACAAATACATCAGATGGACCACACTGCGGCAGGGAAGGGACCAAGATGTGCCAGAGTTCACAAACATTTTTCATACCCTTCACACACAGTTGGGTATCAAAGATTCTGATCTGCATCTCATACTCAAATACCACGGCTGCCTACATAGATACATCCAGGAAGAGATGGAGTTCCTGAACATCTCCTTGCTCGGCACGACGTACTGATATGTTATCAAAATCGAGCACAAGTTCAAACAAAAGAAGTGAGACTTTGGATCTGCAAATCCAAAGCCCAAAGGACAAAGCCAAGGTGGGGTGACCCAAGACAACCTGTTGAAGCCGCAAGAAAATAGCAACACCATGAAGTTGAAGAAGGACACAGGAAAGTGGTTTGAGTTCCACAAGAGCCCCACTCACAACACAAGTGAGTGTCGAACCAAGCAGTTGTTGGTGGCTGAGTTGAAGGCTTCCGAATCAGAGGCATGTTTCGACCTTGAGCCAAAACTCGACAAGGGGAATGGAAAAGGGAAGCAAATCATTAATGCAGAGCCCAGCGTCATTATTGCCACCGCCAAGATCCAAAAGAATGAGCCCGAAGACCCAGAGGAGGGGGAGCGCCTTTTCCACTCACAAATGTGGGTGAAGGGTTCGCCGCTACAATTCATTGTCGACAGTGGCAACCAAAAAAATCTCATTTCAACAGAGGTCATGAAGCGGTTGGGCCTACTGACTGCACCACACCCACAGTCGTATAGTATCAGTTGGCTTCATGAAGGACGAGATCTTAAATTTCGCCAGTAGTGTCGCCTTCCCTATAGCATCAAGCCCTTCACAGATGAGGTATTGTGTGATGTTACACCTCTGGATGTTTGTGATGTATTATTAGGCCAGCCATACTTGTGGAGGTGACATGTTGTGTATGAGTCAAGGCCTCGCACTGTCATTATTTCTTTGGATAATTCATTATATAGGATACCGAAGGTAGCCCCACCTACTGCCACCTCTTTGATCACTGCTAAGAAAGGAAGCAAGCTCATCTCTTAAACTAGGAAATTCATTTTCTGTCTGGTTCGGTCCTAAAGTAAGGGGAAGATCGTCACCACATCCATGACCCCTGTGAAGGGCTCCTCCATGCAGTAGCAACAACAAAGGGATACGGTCATGACAAAACAAAAGAACAACTTATCCTCACCCACAGGGGTACCACACAAGCTTCAGGTGGGCAACAAAGTCTGGTTGCATCTGCAGAAAGATCGCCTTACAAGAGCCCATCAGAAACTCAGACCACTCTGACATGGTCCTTACACCAGTACCAAGGTTACGGGAAATAATGCTTTGAAGCATAGCATTCCTCCATTCCTTCGCCTGCACCAAGTGTTCAATGTGGACCGTCGTCGACCATGCTTCCCACCATTACTGGACACATCAGAGATTGCAGAACAAGTTCAACAGATGGAGGAACTCAACACAATGGGGACCATTGCTTCCTAAGGGGGGTGGAATGATCCAGGTGGATGTTGGTGGCCACCCACCTATCCCATTTGGACCCCCATAACTGTCTCTTTCAGTTTTTTCAATTTCCTAAGTTGTAGCACAATTTAGTATTTTTAGCAATTTTTCGGGTCCTGAACTTCCAGAGCTGTTTTGAGGCCCTAAACGACGTTTTTTGGGAAATCTGGGGGCAACATGGGTCCATGGATCAATGTTTCCCTTCCCAAAGTGGTAGTGCTCAGATAGATCTTTCTAACGAGCTATTGTACACGTCAAATGGAGATCATATGCCAAAGTTATGACCCCAGGAAATTGATGTACCAATTTACCCAAACGGGACCCACAATTTGGTGTTTCATCTTCTAGGGTTAGGTTTTGGGATGTTAAGGGTTTTCCATTGTTTCTCTACAATAAATAGGCCTTCGAGCCTCATTGTAACACAGTTCAGAGGCATGTAACTGCCACATCTCTTCTCAGAAATAAGCTACCATTGCCCTAGCTGGTTTATTTCCATTTCTGGTTGTAAGCATATTTCAGTGTTTTCCATTAATGAAATGAAGTATTATTTTCGTTGCATATCTGAGCTTATGGTTATCTCTGTAATTTGTTGCGTTCCTGTTTAAATCCAGATCAAGAAAGTTATTGACAGGTTTGATCCGGATTTAGACAGGAACGCAACAAAATACAGAGATAACCATAAATATAGATATGCAGCGGAAATAATACTTCATTTCATTACTGTAAAATACTGAAATATTCTTACAAACAGAAATGGAAAGAAACCAGCTAGGGCGATGGTAGCTTATCTCTGAGGAGAGATGTGGCGGCTACATGCCTCTGAACTGTTTTGAACTGTATTACAATGAGGCTCGAAGGCCTATTTATTGTTGAGAAACAATGGAAAACCCTTCACATCCCAAAACCTAACCCTAGAATATGAAACGCCAAATTGTGGGCCTCGTTTGGGTAAATTGGTACATCAATTTCCCGGGGTTGTAACTTTGGCATACGATCTCCGTTTGACGCGTACGATAGCTCGTTAGAAAGATCGATCTGAGTACTACCAATTTGGGAGGCAACATGGGTCCCCAAATTCCCAAAAAAACGTCGTTTAGGGCCTCAAAACGGCTTCGGAAGTTCAGGACCCGAAAAACTGCTAAAAATAGTAAACTTTGCTACAATTTAGGAAACTAAAAAAAGCTGAAAGAGACAGTTGTGGGGGTCCAAATGGGATAGGTGGGTGGCCACCAACATCCACCTGGATCATTCCTCCCCCCTTAGGAAGCAATGGTCCCCATTGCGTTGAGTTCCTCTCTGAGATGAGGAAGCTTCTGCTGAGCTGGGTCTCAGGTGAGCTATTCTGCAATCTTTGATGTGTCCATAAATGGTGGGAAGCATGGTTGACGATGGTCCACATTGAACACTCGGTGCAAGCGAAGGAATGGAGGAATGTTGTGCTTGAAAGCATTGTTTCCCGTAGCCTTGGTACTAGTGTAAGGACCATGTCGGAGTGGTCTGAGTTTCTGATGGGTTCTAGCAAGGCGTTCGCTCTGCATATGCAACCAGACTTTGTCGCCCACTTGAAGCTTGTGTGGTACCCCTGTGCATGAGAAGTTGTTCTTGTGTTCTGTCATGACCATATTCCTTTGCTGCTGCTGCTGCGTAGAGGAACCCTTTGCAGGGGTCATGGATGTAGCAACAATCTTCCCCTTACTTTGGGAGTGGACCAGACAGATGAATTTCTTGGTCTATGATATGAGCTTGCTGCCTTTCTTGGTAGTGATCAAAGAGGTGGCGATAGCTGGGGCTACCTCCGGTATCCTGTAAAATGAATTATCCAAAGAAATAATGACAACACGAGGCCTTGACTCATACACAACATGTCGCCTCCATAAATATGGCTGGCCTAATAGTACATCGCAAACATCCAGAGGTGTAACATCACACAGTACCTCGTCTGTGAAGGGCTTGGCAAAATTTTAGATCTCGTCCCTCGTGAAGCCACCTGATACTGTACGGTTGCGGGTGTGGTGTAGTCGGTAGGCCCAACCGCTTCACGACCTCTGCTGAAACAAGGTTCTTTTGGCTGCCACTGTCGACAATGAATTGTAGCGGCGAACCCTTCACCCACATCTGTGAGTGGAAAAGACGCTCCCCTTCCTCTGGATTTTTGGGCTCATCTTTCTGGATCTTGGCAGTGGCAACAGTTGCGCTGGGATCCGCATCAATGATCTGCTTCCCTTTGCCATTCCCCTTGTCGGGTTCTGGCTCAAGATCGGAACATGCATCTGATTCGGAAGCCTTCAACTCAGCCACCAGCGACTGCTTGGTCCGACACTCACTTGTGTTATGAGTGGGACTCTTGTGGAACTCACACCACTTTCCTGTGTCCTTCTTCGGCTTCGTGGTGTTGTTCTTTTCTTGCGGCTTCGATGGGTTGTCTTGGGTCACCCCGCCTTGGCTTTGTCCTTTGGACTTCGGATTTGCAGATCCAAAGTCTTGCTTCTTCTGTTTGAACTTTTGCTCGATTTTGACAGCATATCAGTACGCTGTCCCGAGTGAGGAGATGTTCAAGAACCCCATCTCTTCCTGGATGTATTTGTGTAGGCAGCCACGGTATTTGAGTACTAGATGTAGCTCAGAATCTTTGATACCCAACTGTGTGCGAAGGGTATAAAAAATGTTTGTGAACTCCGGCACATCTTGGTCTCGTCCCTGCCGCAGTGTGGTCCATTTGATGTATTTGTCCTCATAGCTTCCGACAGGGTAGTACTGCTCCTTTATGGCATCCCGGAAGTCATTCCAAGTGGGTGCGGCTGAAAATAGTGAGCCTGTACTTTCATCCTTCTGCTCGCAGTAGGTTTCCCACCAGTCCTTGACGTGGGGGGCTGCTTTGAGAAGAGTGAAAATAATCTTTTCCCGATTTGAAAATTCATGAACAGAAAAATACCCATCTAGCAGATTTAACCATTTATCTACGGCATCTGCGTCTATTTGACCCTCGAAGATGGGGATTTCAAAATTAACTTGTACCTTAAACGGCGTGGCGTTTCTAGAGTCGCTGTTGGAAGCCGATGCGTCGCCTCTGGGTAGCCGCTGAAGGATCTGCGCAAAGCTATCCATCATCGCGTTCCTTTGCCGCTCGAGGGCTTCTTCGAGCAAGATTTTGATAGGATCTCCTGCTCCCTCGTCTTTCTTCTCATCCGCCATGGGAGGCCGTCGGAATTTGTGAGGCTGGTCTTGCAAAGGTTCGACTAGTTCAAGCCCTAACTCCTTATATCCCGACCTCGTTGGGGACATGCAAAGAAAAACAGAGAAAAAGCAGACCGCTCCGATACCACTAATCCGGATTTAGACAGGAACGCAACAAAATATAGAGATAACCATAAATATAGATATGCAGCGGAAATAATACTTCATTTCATTACTGTAAAATACTAAAATATTCTTACAAACAGAAATGGAAAGAAACCAGCTAGGGCGATGGTAGCTTATCTCTGAGGAGAGATGTGGCGGCTACATGCCTCTGAACTGTTTTGAACTGTATTACAATGAGGCTCGAAGGCCTATTTATTGTTGAGAAACAATGGAAAACCCTTCACATCCCAAAACCTAACCCTAGAAGATGAAACGCCAAATTGCGGGCCCCGTTTGGGTAAATTGGTACATCAATTTCCCGGGGTTGTAACTTTGGCATACGATCTCCGTTTGACGCGTACGATAGCTCGTTAGAAAGATCGATCCGAGTACTACCACCAAAAAAAGTCGTTTAGGGCCTCAAAACGGCTCCGGAAGTTCAGGACCCGAAAAACTGCTAAAAATAGTAAACTGTGCTACAATTTAGGAAACTAAAAAAAGCTGAAAGAGACAGTTGTGGGGGTCCAAATGGGATAGGTGGGTGGCCACCAACATCCACCTGGATCATTCCTCCCCCCTTAGGAAGCAATGGTCCCCTTTACGTTGAGTTCCTCTCTGAGATGAGGAAGCTTCTGCTGAGCTGGGTCTCTGGTGAGCTGTTCTGCAATCTCTGATGTGTCCAGAAATGGTGGGAAGCATGGTTGACAATGGTCCACATTGAACACTCGGTGCAAGCGAAGGAATGGAGGAATGCTGTGCTTGAAAGCATTGTTTCCTGTAGCCTTGGTACCAGTGTAAGGACCATGTCGGAGTGGTCTGAGTTTCTGATGGGTTCTAGCAAGGCGTTCTCTCTGCATATGCAACCAGACTTTGTCGCCCACTTGAAGCTTGTGTGGTACCCCTGTGCGTGAGAAGTTGTTCTTGTGTTCTGTCATGACCGTATTCCTTTGCTGCTGCTGCTGCGTAGAGGAACCCTTTACAGGGGTCATGGATGTAGCAACAATCTTCCCCTTACTTTGGGAGTGGACCAAACAGATGAATTTCCTGGTCTGTGATATGAGCTTGCTGCCTTTCTTGGTAGTGATCAAAGAGGTGGCGATAGCTGGGGCTACCTCTGGTATCCTGTAAAATGAATTATCCAAAGAAATAATGATAGCACGAGGCCTTGACTCATACACAGCATGTCGCCTCCATAAATATGGCTGGCCTAATAGTACATCGCAAACATCCAGAGGTGTAACATCACACAGTACCTCGTCTGTGAAGGGCTTGATGCTGTACGGAAGGCCGCACTGCTGGCAAACTTTTAGATCTCGTCCCTCGTGAAGCCACCCGATACTATACAGCTGCGGGTGTGGTGTAGTCGGTAGGCCCAACCGCTTCACGACCTCTGCTGAAACAAGGTTCTTTTGGCTGCCACTGTCGACAATGAATTGTAGTGGCGAACCCTTCACCCACATCTGTGAGTGGAAAAGACGCTCCCCTTCCTCTGGATTTTCGGGCTCATCTTTCTGGATCTTGGCGGTGGCAACAGTGGTGCTGGGATCCGCATCAATGATCTGCTTCCCTTTGCCATTCCCCTTGTCGGGTTCTGGCTCAGGATCGGAACATGCATCTGATTCGGAAGCCTTCAACTCAGCCACCAGCGACTGCTTGGTCCGACACTCACTTGTGTTATGAGTGGGACTCTTGTGGAACTCACACCACTTTCCTGTGTCCTTCTTCGGCTTCGTGGTGTTGTTCTTTTCTTGCGGCTTCGACGGGTTGTCTTGGGTCACCTCGCCTTGGCTTTGTCCTTTGGGCTTCGGATTTGCAGATCCAAAGTCTCACTTCTTCTGTTTGAACTTTTGCTCGATTTTGACAGCATATCGGTACGCTGTGCCGAGTGAGGAGATGTTCAAGAACCCCATCTCTTCCTGGATGTATTTGTGTAGGCAGCCACGGTATTTGAGTACTAGATGCAGCTCAGAATCTTTGATACCCAACTGTGTGCGAAGGGTATGAAAAATGTTTGTGAACTCCAGCACATCTTGGTCTCGTCCCTGCCGCAGTGTGGTCCATTTGATGTATTTGTCCTCATAGCTTCCGACAGGGTAGTACTGCTCCTCGATGGCATCCCGGAAGTCATTCCAAGTGGGTGCGGCTAAAAATAGTGAGCCTGGACTTTCATCCTTCTGCTTGCAGTAGGTTTCCCACCAGTCCTTGACGTGGGGGGCTGCTTTGAAAAGAGTGAAAACAATCTTTTCCCGATTTTAAAATTCATGAACAGAAAAATACCCATCTAGCAGATTTAACCATTTATCTACGGCATTTGCGTCTATTTGACCCTCAAAGATGGGGATTTCAAAATTAACTTGTACCTTAAACGGCGTGGCGTTTCCAGAGTCGTTGTTGGAAGCTGATGCGTCGCCTCTGGGTAGCCGCTGAAGGATCTGCGCAAAGCTATCCATCATCGCGTTCCTTTGCCGCTCGAGGGCTTCTTCGAGCAAGATTTTGATAGGATCTCCTGCTCCCTCGTCTTTCTTCTCATCCGCCATGGGAGGCCGTCGGGATTTGCGAGGCTAGTCTTGCAAAGGTTCGACCAGTTCAAGCCCTAACTCCTTACATCCCGACCTCGTTGGGGACATGCAAAGAAAAACAGAGAAAAAGCAGACCGCTCCGATACCACTGATCCGGATTTAGACAGGAACGCAACAAAATATAGAGATAACCATAAATATAAATATGCAGCGGAAATAATACTTCATTTCATTACTGTAAAATACTAAAATATTCTTACAAACAGAAATGGAAAGAAACCAGCTAGGGCGATGGTAGCTTATCTCTGAGGAGAGATGTGGCGGCTACATGCCTCTGAACTGTTTTGAACTGTATTACAATGAGGCTCGAAGGCCTATTTATTGTTGAGAAACAATGGAAAACCCTTCACATCCCAAAACCTAACCCTAGAAGATGAAACGCCAAATTGTGGGCCCCGTTTGGGTAAATTGGTACATCAATTTCCCGGGGTCGTAACTTTGGCATACGATCTCCGTTTGACGCGTACGATAGCTCGTTAGAAAGATCGATCCGAGTACTACCACTTTGGGAGGCAACATGGGTCCATGGACCCATGTTGCCCCAAATTCCCAAAAGAACGTCGTTTAGGGCCTCAAAACGGCTCCGGAAGTTCAGGACCCGAAAAACTGCTAAAAATAGTAAACTGTGCTACAATTTAGGAAACTAAAAAAAGCTGAAAGAGACAGTTGTGGGGGTCCAAATGGGATAGGTGGGTGGCCACCAACATCCACCTGGATCAAGGTTTGAAGAGAAACATGAAAACATCCCACAATTAAAAGAAAATGGGCAACAAATTCAAGAGCAGGAAGGACATCAAGTGGAAAGTGATGAACATCAAGAAGAAGGAATATTGCAGGAACCTTTATAGGAGATACATCCTAATAATGCATCACCACAGTTGGTTTGCAGATCTTCTAGGCCTCATAAGCCTTCACAAAGGTATCCTCCTTCAAACTATATCCTATTAACTGATGAAGATGAGGCTAATTGTTTTCACGAAGCTTGTAAAGTTGAGAATAGTAAAGAGTTGAAGAAAGAAATGGAGGAAGAAATTAACTTTTTGTTGGAAAATAAAATTGGGAATTGGAAAATCTCCGAAAGGGTAGAAAGAATCTACAAAACAAATGGGATTACACAGTTAAGCATGAAGGTGACGAAAATAAGGAGAGGTATAAAGCAGGGTTGGTGGTGAAGGGATTTTCCCAAAAGGTATTGACTTGACTGAAATTTTTTCACCCTTTTTCAAAATGTCATCCATTAGGGTCATTCTTGGTCTTGTTGCTACTTTAGACTTAGAATGTAAACAATTAGATGTAAAAATTGCTTTCCTTCATGGTGAATTGGAGGAAGAAACTTATATGAAGCAACGAGAAGGCTTCATAGAAAAAGGAAAAGAAGACCTTATTTATAGGTTGTAGAAGAGTCTCTATGGGTTTAAACATGCACCTAGACAATGGTACAAGAAATTTGATTCATTCATCTTGGAACATGGTTTTCACAGGTTGGAAGATGACCATTGTGTTTATATCAAGAGGTGTGATCAAGGAAAGTATAAAATATTATTTTTATATGTGGATGAGATGTTGATTGTTGGGCATGATAAAAGTATGATTAATAGGTTGAAGAAAGATTTGGGCAACAAATTTGCAATGAAGGATTTGGGTCCAACGCAACAGATATTGGGCATGAGAATCATGCATGACAGGAAAAACAAAAGGTTGTGGTTTTCATAAGAAAAAATATATCAAGAAGGTTCTTGATAGGTTTAATATGAAGGATGCCAAGCTAGTTGGTACACCCCTTGGAACTCACTTCAAGCTGAGTACCGAGTTATGTCCTAGTGATGAAAAGGATAAGGAAGAAATGAATAATATTACTTATGCTTAAGTTGTTGGTTGTTTGATGTATGCCATGGTATGTACACAACTAGACATTTCATATTGAATGAGAGTAGTGAGCCTGTTTCTTGTGAATCCAGATAGACAACATTGACAAGGTATCTCAAGGGTACTAGTCATTGTTGTTTATGTTTTGGTCATAATGAGACTATGCTTGAAGGATTTATAGATGCAGATATGGCTAGAGATATGGACACCAAAGAGTACACTACAGGTTATTTGTACACATTTGCAGGGGAAACAATATCTTGGGTATCAAGGCTACAAAGAATAGTAACTATCTCTACAACAGAGGCAAAGTAGATAATTGAAACATAAGATTATAAATAAATGTTGTGGATGTTGTGATTCCTAGGAGAGATAGGACTAAAGAAGGACAAGCATGTGATATATTGTGATAGTCAAAGCGTCATTCACTTGGTGAAAAACCCAACATTTCAATCAAAAACCAAGCACATTGACTTAAGGTACCATTGGATCCGACATGTGTTAGAGGAAGGACAATTATCCTTGGAAAATATCCATACATATAAGAACCATGCTGATATGCTCAATAAGATTCTACCAAAAAATAAATATGAGTCATGTAGAGGCATGGTAGGACTCGATGTGACTTGATTCAAGATTCTTCATTCAACTTCGAGTGGGACAATGTTAAATGTGAAATCAAATTGAAAGACTTCGGTGCCAACCTAGTTGTCCACAAATGACTCTGACAATCACGTCAACACTGAATCGACTACCACCGACTGCTGCCCATCATCATTTGACTTTTAACCTCACTGTTTCCATGAATTTCACATGCATAATTCTAGATCTTCCTTCTTAATCTATAATTTTATATTTGCCTAAGCCTTAGAATGCAAGCCAAGGCAAAGCCTTCCATAAATAATAGAAATATGTGCTTTTCTATTTTTCTATTCTTATCTTTATCTTGTGTTCTCCATTTCTTCTATATTTGTCTATTAGATCTTTTCTATGTGTGCTCTATCCCTCTTAACCCATCATTTTGTTTCTTGAATTATAATACCTTAATTAAACCCAATTCAACTAATTACCAATATGGTTTTCTATTTTTTCTTGTGTTTTTGAAACTTCTAAATGCCTTGTTTTTAATAACAACCATTACATTGGTTATTTGTATTTTAATTTAATGTGAAGTAGTTAAGCGCCCCATATTATTTCTTTTGGAGATATACAAAACGGTGAAAAAATCGAATCAGGTCGCCAAAATTGGGGTTCCCACTCAACCCAATAGTAAGTAGGAATGTGTTACAGTTATAAATGCATCCTATGAGGTTTGATCATCTGTTTTGACAGTCACATTACTATATGTTCCAAAAATACTATAAAAAATAAATCACATCCACCATGAATGTAGAGAACTCTCTGTGTATTGATACGCATAGAACTCTATGTGTGTGTGTTTCCTCGTGCGTCTCTGTGTGGTGCTTATTTGTTTCTAGATGTTCTGTAACTTTGTGGTGTATGTTAAGAGTGTGTGATCATTATGGAGACCAGTGAAGAAATATATGAAATTAAAGTAACGATGCATGGGGTTCTCTAGGTAAATGCAATTCCATTTTATTTATAGTAGTTTTAAATCTTTGTCAACATTTTGGTGTTCATTTTAGTTTCATCAGTTACATCTTATGCATATCACAAATAAATTTCTCCATTAAAATTTGAATTATGGTTTGCTAATTTCTGACATTATTTTGTAAAACGGAGAAGAATGAATTATTGTATTGGGCATGGCTTGGCCGGTGGGTAGAAGAATCGCAAATGGTCAATACCAATTTTTTTTGAGAAAAAGAGGGAAGAGTGCTCCATCAATACGAGGTAGATAAAAGTATATTGTGTGGTTAGGGTTCATTGAGCTCTTTTCCTATCCATTTTGGTGCTTTTCTTAGTAAAACAAGAAATTTTCGTTCATTCTAATTTGTTTGTTATTAGTTTCTTTACTTTAAGTTACAAGGGATGATAAAATTCTCTCTAGGGAGAGATCCTCATGTGCGGTATAAGTGGTCAAATACCTTTGTCGAAGATAAATGACGCTAGAAGTAGGAGAGTGGGTGGCCCTCAAGGATCCCTAGTTTTCAGTTATTGACTTCTCATGAGTGCTTAAAATTATAATATGATAAGAAAAAAATTTGAATTTCAACCATTCGAGCAACGAGAAAATGTTAAAGATCATAAAATTTATATTCCAATCAAAAGAGAATCCATGTAGATTATACATAATTGTATGCATGATTGATCTTCAAAACACTTTGTATGTGTAGATGCATCTAATTAAATCCTTACAATGTAACAATATCATACATAATACACAATGATTGTTGGAAAGGAAGAGGAGCTTAAACAAAAATTACACACAAAACACAAGAGTTGTGACTCTTCTATTGATCACAAAAAACTTGATGATTACAATGAACCCAGTGAAGGGTATTTAACCTTTTTGACCAGCGACTCACCTAAAATAACTTGACATGCAACCACACATTAAATTCGACTATGAATTAACTCGACTTGACTAAACGCTTAGTTAACTGACTCTCTTACTTTAGCTAACTCCTTATGCAGGAGTAATTAGCTTATTTTAACACTCCCCCTTAATTACGACCACTAAACTAGGACATGACTCATGACAACTCAAACATGCCTGCTGGTCTATGTCTCACCTAGGCTTACAACACCCAAGTTTCTTATATGAAACCCAAACACATATTTTTCTAATGACTTCGTAAATATATCAACCAATTGATCACTAGATTTACAAGGCTTCAAGTGAACTTCTCCATTTCTCACGAGTTCTCTAATAAAGTGATATCTAGTATTAATATGCTTGCTCTGTTGATGAAAAACACTATTCTTGGATAGTGCAATCGCTAAGGTATTGTCACAATATATTTTTGTTGATCCTTGTTGTTTCTACTTGAGTCCATCAAATACTCTTTTTAACCACACTGCTTGACATGTTGTTGATGTTGCTATTACATATTCTGCTTTTGTTGATGATAGTGTTACAATAGGTTGCTTCTTATATGCCCATGAAATCACACTTGAACCAATATGGAACACATAACCAGAGTTCTCTTCCTATAATAAAAACTGCCTGCAAAATCACTGTATGTGTACCCAATCAAATCCTTCTTCTTTGTGCTTGCATACATTATGCCACAATCTCTAGTTCCTGCTACGTATCTCAAAATTATTTTTCCTGCACTCCAATGGGTGTCTTTTGGAGTCTTCGTAAACTTGGAAATCAAACTCAATCTTTGCATAATATCTGATCTTGTAGTTGTGCGATACATGAGGCTTCTAACCAATCTTTTGAATAGAGTTGGATTGACATATGATCCTTCACCATCCTTGCTTAACTTTGTACCTATGGCAATTGGTTTAGGGACAAGTTTGCAATTCTCCATATTAAATCTTTTCAGCAAATCTCTAACATATTTATTTTGACAAATAAAAACTCCTTTTTTTAGATTTCTCAACTTCTATGCGAAGAAAATATTTCATGAGACCAAGATTTGTCATCTCAAATTCTTTCGTCAGGTCTTCTTTAAATTCATCTGACTCAAAATCACCTGTATAAATCATGTCATCAACATATAAGCAAACAATCAAAATCTGCCCATGCTCATTTACCTTTTTCTACAAGGTTGGCTCAATGATGCTTTTGCAAAATCCATTCTTGATCATGTAGCTATCAATTCTGCTAGACCAAGATCTAGGTGCTTGCTTCAGCCCATAGAGTGCTTTCTTCAACCTATAAACTTCCTCTCGTTACCTTCAACTTCATATCCTGGAGGCTACTGCACATAAATTTCTTTATTTAGAATTCCATTTAAGAAGGCTGATTTCACATCCATATGATATACTTTCCACTTTTTATGAGTTGTTGTGGCTAGAAATTCTCTCACAATATCCATTATGGCTACTAGAGAAAAGGTTTCTCCAAACTATATTCTTGGTTGCTATGAGAATCCTTTTGCTACAAGTTGTGCTTTAAATCTGGCAATTTAACCTTCCTCATTTAATTTGTCTTGTACAACCATTTTACACCAATGATGTTTCTTTCCTTTGGTAAATCAACCAAATCCCATGTATCATTCCTTTCAATAGCTTCAATTTCTTCATCCATGGCTTGCACCCAATTATCATCCCTGATTTCTTCAAACGAAGAAGGTTGGAATGGAAACAATGCAAAATTTGAACTAACATCCCAATCATCATAAATATCTTTCAGACTTCTCATCTTTCTCTTACCATTGCTTGATTCATCACTTGTTTGATTTTTGGGAGAATCTCGATCCATTGATTTGCTTGAAGATCCATGTTGCTCAGAAAATACTGGAGTCCTTGTTGGTGTGTCTCCATTTGGTGTCTTCACCTGTGTCTCTTGTTGCTCCTTTTTTGCTACATCATCTTCTTCCATTAGTGGCACTTGTGCATCAACTATTTTGTCTATGCTACCATTCCATGACTCTTGTTCTTTGAAAACAACATCTCTGCTAATTATGGTCTTCTTGGTGACAGGGTTATACAATATGTAAGCTTTTGATTGCTCACTATAACCAGTAAATATGCATTTTTCACTTTTATCATCAAATTTTCCTCTTAGTTATTTAGGCACATGTGCATAAGATACACATCCAAATACTCTGAGATGAGATACTGCAAGACATACCTAACCATGCTTATTTTGGTACTCTATTAATCACACTCTTTGTAGGAGATCTGTTGATCACATAATTAGCACATGTCATTGCTTCTGTCTAATACTCCTTAGATAAGTTTCTTCCTTTCAACATGCTTCTTGCCATGTTCATAAGTGTCCTATTCTTTCTCACTGCTACACCATTCTGCTGCGATGTGTACCTGGTTGTAAACTATCTTCTGATTCCATGTTGTTTGCAATAATCATGGAATGCCTTTGAATCATATTCTCCAGCACGATCTGACCTCAATACCTTGATCTTTCGACCACTTTGGTTGAACTTTGCAAAAGTTTCAGACTTCTGCTTCAAGAAGTAAACCCAACTCTTTTTGCTATAGTCATCAATGAACGTGAGGAAGTAACAACTTCCACTAATTGATTGTGTCCTCATAGGTCCACACAAGTCTGTATGCACTAGCTCAAGAGGTTTCTTTGCTCTATATGCAACTCTCTTTGGAAAACTTTAACGGTGTTTCTTTCCCAAGATGCAACACTCACAAGTATTGGTAGTTTCTTTGATGGGAGGTAATCCTTTGACCATTTTCTTCTTCTGCAACAATCTTAAACCAGAAAAGTGCAAGTGTCCGAACTGAAAGTGTCATAACCAATAATCATTAGAACATGTAATTATAAAAGAACTGACCTAATCACTATAATTCATAACTAGAAGAAAGAATTTGTTCCTCATCATCTGCACCATTACTATTGACTGCTTGCTTGGGGGCTTGTCATATATAACACACTCTTGTCCATGAAAGATAACTTTGTATCCTTTCTATGTCAATTGACCAAGACTTATTAAATTATGTTTGAGACCAACAACGTAATATATCTCTGAGATTGTCTTTAGCTCCCCCTGCTTGGCCAGAATGTTGATCACTATTTTTCCATCTACATCCACAGTCTTGTCAGTCCCAAATTTTACCTATGTCTTCATAGATTGATCCAAATTTGCAACCAAACTCTTGTTGCATGTCATGTGGTTACTTCAACCGCTATCTAATAGCCACAAATTATCAGAAGGTTCATGCATGGTATGACAAGCTAAGAACATGGAGTTAGTACTCTTTGTAGTGACATTAGCTCTCTAGTTCCCTTGATCAACTATCCTCTTCCTGTAATCACGAGCATAGCGACCAAATTTATTACAATAATAACATCTCACCTTTGATTTGTCAACTCTTTGATTATTGCTTAAGCTTTTGCAGTTGCTTCCACTTTCATGTTCATGCTCTTCTCAGCCATCTCTCTGACCACCATGTCTTCTGCATTGTCCTCTGCCTCTCGATCTACTTGTGCCTTGACCTCTATCTCTTCAAATAGAAACTTGACTTTTGAAAGCAGTCTCTAAAGTGGAATCCTTATTTCTGTGTATCCTTGCCTCATGCGATAGAAGTGATCCCATCAACTCATCAACTGTCAGTGATGTCAAATCTTTGGCTTCTCCTATGGCTGCTACCTCAACATCAAATTTGGTAGACAAAGATATGAGGACCTACTCAACCATTGTTTGATTTTTAATTTCTTCACCATAAATTTGTAGCTGATTTACGACAGTCATGACCCGATTCATGAAAGAATCAATGTCCTATGTTTCCTTCATTTGCAGACTTTCAAAATCTCTCCTAGTATTTTGCAACTTAACAATATTGACTTTGCCATACCTTTATAGCTTGTTGCCAAAGTATCCCATGCTTCCTTTGTTGAAGACGTGATCATAATCTTCTAGAACACTACTCGGTCCACTCCTTGTTGGATAAGTTGCAACGCTTGTGCATTCTTCTTCTTGTCTTTCTTCCATTGTTCCCTCTCTGCATTAGTGAGAGCTCGTTCTTCTATTTCATCCTTAGGTTCTGAAAACTCAAACTGGAGATAATCCCAAACATCATGAACTTGCAACGTGGTTGCCATCTTAATGGCCAACACATCATAATCCTTCCCTCTAAATGATATAAACCTCCCTGTAAACGATGGAAACTGAAACTGGAAATTTGAGAAACCTATATTTCTTTAAAACTTTTCTTCAAAAACCCTAAATTTCTCTTTTTAAAACTTCGCAAAACCTCTTTTAATAATTTTATAAAAACTTTTATAAAAAAACCCTTCAAATAAAACCCTTAATTATTTTTTAAATTCTTTTATATAAAAAGTAATCTTTATTAAAAAAAAACGCTTTAGGATCACTCTTTTAAACTCCTTACTATAATATAGATCCTCTTTCCAAAAAATTCTTTTATACCAATCCTTTGAAAATCCACCTGCTGATATAAAAGGTGTTTCATATAATTAAAAAAATACTCCACTTCACTTTTATGAGTTTCGGAAAACCCACGTGACTTTCAAACACCCACGTGACTATGCCTTTACCAACTTTCAAACATCAAAACACTCGTTCACTCTGTATTGATTCCGTGCCTTTTTTTCATACGTGACCGGGCTTGCGCATGTCGACACGTAATATTTCCGCTGTTTTCACACTAAAAAAGTGTGAAATTTGCGCTTTTTAATAGTTCGATAAATTTGCAACCCAAATTTATAAAAAAAAATGGTTGGGCTTCTTTTGTTGGCCCATTTGTTGGACTTCTTCTCTCGGTCTTTCTCTGGGTGGCTCTGCAAGCACCACAGAACTTGTAATTTTTTTTGAACTCTAATATCAATTGGTTGAAAACCCCGAGAAATTTAAACAAAAATTACACACAAAACACATGAATTGCAGTTCTTCTATTGATCACACAAAATTTGATGATTACAATAAACCGGATGAAGAGTATTTAACGTTTTTTACTAACGACTTGTTTAAAATAAATTGACATGCAACCATATACTAAATTCGACTATGACTTAACTCAACTTTACTCAACTTCTATTGATCACACAAAATTTGATGATTACAATGAACAAGATGAAGGGTATTTAACCTTTTTGACTGGCAACTTGCCTAAAATAGCTTGACATGCAATCACACACTAAATTCCACTATGACTTAACTCGACTTTACTCAACTTTCTCTAACTTTAATTAATTCTTCAAACTAAAGTAATTAACTTATTTTAATAATGATTAATCTTTATTGAGAGAAAAAGATGAAAAAATATTTAATCTAAAAAGCATCCATGCTCCCAAAGCTTACAATCTAAGAGTACCATAAATGAAATCATGTTTTTAAAAACCAAATATATAACAACAAATATAATCGATTTGAAAATATATATCTCAAATGAGGAATTGATTCATTAACTAGTTTGAGTGAAGCATATATTTTTCTTTTCTGATATCTGAATTTGTTTGTTCTTTGTTCAACAAAGAATATTGTGGTTGCCCTGTGGGATATTAGACATGCTGGCGCAAAGGGTGCAGAACATTAAGTTGATGGTTCACAAGAACCAAGTGTTTCTGTTAAGTCTCATCACCGGAAATGGGCTTATGGCAGGCAAATTCTGCTGGTGGGTACCGAGAGCTTTTGACTTCACATGACTTAAATATTTTACCTTTAGCAGAGTTGTAAACAATTATGTGTGCCTCAGGTATTTGTTCTTAGTCCTCCCAACAACATTGGTTTAAATATTTTATTGGGTTCATCAACTCTATTAATGGATAGCATAGGTGTGGAGTTGCTCCCCCACAGTCTTTTCTTCAAACAGATTGTAGCTGAAAGGCGTGGATTGATCTTTGAATCAGGTAGCAGTCGGTAGAATTTTGTTGAGGAATTAGTAACCACCATTTTTTCTTCACTAGAGTTGTTGTTAAAGAGGTGAAAGTCATTGGGATTTCGGAAAACGCTGGTGAGATAAATCCATGACTCCTCTGCCGTCGTATAACCGTTGAAATATGTTGCAAGACTAAATGATGTGGTGCCAAATGGCACAAGTAAAGTGAGCTCTCAAGAGCTCACAGATGGATCGGGGGTCAAATCTAAGTTTTGGGCTCCTATTATGTTGGTAAAATCATTAAAATCTCATGTATATTTTCCCACCACCTATACAAGGTCCAGAATTAAATCTTACATGATCTGGATGCTATTGACAGTTTATAAATTTATTTATTTTTTTTTTATTTTTTTTTGGGTGAAATCAATACACATGTCAATAATCAGCTTATTGGTTGGCTGGTTGGTTAAATAAAAAATTTGAGATAAACTATTTAGAATTCAATATTTGGTTAACTAAGTTATTAGGACATTTGAAATATGCAAATCCCAAAGTTACCATTTCATAATTTTTTTTTTATTATCAGATTTAAAAAAAAAATTATTATAAAAAAAAATCCAATACATTTACCGATGGTTTGACAATTAAGCTATACATTTTTATAACCCAGTTATGACATTTTTTATATTCCTAGCTGGGTTAGTAACATTATATATATATATATATATATATATATATTCATAAAGACATCAACTCAAATCAGGAGGGAATTATTTAGAAATGTGTCTTAGTTATATGACACTTTTATCACTATGAAAATAATATAAATTAAATAATTAGTAATAATCATAAATCCATATTAAATATTAAAAATAATCAGTTATTAAATATTAAACAATAATATAAATTAAATAATTAATAATAATCATAAATCCATATTAATTATTAAAAATAGTTAGTTTATTATTCTTGTTATGTTATTATAATTAAAATAATTATAAAAATTAATTAAATTATAATTATAATTATAATTATATATATAGATATATAATATTTTCACAAATTTGTGTTGCAAGTGTGCTCTGCCATGCAACTTATTTATTTGTGTGATTTTGTTAGAGTTTTAAATGGTAGTTTTCATATAAAGGTCCATGACCCTAAGGAGTTAAAAGAAAGTTAATGCAATTTTTGCGCAAGGCTTACCCTCCTTTAAATCATGTAGATAGCCTCTTTACAGAATCATAAGATATCCTTCTTCCATGGTATATGATTAAACGTCGTCTACATAAACCAAATTTCATTAAAAGATATACACAATTCACTGTTCCAAACAAACATTTACACATATATATCTAAAACTACTAAGTTTAATTGTCGGCATCTCTTGGCAGAAAAAAATAACTTCTATAATACAGAGCATCCGCCTTAACGCTCTCCATATCCAAACGGGCTTTACAACCAATTAACCCTAACACAATAGAATCAACTACGAGAACTCCCAAGTAAGGTTAGAATAAGTTTGAAGAAACCTGGAGTGCGGAAAAATTCATAGACATCCTTGAAACCCTTCTTTCCAAGTGTCCAATAAAGGAGGGATATATTAAGGAAGGGTAGAAAAAACCCTTCCTCCACAACCACCAGAGCGAGAGGAAAAGGGAGATTAATACATTATATATATATCTATCTATCTATATATATATATATATATATATATAAACAACTTGGAAGAAAATTAGGTGTTAAAGCTCAGTAACTCACCTATGCCTATCTAGATATATGAGTTATGGTCGCCATTGGGAGGGACGAACATCAGCCCTCGCAACGGTGAGTTTAAGTCAATTGCAGATTCATGAAATATTCTGGGATCTGACGGACATGGGCGTGCTCAAAAAATTAACTGCGCCTATGTCCGTCAGATCTGGGAATATTCCAAGAATCTACAATCGACTTAAAGATGGCCCCCTCGATTGCAGATTCCCAAAGTATTCCGGGATCTGACTGACATGGGCACGGTCAAAAAATTAATTGCGCCTATGTCCATCAGATCTGGGAATATTCCAAGAATCTGCAATCGACTTAAAGATGGCCCCCTCGCAAGCAGATTGCAATTTCCCTCTATGCATGCAAAAGCTAGAGCGAAGTAAACTGAATAGTTGTCCTTCTTCACATTTGTCAGGAAGCCTAGGGAAAAGAGTGGTGTGTTAGCCCAATAGCGAAGGAAAACATAACATTATCACCATGGGAATAAATTAATTTTATCATAAAAAGGTAGAGATGAATACCTACCGTCAAAGCAAGAGAAACTTAGCTTGCTAGGGTTTGTAGCAGAGCCCTTTTTCTCGGACCATGAAAATTGCAAATGACGGAGAACCTGGTTGGGAAAAGTTGGAAGTTGCCCAAACCATTCAAAACTTCCCAGAACTTTAGAATCTTCGGATCAAGCCCTTGTGAGATCTAGGGCAAAGCAAGCTACAAGTGTACCATATAGGGTTGGGATAAACCCAAAATATTCTTTTTAATCAGATAATAAAATTGAGACCAATCATCTCTAAAATTTTAATATTTGGAATCCATTTCTAAAGACTCCCACCAATATTCTTTAATTATCTCATCTATCTAAGCACCACCAACGATAGTACGCAACACTAGAAATCGAGTCACGTTACCATGTCATGCAAAATGCATTAAAATATGGCTGTACAAACGATACTAATGTGTAATCCAGACTTGTCCTTTTACACCATTGCATAATTAATGTGAAGTGTTTGTATATCAAGTAATAACATTATAACTTAACTATAGTTGTAATGCAACTTGGTATTTGTAAAGGAAGTTTTTTATGAAAAAAAAAATGTTTTTCTTTGGGTTTTTAGTGGGTAAACATGTTACAAGAAGAACAAGTTGACTCAGCGCTCACTATGCCGTGAGAGCTGAGTCAATAAAAATATTTACATGATTATTGTGTTTAAATAAATTAAATTATTTGAAATAATTTGTTTATCTTAATTATATATTAGTATCATTATATATAAATAAAGTTTAATTACTTTAAATAATTTACTTAAAATTTTCAAATTTAATTATTTCAATAACTTATTTTATGTTTAAAAAAATCAATTATCATTACTTTAAAATAAAATAAGAAAACAAATATCATTTATTAGTAATGTTAACTTAACTTAACACAAAGAAAACAAATATAGAAATAACATGATAAGTTGACTCAGCTCTTACTATGCCACGATCTCCTTCGATTGCAATTTCGAATTTATCTATCATTATGATATGGAGTTGTCTATAATGCGACTTTTTGGAGATTCCGGTGACGGAATCCGGCGGAAGAAATTGAGGTTAAATCTTGATTTGTTGCAGTTAAAATGGTTTTTTAACTGCATATTTGGATTCAGCACCCTGGAAAACCCCTGGGACGCTTTCATTGTGCGGAAACTAGCTATCAAACTTGCGATTCCAATAAATTCCTGCCAGATTTCGACCAGAAAAACCCGTCGAAAAGACTTTAAAAACTCGCGTTATAGACAACTGCTTATGATATTCTCTGTTAAAAGGATGAGACAAAATATTTTAAAAAATAAACTAAAAAGGAGCGACACATCTATTTTCGTAATTTTAGTGTCACGTCATTTCCAATTATAGTAAGTATAGTGTGAGATTATTTATAATTTGTGAATTTATGATGTGTGGGAAAATATTTGAATGGTTATTTAAAAAATAATTATAATTGACTTAAAATAAGTTTATTATATTTAAATGTTTATTGTGTTTATTTTGATTATTAATATAATTAAAAAAATTATCATCATTGTGTTTAAATAAATTAAATTATTTGGAATAATTTGTTTAAATAAATTAAATTATTTGGTATAATTTGTTTATATAGTTATTTGATAATGAAATTATTGTATCTAAATAAAATTTAAGTTTTTTAAATTATTTATTTAGAAGTTTTTTTAGATAATTATGTTTAAAAAAATCAATTATTTTTACTTTTAAATCAGAGTTTATACATAAAGTAATGTCACCTTGGAAAAATAAGAAAGTAAATATCATTTATTACTAATGTTAACTTAACAAATAGAAAACAAATATGGAAATAACATTATATATACAGAGAGACCGAATGTGGGAAGTTCAACTTATTAAAATTATGAGTGAGGAAATAACATGATATGTTTACTCTAGGAAAGGAATTATCGTGTAATATAGGGGAGTTATTGTAGCTGATGTGGGAAGTTCAACTTATTAAAATTATGAGTGAGGAAATAACATGATATGCTTACTCTAGGAAAAACTTTATTGTGTAATATAAGGGAGTTATTGTAGCGGTTGTAAATCACTGTCAACTTTTAAACCCATGTATATGGAGAAGATGTTGTACATGGATCTTCTCGACTAATAAACTAAAAAATTATGATGATTTTTTTTAACCATAAGATTTTTTTATTTTTTTTTCAATTGCTTTATTTAATATATAAATAGTGTATTTTTTAACCCTCTATAATGTATACAAAGTTGAGTTTGAAATATTTTACTTAACATAGGCATTGAAATATTTTACTTAACATGGTGGTAAATTATTCTATTTTTTTTTTTATTAATTACCACGATTATATGTCTCTTTATTGTTGAATTGAACTTTTAAAATTTTAAAATAATAGGCATTGAAGTATTTTACTTAACATGGTGGTAATTTTTTTTGTTTTTGTTATTAATTACCGAGATGATTTGTTTCTTTATTTTGGAATTGAACTCTTAAAATTTTAAAATAATTATCTATAATTATTAGACTAATGGTAGAGATTTAACCTCCATGAAATATTCTAGAATATTTATAATACAATATTGATAACATCATACACAAATTATAGGGAGAGTTATCTAGAAGGGAGTTCTACAAATGTCATATGATGTGATCTATGGTCTTTTGGCCATGTGGTATTAACAAATTAAGAATGTCCATGATGGTAAAATTGAGGTAAATCTCCATGATTAAGAATCTTGTTATATGTTTAACTTATATAGTAATTCTTTTTATAATTAATAATATTAAAGTTATAATTTGGTGAATTTTTATTAGTTTTCAAAATTTTACCAACTAGACATATTGATGCTTAATATGGATTGGTTCCTATTGGTATTTACCAACCATTTAATTTATATGGTTGCGTTGGTATATTATTAAATACAAATTAATATTACTTAACCCTATATATGGAAATATTTTAGTTATGACCATATTGAATTTTTTATCATAATATTTGTATATCAACAAAGAACAAAGTTGTTGAACATTGAAGGAAATACACATCTCCCTCACATTAGAATTTAGAATGCACCCAACAATGGAAGAAAAAGTAAAAAGAAATAAAAATAATAAATTGATTTAATTCAACTTGTTCTATTGTAATTTTATTTCTATTATTAAATTAGAAACAATTTTTTTAAAGGAAAATGATAATATACATAACACATTAAAATAAATCTAAATAGTAATAATTAGTATTGGTACCCAGTCATTGTGAAAGTGCAAAGGGGGAGAGATTTTATGATTGGTTACAATCTAATAGGGATCTATTTCTTATTCCAGCTAAGGAGTGCGTGCTTCAGTTCCGAGTTAAGATCGCAGGAAATATTCGGTCAATGCTCTAAGGCGGCTAAGTCGTATTGGTAGGTCATCCAGTTCGAGATAAATTCTAGCCACGTTTGCCTAGTCCCAGAATTAGATAGAAACCTCTTATATGGCCATTTACACCCACTGTATCAACACTTTGTGACCTGAGATGAAAAAACACCACACAATCTTTGTTTCAAGCGTGACTTGGTAGAACTCACAATGCTTTTCTTAGGCGTAAATGACTATTAAGGCAGGAAGAGAAGTAGGCGAACTAACCATAATATTTCATATCATATAATTGATCAATATATTAAAATTTAATATATTTAACTAATAAACACACGCACAAAATTATATTTCAAATTTTCATATTTAAATTTAATTAATAAATATATAACATTTTGTTAACTCATACATTGTATACAAGATTTATGTACCCATGGGGAAAGGGATTTGAGATTTTTATTACAATAAAAATAAAAAACGTTACATTTCACACCGATGTACAAATAGATTTCATTACAATACCATGGCCTAATAACATGAGAAAATACCATGGGTTGAAAAGCATCCAATTATATCAAACAACTACATGCTTTGTCATAAAATGATATGCTAATATTTTTTGTTAAATGAATGGTTCTCTGATTGTCACATTGCAACACATTTCTTTTTCCACCTCTCTTAAGAATCACTACATCCACAACATCTCTTTACAACCTTCTGTGGCAACTAATTATTCTACCTTTGTTGTGGAGAGTGTTACTACTTCCTATAGTCTAGACATCCAAGATGTTATTGCATGTGCAAAAGTATTTAAATAACTAGTGTTGGACTTTCTAGTGTCCACATCTCTAGCCATATTTGCATCTATATAACGATCCATGACAACATTATTATAACCAAAACAAAATCAATAATTACTAAGGTATAATAATTTTTATAGGGTTTATAAACTTTGGTTTATAATATTTATCTTAGGGTTTATCATAGGATTTTTTCACTATGAAAATCAAATATGGTCAACCATAATCAATCATGGTCAACATTGGTCAAACATGGTCGACTATGGTCAATTATGGTAAATCATGGTTAACCATGGTCGAAAATTGTCCAATGTCGAATTGTGACCAAGATTGTGCCAATATGAAAATCAATCATGGTCAGCCATGGTTAACCATGGTTCAACATCAAATTGTGACAAAAGTTGTCTCAATACGAAAATCAACCATGGTTAACCATGCTCCACCATGGTTAATAATCATGGTCACATTGTCACAAATATTGTCTCTCCTTCCAATGTCACATTGTGAAAACGTCATCCATGGTCAACCATGGTCAAACGTCACATTGTGACAAAGATTATTGCAATATGAAAATCAACAATGGTTAACCATGGTCCAATGCCACATTGTGACAAATATTGTCTCAATATGAAAATCAATCATGGTCAACCATGTTCCAATATCGCATTGTGACAAATATCGTCTCGATATGGATATCAATTATGGTCAAACATATTCCAACATCACACTGTGACAAAAATTATCTCAATATGAAAATCAATCATGGTCAGCCATGTTTATTTCAGGGTTTATAATATTTATCATAACGTTTACATACCTTGGGCTTATAATATTAATCCCTTGTGTTTAATATTATTGCCTTGGGTTTATAATCCCTTGGTATTATTAGTCACTTCCCTTTATAATATATTAAATCCATCATGGTCAACTGTGGTGAACCATGGTTGAACGTTGCATTCTCACAAAGATTGTCTCAATATGACAATCGACCATGGTCAACCATAGTTAACCATGTTTATTTTAGGGTTATAATATTTATCTTAGGGCTTATATATCTTCAATTTACAATATTAATCCCTTGGGCTTAATAATATTCCCTTGGGTTTTTAGTATTAATCCCCTGCATTTATTAATTTGTTGGGTTTATAAAGTCAATCCTTTGGGTTTATTAATCTAAGGGTTCATATTCCTAGGGTATAATATTTTTGATAGGGTTTCTAATATTAATCTTAGGGTTTGATATAAATCCCTTGGGTTTATAATATAAATTCCTTGGGTTTATTAATCACCTGGGTTTATTAATCGCATTGTGACAACGATTGTTCCGATATGAAAATCAATCATGGTTAACCATGGCCCAACGTCACATTGTGACAAGGATTGTCTCAATATGATAATAAACCATGGTCAATCATGGTCAACCATGATCCAACATTGCATTATGACGAAGATTCTCTCAATATGAAAATCAATCATAGTCAATCATGGTCGAATGTCGCATTGTGACAAAGATTGTGTCAATAAAAAAATCAACCATGGTCAACCATGGTTAACCATATTTGTTTTAAGGTTTATAACATTTATCTTAGGGTTTATATAACTTTCATTTACAATATTAATCCCTTTGGTTTAATATTTGTTTTTGCAAACTTGGTAGGATTATATCTTCATCATGTCCAATAAATCACCCAGATAAGGGCGGGGAATTGAACCGATGAATTCATTTCAAGGAGTGCCTTAGCAGAGCACTTGATCACCATTTATTTAAGACCCTCTAGACAATCCCTTGGGTTTAATATTATTCCCTCCATTTTTTAGTATTAATCCCTTGGGTTTATTAGTGATTTGGCTTTATAATATGAATCCCTTGGGTTTATAATATAAATTCCTTGGGTTTATAATATTCATAATCACTTACATTTATAATAATGATTCCAAGGGTTATTAATATTAATCTCTTGGGTTCTCAATATTAATCGTTTGTGTTTAATATTATTTCCTAGAGTTTATAATACCTTGACTGTATAATATTAACAATCCCTTTGGTTAATAATATCAAGGTTTATTATATTATTGATAATATCAATAATGTTATCTAATTATTATAATATAACAATACTTATTATATATTGTCATTATATTTTTTTTTGCATTTATAATATAATGGTAATAATGTTTTATAATATAATTATTTTTATTGTATTATTGTTATATTTACATATTTATTAATATCAATATTAATATTAAATCCATATACGTTGATATATACATTGATGACTATGGGTATATATCAACCACATTTGATAATGTGGTTGATATTATAGTATCTCTTGCGTATATAGTATCAATCTATTTCGTTTGTAGTATTTATCTCTTTTACAAAACAATAATTATAATTATTTATATTATATTATATAATATGATATTTATATTGTTTTAATTATTATATATTAATATTAGTTATATTGTATTTATTGGTTAATTAATAGTGCTAAATAATAATAATAACAACAATAATAATATTAATGTTAATATTTATAAATAATTAATAATAAATATGGTTGATTTTCACTTATTGGTATTTATCAACCACATTTATTATGCCAGTGCTAGTTTATTATTAGTTTACCATGAGTTTAAATGTCTCAAACCACTTGAACTTGTCATAAGCACTTTTTACTATTTCGGGAAAATAGTTACACAGAAGGAGGTAAAAATAAATATTAAAAATAAAGAAGACCATATAATTACACAAAAGGAGGTAAAGATAAAGATTAAAAATGAAGAAGACCAAAAAGATAAAGATCATGAATATAGAAGACAAAAAGATAAAGATCACAAAAATAGAAGATGAAGACAAAGAGCATAATTGAAAAAGATTGAAGGTGAATGGCATCAAAGAAGAAAATGAAGATTAGATCAATTCAAAGGACCATGAAAGAGAGAAGATAATTGGATCACAAATATTTGGGGTATGAAAGGTTTTACAATTTCTATGTTTTTAGTTAAGAATTTCCATGATTTTTTTCTATCAAAACGAGAGAAATTATATTTTATACATAGGTGGTGACGTCCCAACATCAAGCTCTTGTTGTGAAACTTAAAAGGGACTAGGATAGTGTATCGTAGGGTTTGAACATGGACTAAAATTGTAAAATCACTACCTAAATATCCATAAATTGATTGATTTTTCCTTCCTTTGAAAATATGATTAAAAAATTCCACAATCAAGGTGACTATGAAATAAATTCATCTCACCGAGAAATCCTTTGATATTCCCGAACTTCATAACTTTTCACTTCCAAAATACAATCACTCTAACCAACAACAACACAACAAGTGTACCACCAAAGCTTCATTCTAAATTTTTAGGGTGACGTTTTCCTGTAGCTAATAAGAATCACATTAGTAAATTCTTTCATGACTGGATTTAATTAGCATATGTTTTTTGAGATATTACTAGTGATCGAAGTATATATGACAATATTACCTTCCCTTTTCCTCGGGGGAAAAAGGAGGAGAGAAAAAGACACTATTACCTTCCCTTGCAGCCGAGGCTATGAGCGAAGGGACATCATCACTGTAAAACTTGTACCTCACATAACGAATTACACAATAGTAATAGAAGGCACCTCTTTGGTTCGCTCTTGCTAGACATGAGCCCAAAGAATTGTACATACTTTGAAGGCACTATTTACATTGATTCATAGTAAGGTTTCTCAAACATTGAGCCATAGAATAAACCATATTCTCATTTTGTGTACTGAAACCCACATTAGTGGACCCATCATTCATCATAGCTCTAGTCAATAGAGAGGCAAAAATCAATCCTTGAAGCCCCTTGCATATCAATCTGTGGCATTTATAGTAGTGTTATCGCAAATAGTCATGGAGTCCCGTGATGCTTTCTGCAAATTTGTTCGATATAATTTGTTAGTGGCTTATCTCAAAAAGCATCCGTTTAGATGAACACATTTGGAAATACAATTGTGAAAACTTTTAGAGAGAGAATTCGTAATGTTTGAAATGCATGCCCGACAAGTAGAGGCATTGAGGTCTCCCATGCATTGAGTTTCACATATCCATTCTCTCAATGAGATGAAATATTGTAGCCCTTCTTATTAACATTCTGAACCAATGTATTCAGAACCACCTTCAAATTCCTTTCCAAATAACTTCCAACAGTGATCGAGTAGGATGCTAGTTCACCATCACAAGTGGGTGCTAGTTCACGAAGTAGGATTATCTGACAGAGGTAATAGTAGTATGAAATCATTATTGGAATAATCATACTAAGCTAATGCTAATGTTAGTAGAGAGAGCCTTAACGATAGAGATATTTTAGATTTGGCAACGAATCAAGTGATATTCCTTGTGCAAATACAAAGCTTGTTGGAAGGGTCCATTCTATAATTGAAATCAATCTAAGGAAAACCTGAAAAAGTGAGTGGTGCCTTTCTTTTATCAAGAAAAACCCGGTTGAGAGGTAAGACAAGGATGAAATGACATTTTGAAGTCGTTGAGAAAGTAAATACATGATTATTAAATAACCAATGCACTCTTCACATTTCAATTTAATATCCACGTTATTTATGATTTATTATTTTGATTTTAAAAAATATTAACTCTGGGAGTAAATTTGAAGGGTTATAGTTGAATGGATGTATTGTCTCACCTTGGCAAGGTTAGATTTGTGACACTTAGAGAGGGTGATTTTGATGTAATGATATAATATTATGCATGACATACTTATGTACGTGCTTATATGCTATAGACCTAGTTTGGGTCACTTGGTTGCTATGTGCTTATGATAATATCTATGGTTGTGTGTACAAGGATTGATTTTGGTTAAGAGCATATTATCAATGTTTCTGTTTTCATATCCTAGTTTGGACGTATGTGTATGACGTGGATGGTGATCCAATATTAAGACACATAGATCCATGAAATATCATGGTTATGTGGAACATATGCTTAATTATGATTAATAAATGATATATGATTTTTATGATTATTTATGTATAATCTTGTAGTAAGCAGGATGTGGTAGGGGACTTGGTTATTTCTAAACCAGGATGCATATTATAAATGATTGTGGAAGTCATGATACATGATTTGTATCATTATATATTATTAATCTTGTATTGAACAAGATGTGACAGGGGACATGGTTATTTGTAAACAAGAATGCTCAAATTATAAATCATTGTGGAAGTCATGATACATGATTTTTATGATTATATATGCTTAATCTTGTATTGAGCAGGATGTGATAGGGGATGTGGTTATTTGAAAACAGGTATATTCAAATTATAAATGGTTGTTGAAGTCATTTCTCCATAATCAAAATGACTGTGGAAGTCAAGCACAATCTTTGGTCAAATGTGAATAAGTTAATTATAAAATTCATTTGATTCCTTTGATCTATGAGATTATGATGTGTGCAGGTATTGGAACAAGGCCTTACCAACGAACCATTAGATGCGTATGAGCTCATAATCCGTAACTTAATGTGAAGCGTGAAGTTTCAAACTAGAATAGATGATATGCCATGGAAATTAGGGCACGGAGTCCTAAATCCATGAAAGATAAAGACGTGGAGTCTTAGATCTATAATAAAAGGATTAGGGCGCAGAGCCCTAAATCCATGAAAGATAAAGACGTGGAGTATTAGATATATCATAGAAGGATTAGGACGCAGATTCCTAAATATTTAAAAGATCTGTTGGAAATAATACTGAGAGGGGGGGGGTGAATCAGTATTATCAGATCAATCAAACTTTTCAATTTCATACTCAGAAACATATACGCTACTTCAATTAAGTGAACCCGTGTGTACACGCTACTGTGTCTAATGAAACTCGCGTATATCCAGAGATCTTATAATTCAGTTAGCTTAATCTTCAGTAAATGCATCAGATCATTATTAAGCATATTAACAGTAAACAGGTGCAGGATAACAGAACAGAACATCACACAAGAGCCACACACATGAACACAAAGATATAAGGTGGAAACCCAATGTGGGTGAAAACCACCTGCTGCAAGTCATCTCAATCTTCTTCTTAATAAGAAAATCCTTTTACAATATTTGTACTGGTGCAGTCTTATACCAGTACGGGAGCTACAACCCCCTTTGCTCTTGTACTAGCCGATTCATTTACTAGTACGCAGGCTGCTACCTGCTACAATGCTCCAAAGATCTCCTTTAGCTTTTGTACTAGCTTAGATACTAGTACGTAGGTGCTTGCCTACAATCTTATCTCCTCCAGGTACCACGTTTCATCAATTTTCAGACTGGATACACTGAAGCACAACACATAATCTGTAAGGCCACTTTTCATCCAATTTTCATACTGGACCCATAACTATCATTGAAGCTCAAAACAATCATCAAACTCTGAATCACTGAAACCCTGTTAACAACAGTCACCAGAACACAGAGCAGACACAGAACTCTGTAATAACCATCTGACCCATCTGCAACTTCAAATATCAAGCTTTACAATGTATACGCTACTTCGATGAATCAAACCCGCGTGTATACGCGCTTTTGCCAAAGACAACCCGCGTACAGATCTAAAAATAATTTCTCATAACTTGCAGCTGTACCAGACATCAGTTAGACCCAGAACATAATATTGCGACAGTATGCAGATCTAGAAATACGCATAATCAACCATATCATAATAGTGCATTTCAAACCATTTGATCCCGATCTCTCCTTAGATCTTGTTCTCCATCAACCGATGAGATCTCTCCTTAGCTCAGATCAAGCAATGCATCATCAACCCATAACCCTGCATACTGGATCTAATGCTTCATCAGATATTCAAGACATTTCAGATGCACTTGCCTAATGATTTCCTTCTCCTTATATAGCCTTAAGCCTTGTTCAATACCAAGAGCCAAAACCATAGAAATCCAATACCATCAACTTCAAAACTAGGGATCGACACGCCCGTCGAGACACAATGGTCCGAAACCATAGGCACAACTTCCAAGGACTAACCGCCATGGACCAAAGGTACTTTTCCACATACACGCGCTTTTGCTGAAGCCAACCTGCGTGTACACGCGACTTGGGCTTAACGAACCTGCGTGTATGAACTTTCTCTTCTTCTTATAGTCTGATCATCAATTCCTTGCTGCTGACCTTCTGTACTATGATTTGTCATCAGTGAGGTTTGCCATCAAGGACAACACTTATCTCATAATGCCAACAATCTCCCCCTTTGGACTTGATGGCAAAGCTAACTTGTCACACTTAGAACTATCATCTGATTCCTTTGAGTTGTCCTCCATCAGTCACATCTGATATCTCTTCTGAAGATTCATCATCTGATTCCTTTGAGCTGTCCTCCATCAGTCACATCTGATATCTCTTCTGAAGATTCACCCAGTTATACATAAGTGAGATATTCTTCTATGAGAGGGTTGCCATCAAGTACAACACATGCATCATAATGCCAACAATCTCCCCCTTTGGACTTGATGGCAACAACACCAAATCACTCTCCCCCTTTGACATCAAGGGCAAAGGGTGGACCCAGATATTCTCTTCCTTTGCTGAATCATTCCACTGTCCATACTCCCCCTGAGTACCTGCTGAAATCTCTGAATAGTCTCCCCCTTTGTATATGCCAAGGTGTACCAATCTGTCCATGCTCCCCCTGAGTACATGCTGAATCTCTGTACCGCTGAAGTGTGTTGTACATGCTCTTCTTGACTGTAGGCAAGATCTGCAAAAGATGTTCTTCAAGAAGAACATGACTCTATACATCATAAAAGACCTTCCTATCACCAAAGACTCATACATACATCCATCTCTCAACTAAGTGAGGATATACAAAAATTGACTCATCCACCCAACCAAGTGGGGATACATCAAAAGTTTACATATGACAACCAATCATATTGCATCAATCATCCCAGGCATAGTGGGGAAACCAAAAAAGGCCGTTACATGACCTTGACACCATAAAAGAGATATCACAAATGAGATACATGACATAGCGACAATAGATCTAGACCAAGACTTATGAAAGTCACAAATAACTGATATCGCCAGCATCTTGTCAATCAGCATTCAGATCAGCAACCAAGAGATCCTTTTGTTCTTCCTCTGACTTTGATTCACCTGAAATCAACAACAACTTGTGAACTAGAACCAAAGGCTTCTAAGATAATGCCAACAATGCATCATTGGAAGATTATCTACTCCCCCTGAACCTGTGCCAGATGATCTCTGTCAGACCTATATCAGACTTTCTGCAACCAACATCTGTCCCTGCTGATTTCCTTCAAATCTCCATATACGCGTCTGTATACACATAAACAAGCGTATATACGCAGATATCCCTTACGCAATACGCGTACACCATATATGCGACTATCCCCTTGTAAAACAGCGTATGCACGCGGATATCCTTTAAACAACACGCGTACACAAATTTCAACCTGTAAATGTCCTGTAGAGAATAGGTCATCAACCTATAACAAGGTATGTCTGCATCAATTCATCCCTTTGAACAGAATTCAGAGTCATTCACATTGTATCATGTGTGAAACCACCATAGCCATTTCATCAAGCTCTACATGATCCAAGTATCATTACTTGGGGACATCTGCATCAATTAACATATGTAAGTATAAACCTATCATCATATAGATAAGAACTCATCACCATGTCTCCAATAAAGCAACTTTGAGTAGTCATCCATGTATCAGCATTATGTATCTTGAGCTCAAGCTTATTTGACAAAACTTCTTGATATCATCAACAGCAACAATCCTTATCCACAAGAGTGCCTGCATCATAACTGTATGATTTTTATGCATATGACAACAGCAGTATATGAGTGACCCATCATCAAGTGAGGAAGATGTATATTCAAGCTTTGTACTTCTCCTTGTCCTTATGAAGATCACCATGTAAGCACCATATATGCATCATCAAAGAATCATCCATAAATCTGATCTGAACATCAACTATGTAACCCCAAGAATCATATGAGATTTTATCATAGACAACTCACAACCACATCATAGCAAGATATATCATTTAGCCATATAAGAATCATCACCAAGGATTATTAACCATAATGCCAACAATGAATTACTAAAGGCATATGCTCCCCTTCAACCAGTGCCATCTGTTAGATCTGATCATGCATAAGCATCAAAACATCATCATCCTCAAGTTAGGATCAAAACACTTCTAGACATCATACAAGTAACAAAACATTTCCACACATCCTCAGCAGACTGTAATCAATAGAGCAAATAACAGACTGAATCATATCATATCCTTTTTCTGATCCTGTCCCCACTGCTTTTCCTCAGACTGACATATACGCGACTTTGCAGTGTCTAACTCGCGTATATACGCGACTTCCCTTTAAGGAACTTGCGTATGAGATTCAGAACACTGAAGTTTTACACTTTCAGCTCCCCCTGAGTCTGATATGTCTGTGCTGTGCTGTGTCTCAGTACATTGTGCTGACTGTACTTCCTTCTTCCTCCATATCTTCAAGTGTGATGAGGTTTTCTCCTTTTGGTGTGATGTCCATCCTTTGTTCCTGCATTCCTTTGCTATATGTCCAGGCTTGTTACATGTATAACATCTTACATGTTTCATATTCCTCCTGTAGCAATCAGCAACTTTGTGACCATACATATTGCAAGCAAAGCAATATCCATTAAAGTACCTTGATTGAGATGACCTGTCCGCATAATAGTCTTGAACTCTTCTTCTTCTACATCTAGCTGCAACATGTCCAAGATTATGACATACATAACATTCAACATTATTCATAGGAGGAGTAAAAGATTTTCTTTGAAGACTTTCTTTCCTTGGTTGATGATGAGATTGACCTTTCATCTCCTTGTTGATCATTTTGGATTTCTCTTTAGAGTTCCTTGCCTCACCTTGTGAACTAGATTCACCTTCAACAGATTCATGGAAACCAAGACCAGTCTTGATAGCAGGAGACCTTTGACTACTAAGAATATCATCCAAGACTTTAGAACTATCTTGAAATCGTAAAAGCTTATCCTTTTCTTCTATTTTACCTTTCAAGATATTTACCTCAACTTGAAGTTGTTCCTCCTTTTCTAGACATTGCTTCTTCATGTCTTCTCCATATTTCCTTCCTTCTTCCAACTGATGCCTTAGTCTGAGAATCTCCTTTTCTTGTTCTTCATTCAGATCCTGCTGCATTTGACGAACTCGGAAGGCACATTCTAGTTGAGATTTTAAGCTAGTGGCTTCGTTTTCTTGTTTTGCAATAGCTTGGAGTAGATCTGTATTCTGCTTCTTTGATTCTTCAAGATCTCCTTTTAGTGAGAGGATTGTAGCTTCAAGATTTTCATAGTAGCTGGATCTATCTTTGAGTTTCTTGATGGTTGTGCTTCTTTCGTTGACTTCTTTTCTTAATGATGTCACTTCATGCTGCAATTTTTGACATTGGTCTTCCTTGTCCTTGAGAAGCTTTCTTACCTTGTTTCCTTCTTCTAGTTGGGCCTTTAGTTTGGTAACTTCTTCTTTGAAAGCACATTCCCTTTTGTTCAATAGATCTTGTTGATCTTTAACTTTGTCTGCAAGCCTTCTAAACATTACCTCTATTTGACACTTTTCTTGCTCATCCATAAAAGCATGTTCAGTAGTTTCACTATCACTTCCATCACTTTCACAAGGAAATATAGCAGGAACATCAGAGGCTAACACATTCATACCTGATAATGATTCTGAATCTAATTCTGAATCTGATTCTGAATCTGAAGAACTTCTTATACCTAATCCCCAATCGACTCTCCCACTGTCATAGATCTTCTGAGATGTCTTCTTCTTCTTATGAGCTTTCTTCTTAAGCTTCTTTCCCATTGTTCCACAGATCTCCTTCAAGCGATCAAGCTTCTACCAAAGGACCTGCTCTGATACCAATTGTTGGAAATAATACTGAGAGGGGGGGGTGAATCAGTATTATCAGATCAATCAAACTTTTCAATTTCATACTCAGAAACATATACGCTACTTCAATTAAGTGAACCCGCGTGTACACGCTACTATGTCTAATGAAACTCGCGTATATCCAGAGATCTTATAATTCAGTTAGCTTAATCTTCAGTAAATGCATCAGATCATTATTAAGCATATTAACAGTAAACAGGTGCAGGATAACAGAACAGAACATCACACAAGAGCCACACACATGAACACAAAGATATAAGGTGGAAACCCAATGTGGGTGAAAACCACCTGCTGCAAGTCATCTCAATCTTCTTCTTAATAAGAAAATCCTTTTACAATATTTGTACTGGTGCAGTCTTATACCAGTACGGGAGCTACAACCCCCTTTGCTCTTGTACTAGCCGATTCATTTACTAGTACGCAGGCTGCTACCTGCTACAATGCTCCAAAGATCTCCTTTAGCTTTTGTACTAGCTTAGATACTAGTACGTAGGTGCTTGCCTACAATCTTCTCTCCTCCAGGTACCACGTTTCATCAATTTTCAGATTGGATACACTGAAGCACAACACATAATCTGTAAGGCCACTTTTCATCCAATTTGCATACTGGACCCATAACTATCATTGAAGCTCAAAACAATCATCAAACTCTGAATCACTGAAACCCTGTTAACAACAGTCACCAGAACACAGAGCAGACACAGAACTCTGTAATAACCATCTGACCCATCTGTAACTTCAAATATCAAGCTTTACAATGTATACGCTACTTCGATGAATCAAACCCGCGTGTATACGCGCTTTTGCCAAAGACAACCCGCGTACAGATCTAAAAATAATTTCTCATAACTTGCAGCTGTACCAGACATCAGTTAGACCCAGAACATAATATTGCGACAGTATGCAGATCTAGAAATACGCATAATCAACCATATCATAATAGTGCATTTCAAACCATTTGATCCCGATCTCTCCTTAGATCTTGTTCTCCATCAACCGATGAGATCTCTCCTTAGCTCAGATCAAGCAATGCATCATCAACCCATAACCCTGCATACTGGATCTAATGCTTCATCAGATATTCAAGACATTTCAGATGCACTTGCCTAATGATTTCCTTCTCCTTATATAGCCTTAAGCCTTGTTCAATACCAAGAGCCAAAACCATAGAAATCCAATACCATCAACTTCAAAACTAGGGATCGACACGCCCGTCGAGACACAATGGTCCGAAACCATAGGCACAACTTCCAAGGACTAACCGCCATGGACCAAAGGTACTTTTCCACATACACATGCTTTTGCTGAAGCCAACCTGTGTGTACACGCGACTTGGGCTTAACGAACCTGCGTGTATGAACTTTCTCTTCTTCTTATAGTCTGATCATCAATTCCTTGCTGCTGACCTTCTGTACTATGATTTTTCATCAGTGAGGTTTGCCATGAAGGACAACACTTATCTCATAATGCCAACAAGATCAAGGTGTGGAATCTTGGATCCTTGGAGTAGATCAGGGTACGAAGTCCTCTATTTACTAAGGCACGTAGATGTACATAATAGGGACGTGGAATCTCTATTCTCCAGAAGAAAAATACCACTAATGGGAAGCTCGGGGATGAATTTCCTTAATAAAATTTCATTTCTGACAATTCTGGAGTGAATTTCTAAAAATAGAAAGTCATGTGTAGCATCTCAAGTATGACTTTCCAAAAATAGTAAGCCACCTTCAGTCAATGCGTAATCAAGTATAGTTGAAGGAAAATCACTTAAATGTTCATTTCTCAATCCTAATAGTTCAACCTCGCCTTAATCCTCAATATTATTAATATTAATATTAATATTATTATCTTTTATGAGACTATGATATTATTATTAAAAGGGAATTACAGGTTACCTTCATCCTCTCAATCATTTCACACCTCTCTCCTTGATGACTCTCATGGCTCTATGTAAATGTCTCTCTCTTTTAATAATATGTTACACTCTCTTTTATTCACTCATCAAAGAATGACGTATTCCTCTTATACTTATTAAATACATGTCATATAATATTCCTCTTACACTCTCTTTAATGCATATGTTACACTCTCCTTAACTAAGGCATGCATAACTCTCCTTAATGGCACGAGTTACACTCCTCTAAATGGAATACAAGGCATGCATATTACTCCTAGTTTATGACAAGAATCTGTTTATCCTCCTATATATGTGTCTCATGTACTCTTACTTGGGGGAGGCGTGTTGTGATACCAAGAGTTGGAGAGAATTAGAAAAAAAAACTATTATGAGAGGGAGAGACTTGGAGAGTAGCCAATTGCTTTCGAAATGAATTTGAAATTCCTAAACTAAATTACTAAGTAGCTCTACCTGGTGGAGCTGACCATGAGTGGTATTGGGAGGAAGTGAAATTTATCTTCCTCATATTGCCTTGGATATCTCTCTACTGCTACATTTTGGTACTGTTTGTGAGCTCGTACAACTCGGGGTTTCTAGGGGGAGAAGTTCTCCCTGGATATGGTTGGGTGGAAAACTGGATGGTTCACAATAAGTTGGTAAGGATATTGGAGCTAGAGCATACTCTCATCTTTGGAGTTGTATATATACACTGTCAGGTATATTCATAAACATTCTTGAAATTTTAGTTCATTATTGTAGAAATTTCAATTTATGAGAATTTTCTACTTGTGAATGTTTATGTTATGAGCTAACCAATAATGAATGGCAACTATAGTTGAGAACATGGATGTAGGTGGATTAAAACAAGAATGTGTTGCCAAAGTTTTCAAGTTCAGTTTATAATGAATCTTTGTCCATAATAGGTCATATCTATTATCCAAATTCAATATTCTATGTTTGATAGCATGTTTTTTGCTTACTGTGAATTGGGTTGTTAGCTAAAACTTAGTTGTATATAAAATGTTGCACACAAAATGTTTGAAGAAATTTTGCAATAACTGTAGTTCATTATATATATATATATATATATATATATATATATATATATATTACAATGTTGTTGTAAGATAATTGATAGTAAGTCTTACATGTTGAAGCATTCACGCTGCCACGAGTTTGATGAAAATATAATATTATCATAAATTTGAGTTTTCTTTATCCATGTACAACTGTAGATGAAGTTTTCATTCCTAGTGTTTGACAAACATTTTAAATGAGTTAGTAGGAATTTATTTTTTTATCCTTTTAAATAATCTCATCTCTGGGAGTTTTGGATGTGATTCAACCCAACATTAGGGGGTATTTGTGCCAAATGGACCCGTAATCCCCCATTTGATTTCCAAAAAAATACTTTTCTCAACCCATATCATAAATCTATGCGATTTTCCATATTATTGCTACAAACTTTATGTGCCAGTTGTCGAGTTTTTGGTGAAGGATTAAGATGATTTAGTTTTTCTTTTAATATGCAAATATTTTAAGTTCTAATTTAGGAATTTTATGACTTAAATAGGTTGAGAAAAAATCTTATATTCATGTTGCTAATGGTTGTCAAAATTATCTTAAGAGATGATGGTCGCCAAGTGTTTGACAAAATTCCTCAATGGCTGAATATTGTATGCTTGCAAATAGTTTTTCAAAAGGCCTCAATGGTTGTATCTTTTATGCACATAAATTCTTAGAGTAAATGTCTCATTGACTATAGCTTTTATGTACCAAAAACTTATGAATAGATTAGTCAATAGATGTAGCTTCCTATGTCCACCAATTTTTTTTCTATAAATGTGAAATCAAATTTAATAAGTTGTTGAAGTGTGAATAGGGAATAGGACAATTGTTATTCTTATTATCTAAAGATATCATTAAAAAAATAGGTTGTTTTTGGAAATAATTTTATAGTAACCAATTTCGTAGGATTTAATTACTGGTGCAAGTGAGAATAATAAGTTGTCCAAGTTTCATGTATTCATGGGTGTAGTCTTATACTTGAGTAGTTGTAGAAAACAACTAATTGTGCCTAATTTTGGCAAGTCCATTGTTCTACTTGTCACTTTTTGAAAAATAAAATGTTTATGAATTTGTATCTGTAACTACTCTTGTTGTAGCATTCAGTATACAAGTCTCATGATTGAAGCAATGCCTTTCTGCAAATAATTGTTTTTCCTTAATACTTGGGAATGAGGATTTTTAGATGATGAATTTGGAAACATTGTTGGGTCAATATCTTTTGTAATTCCATTTTTCCATTGCATAAACATATCATTAGATTTTCTGATGAAGAGAGACATATCCCTTCTTCAGTTACCTTGTTACAGGTAAATTAATAATCATTCCCTTATATGTGATTTTTGTAATAGAAGTAGGATATTTTAGGTTCTTGTGGCGTACTTTATGGTTATGATGTAAAGTGTTAATAAGTGGAACCTATTTAGCTTAATCTATGGGGGTCAAATAGTTTTATTAAGCTTGATTCTCACACATGATATTATGATGGAATTTATTTCCAGTCTTACGTAGAAGTCATGTATAAGTATGAAAAGTGAAGATTCTATGTTCTTTTAAACATGAGGATAAATGCGTTTTGGAATTGGTTTTAAGGGAAAGTTATCCCTGAATTCTTATTTTTTATTCTTATATTGAAATATATGAAGGAATATGATCTTCATGATAACAAAGTTAGTCATATTATGATTATTTACAAAGAAAGAAATGAGTGATATTGATCAACATAACCTTTACTTCTCTACACACTTGATGGTTGGTAAGGTGGACCTTACATATGGTATTAGAGGCAACTACAACACTAGGCCCTAATTGGCCAACATGCTTTCTTGTAGGTTGATGATGTATGAATGTTGATTTTTCATGCATGTTGAATTATTGTGTATGTTGACTTGGAAGCATATTGGTTTCATAAGGGATATTATTATTATTATGTCATTTAGAAACTCATGAAAGAAAAAGAATTATTTATTATATTCCCTCATATTTTTGTTAAGGAAAATTATTAGAATTATGTTAAAAGACTTAAAGACATGCTGGGAAAGGATTGTTTGAAAAAGTTGGGGTTAAACTCAATCATGTGAATGGATTTCTTATCAATCAATGAGTGAGATAGGTGGAGTGCATTCATGGTTTCATATATGTTTAATGCATCATTATAAGCAATAATCATCTTTACTAGGTGAAATCGTATCTACCAAGAAAAATATTGGCTTAATCTGGACTATAATATGATGACCTTGTTGTGTATGCTTTGAGAATGTGTAACAAGTGTAAGAATAAGATTTAATTAACGTGATGATTGTGTTCATATTGTTAATTTTGACTCTTTTCTTATCTACACTAATGGAATCTTAATATAAGCTACCTTGAAGGATGTCACTTTTAACCGTGAATGTAGATTCACGCGTATTGTATGTGTATTAATTTGATGCATTAAAATATGATTTGGGAATACATTCTTAGTGATTAAGAATGAAATTCCTATGATTTCTTTGACATGATTTTGTGTAGTTTGGGTTGAGATTATATAAATTGAAATTACTTAGATACCAGGTTGTGGTATGGACTTCCTAATAAACAAGAGGCTTAAATGACTTGTGCATGAATGGTTGTGGAAGCCATTTTAAGGAACACTTGAAGGTTATGTTTTCCTCAAGTTATGTATGGGCGTGGAATCCATACTAGCATATATCTATCAAGTAAGGTATGGGTGTGGAATCCATACTAACATATATCTATGATCTTAGTAATTCTTTTGGTTAGAATGAACAAATTATTTTGGTGAAATATCATAGAAAAGATTAAGGAGGATTGATTACCTGTAATTAAAGTTAAATGGATAGAGGTTCGTAACCTGAATTTTCTTGAGATTTAAATCCATTATTTTATTTTTAATGAAGTTAGTAAGATTGGTATATTGAACACCATTAGGTGGTTTAGAATGTTTGGAATAACTATATGGATTCAAGTGTGAATTAGGTATCTATCCTCTAGTATTTTCATTCTTTTGTATGTGTTGGATTTAGGTAGAATTAAAATGATTTTCAAATGCTTGAAAGGTAGAAAAATATTATTGTGATAAGTTGATGAAATATATTTTCTATTGGCTTAAGAAAAATTATGTCTAGGAAAGCCATAATAGTCTCTTTAATGATTATGTTAGTTGAATATTGGTTGAATTATATTTAACCAAATAAATTATAGAAATTATGAGGATTGAACTCATGAACTGCTCTAAATT
This sequence comes from Pinus tabuliformis, assembly GCA_031772625.1. Classification (NCBI taxonomy): domain Eukaryota; kingdom Viridiplantae; phylum Streptophyta; class Pinopsida; order Pinales; family Pinaceae; genus Pinus; species Pinus tabuliformis. The sequence continues at coordinate 431,960,686 of CM062807.1, forward strand.
ATTGTTAGTTAGGTGATCGATTCAAAATTCATATTGTTTATGAACTTGATGAACTACTTTCTTGGAATTTGATTAACTTGTAAATTGTTAAGAGATTAACTGCTTTTGTGGTGAGATATTTATTTTATTTGAACTTAAAGGAAAAAGTTATGTGATTAATGAAAGGATTATTTTATTTATTGTTTTACAAGAATATATGCTTATGACATTTTTTGAGAGAGAAATTGAAGGATAGTGAGATCACATTTTGATGCATTGGAATTGTTGCATGACTTAGAAACATAAGATCATTGTATTGTATGTGGAATGGAAAAGATTGTTGGAATTAGTAAATTGTGCTTGGATGTATAGTTGTATGGGTAGCTATTAGTCCTACAAAAGGTTGTAATCTTTTGAGAGGGCGATAATTCTTCTTCAAACCAAAGAGGCTTAGTTTTAGGCTAGACATTCCCTTGTGATAGTTTAAATCTGATTTAAATTCAACAATATTCTTCATATTTTAAGAAATGTATGGTTTCCATAACTTATTTTTGCATATGTTTTAATAGTAAGGAATAAAACATGAAACCAAATGAATTCATTAATTAGTGAATAGAAATCATGAGTGATTTTATAGTTGGAAAACAAATTGACTTACATTTATCAAGGTAGATTCAATGGCAGGTATTTAACTATAAATTGGAGGAGATAACACAGTTTGGATTATGAGGATAAAGGAGTTCTGTTGAGGCTGAGATGGCTAGGGTTTTTGGACGCCTGAACACTGCCGCCACGCTACAGGAGAAGGATGGGGGTGTGTTAGCAGCTAGCCCCTTCAGGAAATCGGCTGCAAGGCTGCCGAAATCAAATACTCGGACATGGAGTTGGTTCCGCGGCGGGCCGAATAACAAAGCCCCTGTGGCGGATCGATCCCCGGCGGCAGGTCGACCTTCATACAGGTCACGGACGCATCCACTGTCTCAGGGTTTATCCTCCCAAGTGCCGTCAGAACCCATCAAATCTCGACATGGCGTGGGTGATGCAGCCCGTCTCCGACCAGATCTGCAAACCCACCCTGTTTCGGTTACGCTTAAAGACAACGGGGAAATGTCCAGGTCGGGAACGGCCATTCAAACAAAGGATGAACAGAACGACGCGCCATTACCTCCTAGTCAGCCAGATCCAGCAAAGCTAGGGTTCCACAAGATCGATTCACTTCGCAGGGACGCAGATCTGGTTCAGCAAGGGCTCCACAAGACCGACCTAATCCGCATGGATGCAGATCTGGTCCAGATTTTCATCAAATTGATTGAGGGCAAACACTTCTGCATGCGGCTCAGCAAGGCAATGAGCATCCATGCGCTAAAAAAGGAAATACAGGGTCGCCTTGGAACCCCAGCACGACTTCAAAACCTCATATACTCAGGGTACAGTATGCAGGACAACAAAACCCTCCAGCACTATGGCATTGCCAAAGATTCAACCATTATCCTAACTCTCCGACTGCGTGGCGGAAGCTCTGGAACCAGCTCTAAAAATACAGGTTCCTTTCGGGATGCAGTAAAAGGGAAGGAAAAAATGAAAAATAAAGCAGCACCACCATCAGAGTTACCAGGACCCTACATTGTTGAACAAAAGCCAGAATCACCAACTCTACAAGTATCTATGCCAGAGGTAACTAGCTTACACACCGATTTATCTAATAATGCAGTTATTTGTAGATTTAATGGTTTCTGGCCAAAATCAGATGCCCTGCACCAATGGATCTTCTCAACATGGACACCTAACTGTGAAATTTACCTATGCCCCAAGGGGTTTTTCATAGTTAGATTTAACACAGAACAAGAAAGAGACAACATTATCAATCAGGGGCCTTGGTTCTGGGGCAGTGCTGGCCTCTTCACCACCCCCTGGTTCTCTGATTTCGACGCTAATACAATGATAGTCTCAACAATGCCTGTATGGGTAAGGCTACATGGGCTCCCACTACACTTTTGGCATCAAAAAGTGTTAATAGCCATTGGGAATTCCCTAGGGAAATTCCTAAAAATGGATGAAGACAGAGCTATCAGGGGAATATTTACATTTGCCAGAATATGTGTAGAAGTGGACTTGAGTCAGGGGCTACCTGACCACATCACGCTGAACTTCAACAATACTCAATGGATACAGTAGCTTGACTATGAGAACACAACATTCCGGTGCAGGAGCTGCATGCAAACAGGGCACCTTCAATATGACTGCCCATTTGCTCGAAAGGACCCCAGGAGAACCAAGAAACAACAAAAAAAGCCCAAAGGCTGGCAGCACACCGACCCATTGGAAGAAGAGGACATAAATGTGGAGCCCACAGAGAACCAGACAGAACCAGACTCTCAAATGAGACAGAAACAAACTCAGGAAGTGAATGCCCCAACTACTCATATGGGGCCGCACATTTCAGATCTGCATCAAGAGTTACAAATGGAAGTAAGTGGCATCAAACGAACCCATGGCTCAGAGGGCTCGGAATCAGACAAAGAACTTCAATTGATCCCAATGGAAAACCAGCTAGCTATTATTACACCCACACCTGACTCTGGAGGATGGCGTCGGGTGGAGAAGAAGAAGGGAAGAAAAGTTTAGGCTTGCTGGAACATATTATTTTTCTGTTATTCTATCTCTGTTGGTTCCTGTCATTACAGGAACAGTCATCTGCTAATTTGTGTTATTTCTCTGTTTGTTGCCTGTCATTATAGGAACAGCCATCTGTTTCTCTGTTTGCTGCCTGTCATTACAGGAATAGCCATCTGCATATGCCTCTTGGCATCTACAAAATGTAATTTTATCAATATGAATAAAATTACGACTTTTTTCTACGGGGAAAAAAAAAATCAAGGTAGATTCAATAATACAGATATTGTAATTGCATAATTATGAGAGTTGTTCTTTATTAGAAGTCGCTTTCGAAAATATATCAATTTTCTTTCAGAATGAAGATCTTCTAATGGAGTCATTCGTAGTTGATTCTCAATAATAATGAATATTATGGGAACAAAGGAATGGTATATAATACATAAGTGGGTCAGTGAGGATTTTATAGAACCTTAGCTGGTTAGTTAAAAAAAAATGTTGCCTTGAACCTCAAATTGTGACTTTTTATTAAGAGTAAATATTTAGTAAAAACTATAGGTGGATCCAAAATATGTTGACTACAATGATGTCTTATCAAATGAGAAGGGGAAACTTGGATTGAGAAGACATAAATCAAGTGGGATGTAAGAGTGGGTTTTATATATGACATCAAGTTTTGTTGCGAGGTTTAATTGGCAATTATATGTGGATGATTTTATGCTTCTTGTATGAAAATTTTATTGTGAGTTGGGTTGGACCATAATTGTTGTTTGTACAACCAATGTGTGAGCTATTTATTGCTGAACAAGCTCAACATACTAAAGAACCAAGAAGATGACACATGTAGGATTCATGCAGACTATGAGAAAGAAAAACATGTAGAATATTAAAATTATTATAGATAACTCAAGTAGATGTCACATCAATTACATAAAATAGTACTTTTATATGGTATTATAAATTGTATGGTTGGTTCTAATATTGAAACCTTTGGCATTTTATATCAAAACATGTGTGACGTGGCATGGATATATTCTCTACCTAATTAAGAATGGTATGTTTTGGTTTTCATGGAGTTGCTTCCAATTTAGCAAACATTAAACTATGGATTGGCATGAAGAAAAATAAATCAAATAAATATACCTAAGGTTAACACCTTATTGATAGGAAAATCGAAAAGAAATAAGTATCTTATGAGTGCAGGAAAACTTTGAGCCAAGTTTAGCCCAAATGGGGGAGTATTCAGTGTCCCACCTTGGCAAGGCTAGCTTTGTGACACTTATAGAGGGTGATTTTGATGTAATGATATAAGATTATGCATGACATACTTATGTACATGCTTATATGCTATACAACTAGTTTGGGTCACCTGGTTGTTATGTGCTTATGATAATATCTATGGTTGTGTGTATAAGAACTGATTTTGGTTAAGAGCATATTATCGATGTTTTCTCTTTTAGTATCCTAGTTTTTACATATGTGTATGACATGAATCATGATCCAATATTCAGACACATAGATCCATGAATGATCATGTTTATGTGGAAGATATGTTTAATTATGATTAATGGGTGTGATATGATTTGTATGATTATATGCATAATGTTGTACTAAGTAGGATGTGGCAGGGGACCTGGCTAGTTGTAAACCAAGATGCTCAAATTATAAATGACTGTGGAAGTAATGATACATTATTTGTATGACTATATATGCTTAATCTTGTATGGATCCAGATGTGGTAGGGGACATGGATATAAGATTATGCATGACATACTTATGTACATGCTTATATGCTATAGAACTAGTTTGGGTCACCTCGTTGCTATGTGCTTATAATAATATCTATGGTTGTGTGTATAAGAACTGATTTTGGTTAAGAGAATATTATCAATGTTTTCTCTTTTGGTATCCTAGTTTGGACATATGTGTATGACATGACTCGTGATCCAATATTCAGACACATAGATCCATGAATGATCATGGTTATGTGGAAGATATGTTTAATTATGATTAATGGATGGTATGTGATTTGTATGATTATATATGCATAATGTTGTACTAAGTAGGATGTGGGAGGGGACCTAGTTATTTGTAAACCAAGATGATCAAATTATAAATGACTGTGGCAGTAATGATACATTATTTGTATGATTATATATGTTTAATCTTGTATGGAGCAAGATGTGGCAGAGGACATGGTTATTTTCAAACAAGGATGCTCAAATTATAAATAAGTGTGGAAGTCATGATACATGATTATTAAGATTATATAGGCTTAATCTTGTATTGGGCAGGGTGTGACATGGGACATGGTTATTTGCAAACAATTATTTGCAAACAAGGATGTTAAAATTATAAATGGCTGTGAAAGTAATTTCTCTAGAACAAAAATGACAATGGAACTCATGCACAATCTTTAGTAAAATGTGAATAAGTTAATTATGAAATTCATTTTATCCTTTGATCTATGAGATTATGACGTGTTCAGGTCTAGGAACAAGGCCCTATCAATGAACCATCAGATGGGTATCGCATCACAATCAGTACCTTAAGGTGAAGCACAGAGTTTCAAAGTAGAGTAGATGATAAGCCATGGAAATTAGGACACAAAGTCTTTAATCCATGAAAGATAAAGACGTGGAGTCTTGGATCTATAATAAAACGATTAGGGTGCAAAGTCCTAAATCCATGAAAGATAAATATGTGGAGTCTTGGATATATAATAAAAAGATTAGGACACAAAGTCCTAAATATTTAAAAGATCAAGGTACAAAATCTTGGATCTTTGGAGTAGATCAAGACGCGTAGTCCTCAATCTACTAAGGGATGGAGATGTATGCAATAGGGATGTGGAATCCCTATTCTACGGAAAAAACATACCAATCATGGGAAACTCGAGGATGAATTTCCTTAATAAAATCTCATTTTTGACAATTCTGGAGTGACTTTTTAAAAATAGAAATTCATGTTTAGTATCTCAAGAATGACTTTCCAAAAATAGTAAGTCACCTTCAGTCAATGGGTAATCAAGTATAGTTGAAGGAAAATCACTTAACTTATCATTGCTCAATCCTAATATATCAATCTCGACTTAATCGTCATTATTATTATTATTATTATTATCATCTTTTAAGATACTATGATATTATTATTAAAATAGATTTATAAGTCATTTTCATCTCCTCAATCACTTCACACCTCTCTCCTTGATTACTCTCATGGATCTATGTAAATATATCTCTCTTTTAATAATACATTACACTCTACATGAATGGTTCATGAGGCACAATACTTGCTAAGGTTTTGCAAATGGTGTAGCAAGCTAAGTGGGCTTCATTGTGGGGAAAACTCCATAGCTAATCGCGCTTGAGCCAGAGGTGATTTAGGATGGGTGACCTCCCTGGAATTCCTGGTTACTGGGTGCAAGCCCCGGAAGTGATGATTGATGCTATGTGATTTATTTCACTATTTTCAATCCCACTTCTTCACCCCTGTGAGCATCACCCGATGCAATGAGTGCTAAGTGGAATATTCAAAAATCATGAGAAATTAGTCATTTACGACTACCTTTCATGGAAATGGTCATAGATGCATGACTTACTTAACGCATTTGAATCCCAAAAAATGATATCTAACATTACACTCTTTCATGCATTCATAAAAGAATGGCACATTCCTCTTACACTCATTAAAGACATGTCATAAAATATGCCTCTTGCGCAATTTTTAATGCATATGTTACACTCTCGTTAACTAAGGCAATATATACCTCTTCTTAATGGCATTAGTTACACTCCTCTAAATGGAATACAAGTCATTCATATTACTCTTCATTTATGACAAGAATTTGTTGTTCCTCCTATAGATGTGTCTCATGTATTCTTACTTGGGGGAGGTGCATTGTGATACCAAGAGTTGGAGAGAATTAGAAAAAGAAAAAGAAAAAATTATGAGAGCGAGAGAGTTGGAGAGTAGCCAATTTCTTTTGAAATGAATTTGAAATTCATAAACTAAATTACTAAGTAGCTCTACCTGGTGGAGCTGACCAGGAGTGGTATTGGGAGGTAGTGAAATTTATCTTCCTCATATTGCCTTCGATATCTCTCTACTACTACATTTTGGTACTGTTTGTGAGCTTGTACAACTCAGGGATTCTAGGGGAATAAGTTCTCCTTGGATATGGTTGGGTGGAAAACTGGATGGTTCACAATAAGTTGGTAAGGATATTCGAGTGGGAGCATACTCTCATATTTGGAGTTGTATACATACACTGTCAGGTATATTTGTAAACATTCTTGAAATTCTTGTTCATTATTGTAGAAATTTCATTTTATGAGAATTTTGTACTTGTGAATGTTTATGTTATGATCTAACCAATAATGAATGGTAGCGTTAGTTATGAATTTTCATCCAGGAGGATTAAAACAAGAATGTGTTGCCAAAGTTTTCAAATTCAGTTGATAACGAATATTTGTCCATAACAGGTCAAATGTATTACCCAAATTCAACATTCTATGTTTGATAGCATGGTTTTTGCTTACTGTGAATTGGGTTGTTAGCTGAAACTTAGTTGTATATAGAATTTTGCACACCAAATATTTGAATAAATTATGCAATAACTATGGTTCATTTTATATAAGTTTTTTTTTTTTTTTTTTTCTTGTACAATGTTGTTGCAAACTAATTGACAGAAAGTCTTACATGCTGAAGCATTCAGGCTACCATGAGTTTGATGAAAATATAATATTAGCATAAATTTGAGTTTTCTTTATCCATGTACAACTGTAGATGAAGTTTGCATTCTTAGTGTTTGACAAAAGTTTTAAATGAGATAGTAGGAATTTATTTTTTTGTTGTTTTAAAGAATCGCATCCCTACGAGTTTTGGATGCAATTTAGTACAACATTAGGGGGTATCCATGCCATATGGACTAGTAAACCCCCATTTCATTCCCAACAAATACTTTTCCTAACCCATATCATAAATCTGGGCGATTTTGTAGATTACTGCTACAAACTTTGTATGCGTGTTATCGAGTTTTTGATTTTTTTTTTTTTTTAATATGCCAATATTTTAAGTTTTAATTTATGAATTTTATGACTTAAATAGTTTGAGAACAAATATTATATTCATGTTGCTAGTGGTTTTCGAAATTGTCTTAAGAGATGATGGTCACCAAGTGTTTGACAAAATGCCTCAATGTTTGAATATCGTATGCTTGCAAACTATTTGTCAAAAGGCCTCAATGGTTGTAGATTTTATTCACATAAATTCTTATGGACTAGTAAATGCGCATTTAATTCCCAACAAATACTTTTCCCAACCCAGATCATAAATCTGGGAGATTTTGCAGAGTACCACTACAAACTTTGTGTGTGTGTGTGTTGTCGAGTTTTTGGTGAAGGATTAAGATAATTTATTTATTTTTTTAATGTGCCAATATTTTAAGTTTTAATTTTTGAATTTTATGACTTAAATAGGTTGAGAAAAAATATTATATTCATGTTGCTAGCGGTTGTCAAAATTGTCTTAAGAGATGATGGTCGCCAAGTGTTTGACAAAATGCCTCAATGGCTGAATATTGTATTCTTGCAAACTATTTGTCAAAAGGCCTCAATGGCTGTAGATTTTATGCACATAAATTCTTAGAGTAAATGTCTCATTCACTATAGCTTTTATGTACCAAAAATTTATGAATAGATTAGTCAATAGATGTAGCTTCCTATGTTTGCCAGTTTGTTTTGTATAAATGTGAAAATGAATTTAATAAGTTGTTGAAGTGTGAATAGAGAATAGGACAATTATTATTTTTATTATATGAATATATCATGAAAAAATAGGTTGTTGTTGGAAACGATTTTATAGTAACCAATTTTGTAGGATTTAATTACTCGTGCAAGTGAGCATAATAAGTTTTCCAAGTTGCATGTATTCATGGGTGTAGTCTTATACTTGAGTAGTTGTAGAAAACAACTAATTGTGCCTAATTTTGGCAAGTCCATTGTTATACTTGGCACTTTGTAAAGAATAATATGTTGATGAATTTGTTATAGTAACTACTCTTGTTGTAACATTCAGTATATGAGTCTCATGATTGAAGCAATGCCATTATGAAAATAATTGTTTTTCCTTAATACTTGGGAATGATGATTTTTAGATGATAAATTTGGAAACATTTTTGGGCCAATATCTTTTCTGATTCCATTTTTCCATTGAAAAAACATATCATTATATTATCTGAGGAAGAGTGACATATTCCTTCTTCAGTTACCTTGTTACAGGTAAATTAATAATCACGCCCTTATATGTGATTTTTGTAATAGAAGTAGGATATTTTAGGTTCTTGTGGCATACTTTGTGGTTATGATATAAAGAGTTAATAAGTGGAAACTATTTAGCATAATATAGGGGGGTCAAATAGGTTTATTAAGCTTAATGCTCACACATGATATTGTGATGGAACATATAAATATGAAAAGAGCACATGCTATGTTCTTTTAAACATGAGGAGAAATGCGTTTTGGAATTGGTTTTAAGGGAAATTTATCCCTAAATTCTTATGCTATATTCTTATATTTAAATAGATGAAGGAATATGATCTTCATGATAACCAAGTTAGACATACTATGATCATTTAAAAAAAAATAAAAAAATGAGTGATTGTAATCATCGTAACATTTACTTCTCTACACTATTGATGGTTGGAAGGTGGGACCTTACAATGGAGGTGTCAGTAAATAGGTATATTTTATGATCTTGACAGATGGTCACATGTTTTACTCAAACTCACTTTTTTTGAATATCAATTATCTAGTAATTATTATTGCATAAATAATATTCAACTGATGTATTGTCTAGAACAAGGTTAATAATAGATAAATATTTTATGAATTTAAAGTTAGTTAAATGTTTTGAAGGTTCTAGGCAGGTGGCGGTGTACTCATTGTTTTATGTAGTATTTGTCTAATTGATATACAATATTTAGTTAATGGGCAACATGCACCAAGTTAATTTCTAGTTAAGCTTATTTTTATAATTATTACGTCAATCTATTTTTATTTTTCTATTGAATATTATTTTATTTTTATTTAATAGATAAGATAAAAAGGTAGTGAACCAACTGTTTGTTTAGTGTATGGTATTTAATATTCTAATTAATATATAATATCGAGTTAGTGGGAAAATATTAAGTACCATGTGCTAACCACTAAGCCAACTATTAAGTTAGTGCCTCTTTCTTTTGTCAATTAAATATCACTTTATTCTCATTGATTTGAAAATGGAGGAGAACTTCTCCTCTAGAAAACTGGCCATCCTTTGAGGCTTTGCAAGTAAACAAAATGGGTTTTTAAATGTAAACAAGTTTCACAACCTCTTCAAAATTGTGAGTTTTTGTTTTTGAAACAAGCTTCATTTCAAAATGCTTGTATGAGTGAGTTCTTGACACAACTGTAGACATATTAGATGAAATACAAATTCTCATTCCAAAAGTCCTCAAACAAATGGACTCATTATCAAGCCAAAACATCATGACATGTCAAAGAAAACAAACTTATTGTAGATAAGTGATTGTTCCTCTACTACATGCTACAACTTAGCCACATTTGTTTTTTCTCCTCCTATGAAATTTCAAGCAAACTCCTAATCTCAACATTATACATTTGAAGAGAAAAATTAATCTCCTCCAAATATTGAAGTCTTTCATGATTTATTTTCTTGCCCATAAATGCAACTTATTCAGAACCAACTCTGGTGCCACCTGATTTGAAAATGGAGGAGAAATTCTCCTCTCAAAAACTGATCATGCTCTGATTCTTTGCAAGTAAAAAACGTGGGTCTTTAAAGGTAAACAAGTTCCACAACCTATTCAAAATGGTGAGTTTGGTTTTCACATGAAAATTAAAAATAACATATTCAGATGCAACTCAAAGTGACAAACACGAAGAGATGAAACCAACAATTGATGTTCAAGTTCACCCCTCCTGGGCTACATCTTGAGGTCTTTTCCAATAGCTAGTCTGTTCTATTGATTTCAGCAATAAATGACTACATACAAATTGTTTACACGAGTGGCTTGGTTCTCCTACAAAGAATTATCACTCAGAAAAATGACTCCCTACAACAAATCATGAAAATGTCGACATAAAAATGACTCACACAACAGGTCCTTGTACTCCACCTGAAATCCAAACACAAAAACGTACAGGAACTCCATAATGAGGTGTTGAGAATAGATTCTCTCATGGACATATATTGAGAAAAGACTAAAAAGAGCTGCTCTACTAAAGTAACAGTTGCTGTAGATAAAACTAAAAGTCTGGAAAACCTCTAACTCGGCCCTCTCCATGCTCAAAATGCCTTCATACTGCTTCAAAAATTTGATTTTCTTATGCACTAAAAGACTTGATTTTGTAAACATTCCATCATGAAGTGCTCAAATAAGAAAAATAAGGCTACCAATGAGTTTAGGATGCTAAAAAATCTAGTCCCTTTCTGAGCTCAAAAACGTTAAAAATTGAGCAAGTTATGCTTCTCCAAGCCAAGCTCTATTATTTGTATTGAAAATTGGAAAAACCTGCTACTTGTCCTACGAATTCACCCTTTACGCAGTCCTCCGAGCGAAAAATCTTCCTAGGACTGATTCGATCCCCACTGAAAAATGGGAAATTTGTCGTCTCTTTAATTTCGCCAATATCCCTTTATGGTCGGATATGGTCACTGTTAGGTCCCTATAATACTAGTGTAGCCCCTTATTATTTTTGTTAGTGTAGCCCTATTATTTTTATTTTTGTGCCCATGTAGCCCCCATATTTTTATTGTTGTGCCCCATAGAATCCCACTATTGTTATTGTTGTGCCCTTACATTATTATTGTTATGTAGGTTCTCATTATAATGTGACCCCACAGACTCCTATATATACAAAGGAGGCCTAGTCATTTGTATTATCAAAGAATTGTTCATTTACGTAATGTAAAGGAGGTTTCCCCCTTGAATAGGATACTTTTTAAGTCATTGATCTATCCTTTTGTGAGCTGGTTGCATAACATTTGGTATCAAAACATTGGATTCTAGGGTTTTGCTGCTGGAAATAGGTCATCGTAGAATTTTCTCTATAACTATTTTTCTACGAAGGTTTAGAAGATAAAATATATACCATGAAGGGAAGAAATCCTGATGAACTTCCTGTAAAAATTTCAGATATTTTTTCATTATATTTTCATAGATATGGTCCAAATAAGTTAGGATTTTTGCATCCTCCAAAATTTCGTCTCAAACAAGTGACCTTGGGAAACTAGTCATAACTTCCTCTATGAGCATTAGATTTGAATTTCGTAAACATTGGCCAAAATAGAATGGACTTTAGTATCTTGTATATCATTTCGAAGGATGAAGGTCCCAATAGTGACATGTGCAACTCCATACAAGTTTGATCTACTGAACCAGTCTATAATTAGGACATCATGGGAGATTAGGAATAAATTTACCTTGTTTTAGTGTTAGTCTTTTCATCCTTTCATCGATGATCAAATGTACTTTTACATAGTTTTTTTTAGGGTTTCTAGTCAAATGTTAGGTTCAAAAAGTTTTTTTTTCAATAAAATTTGGTCACCGGTTACGAAATTCAGTTTAGACTAGTCTTTTCAGTCTTGTTATCACTTAGAACTAAAAATTTGATGCATATAATTCTCTGTCCTAAGTCCGATGACAAAGGTCTGTGTTAAGTTGATTTCATTTTATTTTTCCTCACTTAGGATTTGGAGTTTTAAAAGTTTTTAACTCAAACCATACTCGACTCCTATTGGTTCTCCTCCACCCATCATTGTTCCATAGCCATGTCTTGTTTTATCCGAGTCACCGTGTCTTTTAGTGATTTTGCAGCGTAATCCCATTTGCCAGTTTTGCAACGCAATTATGGTTAAGCAATTTCGCAGCGCATCATTAGAATTTAAAACTAACAGCGCTGCGAAATCATGGATTCGTGCATTTCGCAACGAATCTTTCCCGAAATGTCAAGTCCGTTAGGTGAGTCACCAGTTGTGTCCACTCATGTCAGTTTATGTACCCCTCGTCTCACGTTTGAACGCTCATTTGCCACTACCCCACCAATAGATCTGTTAATATGCACAGAAATATCATTCCCAAGAGATTTTACCGTGCATAGACCTTAATGATGGTCGTAAGTGCTGCATGAGCGACAAATCTGCCTGATTATGAATTAAAGCGTTTTAATGAAAGAATTTGAATTTCAAGCGAGGCTGATTTCAAGCGAGTCTGATTACAAGCGAGGCTGAATTAAAAAGGAGCGGAATCACCATTTCAACCGGAGCTGTTAGACTTTGTGTGTGAAGATCCCGAAGGAAAAATGGAGAAAAAAGAGCACAGATCCGGTAAATGCCAGAGGACTGAACCTGAGGGCCTAGACATAGCGTTGAGGGATGAAGGCGTGAAGAAAGCGTTCAAAGATGCCGGGTGCTGGAACTTTTGCAAAAAGCTACAAGGAGGACATGCGCAGGTAACTAAAGAATTTGCGCTAAACTTCACTGGTTTAAATTCAAAGGTAGCTATGCTAGAAGCACAGGTTTCTCCAGAAGCAATATCTGCTGTGACAGAGATCCCAAGAGGACGAGAAGAATGGTTTAAAAATTTTAAGTTTGATATGAATCCTTGTAAGGAGTTTTTAAAGGAGGCATATGTAAACGAAGATTTAACTAAAGTAGTCCCCAGGAATTATGTCAAGGAACATTATGCTCTTCTTCTCACCTGCATACAGAAATACTTGACCTGTGAAGGAAGGTACAATAAGGTTTATTCTTACCATTTCAAACTGCTTTTGCATTTCACGGGGAAAGTCTCCATAGACATTACTTTTTATTTGTTTCGCAGTTTGAGCAAGATGTGTGATAAGGTGCAGCTGAGGAAAGAAGACTGTGAAACCTCTTTGTTTCATCATGGTTTGATTAAGTTGCTAGTTTTAGATGGCCTCCAAAAGATAGGCAGAGACTGGAATTCGTTTATTTTCATGGCTGGATTCCAAAACAAGACTGGCCTTACTCCACAACCAGCCAGAGAATTCACAATAGCTGAGCTCCAAAAAGAAGCAAGAGCTAAAAAGCAAACCAAGTCACAGCTAAGAAAACCAGTGGAGCCACTAATCATTCAAGATCAACCTCAGCAATCAACAAAGGAAAAAACTCATGATAAAAAGACTATACCTGAAGCAAGCAGATCTGAAGCAGTCTCAAGGGTAAGGACAAGAAGCCAGATAAAGAAGGAAAAAGGTAAAGCCATAGCAGTTGAAGAGAGCCCAGTGTCTAAGGCAAGTTTGAATGATTTATTACAGGCCATTGAATTTGAGCAGTCTGAACCAGTCCATATTGATTTGACACAGTCACCGCAAAAGGGTACCAAGAAGTCTAAGGCCTCAAAAAGGCTTAAATTCGATGAGCCAGGTGAAGAATTTATTTTTAAACCCAGAAGACCTATTACAAGGAAGCAAGTAAAAGAAGCGCTGCCAAGAACAGAGGAAACCGGGAAAGTTAGGCAAAAAGATACAAGCAGAACAGTCACCACATCTCAAGGAGATAATATAGCAGCTATAAAGAGCCAATTAGAAGCAGCTAGATATGAAATTGCCAAATTGAAGAAAGCTGCTAGAAAACGTGCAGTCATGTATGCAAATTATCGTAAAGCTCTGTGGAAAGGGAGTGAAACCCTAGAAAACCAGTTGAATTCAGTAGTTGATGGCCATGCACAATTTCACACATGGACAGTACCAGCAATCAGAGAGGCCAGGTACATTAGAAGGATAAATATGCAGCTAAGAGCTGGGAATAAAGCTATGAAGAAGAAAATTGAAGACCTGAAGGCACAGCTAGGCCAGTTACTTGCTAAATAAATTTTCTTTTCAAGAAAGGTTTTGCTCCAAATTTTGTCAAATTTTCTTAGGCTTATTGTTCTGAAGAAATGCACATCCCTGTTATACATATGAAAAGTCAAAGGGTGTTTTTGGCAATCAAATGTTTGGGTGATAAAGATCTCGGGTCAAAAGGCAAGTTGTTTCAAATAATTCAGCAGTTTCGTAGCGCGCTACGAAACTGCTGTAGGTGATGATTTTAACGCAGACAGGCAGTTTTGTATTATGAGCGGGAATTTTGAAAGGGAAACGCCAAAAGGGTATGCAAGACATCAGCTGGAGCAACAATAGTCAATCAGATCAAGACAGGTGGATGCTTTAAAAAGGTGAAATATTTCGACCCAATTTTAAATTTTTGTTGTAAAGTCCCTTTATCACCGTTCAAGAGGTATCAAATGATTTGCATACAAGGAACTTTTGCCTGCACACATGTCCATCGATGCAGCCTACAACACATCAAGAACGTGGCAGTGGTCCATATTTTGGGTTATTAAAGGCTAGAAGACATACTTCTGTACATTCGAGCAATTTGAGGAAAACTAGAACCGAGAAGTAAGGGAAATCTCCTAATACTTCTAAGCAGTTAAAAGATTCAGTGTTCAAGGTTGATATGGAGTATTAAACATCCAGTTCAGCCAAATCGAAAAGAAGACCAGGTGTCAAAGAACAAGGAGAAGCCATATGCATGGAAAAAGGAGTTAGAGTTATAGTTAATTTAGAACTCTTTAAAAACTCCAGTCAGCACTTTATTGTATTTATTAGTTGGTTAAATAGCTGATAGGTGTCATTAGAGGTAGTTATCGAATTCCCCTCATGCTGGAGGAGGAAGCTCGAATTAGTTAGAATAAGGTTTCTATATATAGCTGAAACAGCAATGTAATGAGGGTTGGAAATTTTATAACAGAGTACTGTTTTGGCTTATGTAAAGACAGAGTTTCAGTAATATAATTTGGCTGCTTTTCTTCTCAGGATTCATGAAGGATTTCCATGTTCAGAATGTGTGATTTTATTCTTTCCTTAATGTCTTTTACAGTTGCATAGATGTGTAATCACTCAGAATTCACTGATTGTGCTCTGATTTCCTGTATGCATTTATGAACTGTGGTTTTATATGAGTTGTGTTCTGAACATCCAAATGCTAAATGCCCTGACTTCTATGTAAAGGCAGTATCATTGTTTACTGAAGTGTGATTGACTCCATAGGCCCAATGGAAACTTATGAAATGTTTGTCCAGCCTTCATATTTATCACTGTTATTTCACAAGAGTTAGCCATCTTATTCTTAATCAAAATCAATAACCCTTTGAGAGAGCCCTCTCAGGCTAAGGAGGCTAAGCCTTAGTCAAAAGATTGGTTTGAAACAGTTACTTGAAGTCTTCCTGGTTTGCAGCCTTCCAGGGCTTGATTTTGAGATAACAAGTCTCATGGTAAAGGTCACCATCTTGGTCAAGGAATCTCATCATCAGTAGAGTCCCATTGTCATTTTGGTCCATAATCCATTAAATCGGCCAAAAATAAGTCATCACTACCTCACCACTAGGTCACTAGATGAATATTGGAAAACCAGTCTTTACACCTTTCAGTTTCATGTCAAAAAGAAGAGTGGGAGTTAGTTGGGTCACCAAGGTTTGGAAAGATATTTTTTATTTCATTTTCTCAATTGAAATATCATCATGAAAACATAAAAAACAAAGTGTCAAAGTCCAAATGAAAGTTATTGGTGGGTCCACTATCATTCTACACAGAAAAAATCAATGTTTCTCATGTATAAAGGCTCACCATTCACTCTTTTCGTTCTCCACTTTCTCATTTATAAATTTAGCTCTCCACATCACTCCAATGAGATAAATATGCGATGCCAAGAAGGGTGGTTTTCACTTAAAACGAAGTTCTGAAACCTGTGCTACGCAAACACTTTGCCTCTGCTACACATTCATTGTTTGTTGCTTCATCGTTTCTCCAAGGAGTGGGCTTTCAACAGTTGCTGGCCTCTTCATGGTGACTCTTCTCTGCATATGAAATAGGTTGGTAGTATTTCCTTAGGGTTTATACTCTTTGGTTTTCTTTGCTTAAGCTCATTGTGTCCCAGGTCTTTTTCTAGGGTTTTTGAAGGCAGTTTATGAGAGTTTCACTCTTTCCTTGTTAAATTGTTGATAAAACTCATACATTTGTTCTTTCACACCATTATCTACCTCAAATATACCTACCTACATACCTTTCACCGAACCCACTCCTAAATTACACCATTTCTACCCAAACCCTAACAAATTTAACTCATTTTCATTGTAGGACTGTGTTTTAGGATTTTGGAAGCCTTCCACTCACTCAAATTTGATAATTCTGGTTTCCCTGGCTTCCTAAAATTCCCTTCTGCTTCCCCAAATTTTCTCATAATTTTCCCACTTTCCCATACCCCTCATTCGTCCTAAAATCTCACACAGCCCTTCAAAATCCCCTGTTTTCACGTAGTCAATCCCTAGTTTGTCATCCTAAGAGCTAAGGGACAAATGGATTCTGAAACTTCAAAGCAGAAGAAGCACAGAGGAGGACATGTCATTAGACATGAGACCACATCAAACCATGAGGTTTTGTCTTCTCCCTTTGTCATGAAATCATTTGAAGATGCTGACTGCCTTAAGTTTTGTCAAAATCTTGAAGAACTGAAATATCATGACCAACTAACTAGTGCCTTTTCCACCAAGCTGCAAGATGACAAAGCTACCATAGCAGGGTTTCAAATTATTGTGTCAAGCCAACTTGTGTCCTTAGCTATAGGGATTCTAGACATTGGAGAGAACTGGTTCAAACGGGAGGAGCTTGACCTTAAACTCTATAAAATATACCTAAAACCACAGTACCTGACATCTCCAACCTATATTTTTCCATTCAGACATTTGTTAGATAAGTACACCCCTCTCATGAATATGACCATGAGGTATTTCACATGTGAAGGTAGGTTTTCAAGGATTTACAAGTACCACATGAAACTTCTCATGCATCACTGGTGTACAACAAGTAAACTTGGGATATTTTTTGTAAAAGAGTTTGGTCAAAATGGCAAAGAAGGTGCAATCACAAGGGGAGAAATATCACTCTAATTTGTCTCATCATGGCCTAGTCAAAGTGCTGGTTTGTCATCAACTTGCACAAGAAAATGTGTCTTGGGACCATTTTTCTAAGTTAGCATTTCCTTCATCTTCTTCAACTAGGTTTCATGATAAAACCATGCCTACAGTTTCACCTATGCAACAAGAGATAGCTTCCTCAATCAGATCAACTAAGAGAGAGGACAGGTCAGAAGGGTCTCAGACCTACTCTACAGGTGATAGTCTTGTGTTTTCTCAAGAGGTGGTTGAAGGGGCCGAGCCTACAAAAGGTAAAGAAGCAGTTTTGTCACAACACGAAGAGGCCTATCATCTGGACACACATGTGACATCAAAAGAGAAAGAACAAGAGGGAAAAATCAAAGATTAGATAATCAAGGTTAAGGAGGCTGAAATCAAGAAGTTAGAGGGAAAATTGATAGAGGCAAATGCTCTAATAGCATGCCTAGAGCAAGAGAACATGCAACTGAAGGTGAACCAGATGATGCTAGACAAGCAGGCAACAATGTCAAAGAAGGAAGATACAAAGGGAAAGGCAGTGGTTCAAATGGAAGTGTCCAATCATAAAGGCAAACAAGTTACATTAGGAAGACCTAGGACTAAAGCAGATGAGAGATTATTTGAGTAGCAAAGAGAAACTTCACCACTAAAGAAGTTGATTATGGTAGATGATCTAATCGCTAGAAACGTCAATGAAGATAGAGTCTATTGGCTTGACAAGGTGAATGGATACCTAGAGTAGCTCCTCAAGAAGGCCAATAGGAAAAACAACTTGCAGAGGCACATGGCTATGCATTATTACACCAAGAAAAAAATATACTTACTGAGGCCTCACTCATGGAATAACATACTTCATCTTACTCCTACTTATCAATTTTGAAGAAATTTGGGGAAAATTTTGTCATTTTCAAAATTTTGGGCATTTTTTTATTGTTTTTGCAAATTCAAGAATTTCTATAAGCACAGCGCTTTGGCACTATGATTTCACCTCAGAGCTCCAAATGAGGAAAACTTTATATGTCTGGATAGATCTTGTCATAAGGATGTCAAAAATGAACTTTTGGGAGAAAGTTGGCAAACTGATTAAGAGAAAAAGCCAAAAAAGCAGGTGAAAAACAGACATTTTACCACTATTTTGGACATGCGTTGTGCGTACGGAGTCACCTTGGGAGAATCGATTTTTGGAGGCGTTCCCGTGCTCCATTTTCAAATTCGAGTTGTTCTGGAAACGAGACTCAAAATTATAGTTGGAAGTTCTATTTATTTTCATATTTTACCTCCAGAAGACTTCCAAAAACTGCCTGCAAGCCGACACTATGCTTATGAAAAAAATTGCACTGTTTATATTTTCCTCTAGCAGAATTTTTAATGTAAATTGACAAGATTTGTTTTTAATGATGTAATTTGGATGTAATAATGACTTGCTGATGTAATTTTGAAGTTAATATACATTCTAGGTTGTTTTAGTGTCTATTTAAAGCCTCATAAAGGTGGCAAAACTGAATTTGAAGTCTTAAATAAGAGTTTGTGTTGGACCTTCTTACTTCTTCTTGTTTGTTGAGAGAATTTTGCTAACTATTCCACCACCTCAGGATTTGACCCTTGAAGGTGAGGAAATGGTTGCTAGGAGTCTATATGTATGTTTTCTCATTTACTGAGAAGGGTTGGACTTTTGTGGAGAGGCTTACATGTTTATGTTTTCTTCAGATAATACAGGAGCAATTGCAGATATTTTTAAGGAACTCTAGTTCAGTGAGTGCATGGTGTTTGTTCTTATTTCTATCAATTTTATAAATTGTTTTATCATCTATATTCACATGCTTTATCATCTTCTTATGAGTTTCCTTGCAGATATATAGACATGATTCTTGAGTTTCAAGCTTTCTTTATGTGGAATTTATAGTTAAGTTAATTTTCTTCTAAGACTAATGAAATCATATTTACTTATGCTTATTAGTCTTTTCATAACCCTCTAATATATGCTACATTGAAAAACATTCCAGGTAACATATCCTACTGATAA
The DNA here is from genome assembly GCA_031772625.1 of Pinus tabuliformis. NCBI lineage: Eukaryota > Viridiplantae > Streptophyta > Pinopsida > Pinales > Pinaceae > Pinus > Pinus tabuliformis. The sequence continues at coordinate 431,980,320 of CM062807.1, forward strand.
CCTAGCTCCTTTCATACTTGTCTCTTCACTCCTAAAGCCTAGACCTAATCTCTTGCTCTAAACCCTAGTCCAGCAAACCTTAAAATCTCAAATTCACAAACACACAAACAAACTTGCATATCTAGCCTAAAAATTTTGTTCTTTAAAGTTATTCATTGTCAAATCATGGGAGAGATCCTTCTTTGGCTCAGTAGGGCTAGCTATTGAGATGAAAGTGGTTCGAGGTTACACTTCTCGATCTCTTCCTTAGCCTAGGAAATTGTAAGGGATAACATTTTTAGCATCGTTGCCAGAAAAATGATTGATAAATCATTCATGGGAAATATTTTAGAGCTTTCAAGAGAACTAGTTTTGTAGTTTATAGTTTTAGTATCCAAAATTCTAGCTCCTAAAAGATATACTAGGTCAAATCCTGACCCAAATCCACCTTTCATTGTTCAAGACCCATAAAGACTGCTCATAAAACTTAAGTTACCTATCACTAAAAGTGCAGTTTGAAAAATTAAAAGAACAACTTCTCTACCCAAAAATCTATTTTCTTTTGAGCAGCCTCCTTTTGATTCTCAGTTAGAGTTGTCTCTTTTAAGGTCAAATTCTAAGTCTTGCATTTCTGAAGTAATATATGAACCTCTTCAATTTGAATCTCATTCTCGTTTTTTAGAATCTCTATCTGCTAGAATTGATCACGAGTTATGGTTGAATTTTGACAAACTTCAAAGTCTTGCTGACCAACTTCAAATCACTACTGAAAAGCCCTACATTCAGTGTCATCTTGAATACTTAATTGCTGTCTCATCCTCCACTAAACCTCCAAATACATCCACTACACCCCGAAATACCTCTACTACATCTCCAAGTACTTCAGTCATCTCATCCTTTCTTCCACCACCTCCATCAATTGCATCACCTTTACCTACATAGCCCGTTGCAGTACCTCCACCGCCTCCAGTAGTCATGGAAAGATTTACACCTCTCATACTACCTGCTAAACTTGCTGCTTTACCTTAGAATTATGGTCAAATACTTCCTCTATTTGATGGGAGTTAAAAAATCATAGCTCAACATCATGTTGATAAATTGATAGATTTTATTGATCTGGAGAAGTTGATGAAGATTATGCTAGGATGAGAATCATAGATCAAATATTTTCAGGAGATGTGAAGAAGTGGTTTCGCAACCTAGTTGCTAATTCTGTCAATAACTCACAGAGGTTGATTGAGTTGTTCCTAGCTCGTTGGCAAGAGAATGCGAATCCATTGTAGATATTTGCTGAGTATAACTCAATGAAAAGAAATCCAAATGAGATAGGCTAAGAGTTCACAGCAAGGTTCAATACAGTATACAATTCTATTCTTGATGATATGAAGTCTCCACCTGGTCTTGCACTTCTCCCTTATCCTAATGCTTTCGACCTAGATATGGCATATCAGCTCAGAGAGAGACCCAGATATGGCCTACTCTTTTTCAGATGTATATAAAATAGTGATGAGCCGTCATAAATATCAGATTTTCCAAGGAAAGGGAAAACTTTGGCCATTACCCTTGCAGCCCATCTCAATTTTAGCTCCTTTTCAGTAGTGGAGTCTTGACTTCATTGGCAAGATCCATCCTTCATCATAAGCACAACATAAATGGATTTTGACATCCATAGGTTACTTCACAAAGTGGATTGAGGCGATCCCAACCAGACAAGCTATTGATTCTGTTATCATTCAATTTATTGAGTCTAATATCTTGTCTAGATTTGGATGCTTGCAGAAAATAATTAATGATAATGCTGCTGCCTTCAAGTCAAAAAGGATGGTGGAGTTCTGTGCTAAGTACCATAATGTATTAGGAAATTCCATTGCTTATCACCCACAAGGGAATGGTCTGGACGAATCTTCCAAAAAATACTTGGTTAACATTATCAAGAAGGTTTTAGAAGCGAACAAGAAGAACTGACATAAAAACCTCATTAATTCCTTATGGGTGGATAGAGTTAGCACTAAGAAATCAATAGGTATGTCTCCTTTTTAGTTGGTGTATGGGGCTGATACAATTTTTCCTTTATCTCTTGTTGTTCTAGTAATGAAAATTCTGCAAGAAGTGGACAACGAAACAAATGAAAGCATCGAAGGATAAATCAGATGATCCATTTACAGGAGACAAGGGAGGAAGTCTTTCAAAACACTTCTAAACTTCAGGAAAGGATCAAGAAGATCTATGACCGCAAGACAAAAGAAGACAATTTCAATTTGGGAGATGTAGTTCTTCGGTGGGATGCTAGAAATGAAGAAAAAGGAAAACATGGCAAATTTGAAAACTTGTGGAATGGACCTTACATAATTTCTACTTTCAGAGGGAAGAATTCCTTCCTATTAAGGAGATGAATGGAGAAGATTATTTAGGAGGAGCGATCAATGTTAGGCTTCTCAAGAACTACCATGTTTGAAATTTTTTTAAAATTTCATCACCATTGTATATATCGGTGACTTTTATGTGTTAGGTAGTTGTCATAAAAGTTTGAAGTCCCAGGAGAAGGCCATAAGGCTCCTTTGATTATTTACTGATTTCATTTTTTTTAGAGTCAAGTCAGTTTAGTTTGTCCAAGTCAATAAGTCAGTCAAATTTCAGTTTAAGTCTAGTCTTCAACATTTTGGCTCCATTGCCCAATGGATAAGGATAACTTGTCTACGGTGTAAGGAGCTGCCATCCCCAGCTGGAGCCAATTTTAGTGTCAGTATTTGCATCCTTTCACCGACGATCAAATGTAATTTTACATAGTTTTTTTTAGGGTTTCTAGTCAAATTTTAGTTTCAAAACGTTTTTTCAATAAAATTTGGTCATCGGTTATGAAAGTCAGTTTACACTAGTATTTTCAGTCTCATGTTAAAGGTCACCATCTTGGTCAAGGAATCTCATCATCAGTAGAGTCCCATTGTCATTTTGGTCCATAATTCACTAAATGGATCACAAATAAATCATCACTAGCTCACCACTAGATCACTAGATGAATTCTGGAAAATCAGTCTTTACATCTTTTAGTTTCATGTCAAAAATAAGAGTGGGAGTTAGCTGGGTCAGAAATGTTTGAAAACCTATGTTTTATTTCATTTTCTGAAATGAAATATCATTATGAAAACATAAAAAAGAAAAGTTTCACAGTCCAAATGAAAGTTATTGGTGGGTCCATTATTGTTCTACACATAAAAAATCGTTTTTTCTCATGTATAAAGGCTCACCATTTACTCCTTTCGTTCTCCACTTGCTCATTGTTACATTTAGATATCCACATCACTCCAGTGAGATAAATATGCCATGCCAAGAAGGGTGATTTTCACTCAAAACCAAGTTTTGAAACCTGTGCTACACAAACACTCTGCCTCTGCTACGCATTCACTGTTTGTTGCTTCATCGTTTCTCCAAAGAGTGGGCTTTATACAGTTCCTGGTCTCTTCATGGTGACTCTTCTCTGCATATGAAACATGTTGGTAGTATTTCCTTAGGTTTTATACTCTTTTTTTTTCTTTGCTTAAGCTCATTGTGTCCCAACTCTTTTTTCTAGGGTTTTTGAAGGCAGTATATGAGAGTTTCACTCTTTCCTTGTCAAATTGTTGATAAAAATCATATATTTGTGCTCTCACGCCACTATCTACCTAAAATATACCTACCTACATACCTTTCATGGAACCCACTACTAAATTCCAATGTTTCTACCCAAACCTTAGAAAATTTACACTCATTTTTCACTATAGGACCGTGTTTTAGGGTTTTGGAAGCCTTCCACTCACTAAAATCTGACAATTCTATTTTCCATGGCTTCATAAACTTTCCCTCCACTTCCCCAATTTTTCTCAGAATTTTCCCACTTTCTCGTACCCGTAATTCTTCCTAAACTCTCACACAACCCTTCAAAACACCCTGTTTTCACGTAGTCAAACCCTAGTTTGTCATCCTAAGAGCTAAGGGACAAAATGGATTCTGAAACTTTAGAGAAGAAGAAGCATAGAGGAGGACATGTCATTAGAAATGAGCCCATATCAAACCATGAGGTTTTGTCTTCTCTCTTTTTCATGAAATCATTTGAATATGCTTGCTGCCTTAAGTTTTGTCAAAAGCTTGAAGAACTGAAATATCATGACCAACTAACTAGTGCCTTTGCCACCAAGCTGCAAGATGAAAAAGCTACCATAGAATGGTTCCAAATTATTGTGTCAAGCCAAATTATCTCATCATCTACAGGGATTCCAGACATTGGAGAGATCTGGTTCAAAATGGAAGAGCTTGACCTTCAAATCTATAAAATATACCTAACACCACAGTACCAGGCAGCTCCAAACTATATTTTTCCATTTAGACATTTGTTGGATAATTACACCCCTCTCATGAAGATGATCATGAGGTATTTCACATGTGAAGGAAGGTTTTCAAGGATATACAAGTACCTCATGAAACTTCTCATGCATTTCACTGGTGTACAACAAGTAAACTTATGTTATTTTTTGTATAAGAGTTTGGTCAAAATGACAGATAACGTGCAATCACAAGGGGAGAAATATCACTCTAATTTGTATCATCATGGCCTAGTCAAAGTGCTAGTTTTTCATCAACTTGCACATGAAAATGTGTCATGGGACCATTTTGCTAAGTTAGCATTTCCTTCATCTTCTTCAACTAGGTTCCCCGATAAAACCATGCCTATAGTTTCACATATGCAACAAGAGATAGCTTCCTCAAGTACACCAACTAAGTGGTTGAAGGGGCCAAGCCTATAACAGGTAAAGAAGCAGTTTCCTCACAGTACGAAGAGTCCTCTCATCCGAACACACATGTGACAACAAAAGAGAAAGAACAAGAGGGAAAAATCAAAGATAAGATAATCAAGGTTAAGGAGGCTGAAATTAATAAGTTAGAGGGAAAATTGATAGAGGCAAATGATATAATATCATGCCTAGAGCATGAGAACATGCAACTGAAGGTGAACCAGATGATGCTAGACAAGCATGAAGTAGTGCTAAATAGGGAACATACAAAGGGAAAGGCAGTGGTTAAAATGGAAGAGTCCGAAGGTAAAGGCAAACAAGTTGCATCAGGAAGACCTAGGACTAGAGAAGCCAAGAGATATTTTGAGCAGCAAAGAGAAACTTCACCACCAAAGAAGCTGATTATGGTAGATGACCTAATCACTAGAAACATCAACGAATATACAGTTTATTGGCTTGACAAGATGAAAGGATACTTGGAGAAGCTCCTCAAGAAGTCCAACAAGAAAAACAACTTGCAGAGGCACATGGCTATGCATTATTACACAAGGAACAAAATATCCGAGTCAAGATGACATAGTTAAAGAGCAAACTCAAGGAAAACCTAATTGGCCAAAAAGACAAAGACAACCTTGAGATACTTTCTATGGCCTCACTCATGGCATAACATACTTCATTTTACTCCTACTCAGCAATTTTGAAGAAATTTTGGGAATAGTTTGTCATTTTCAAATTTTTGGGCATTTTTCACTGGTTTTGCAAATTCAGGAATTTCTATAAGCACAATGCTTTAGTGCTACGCTTTCACCTAAGAGCTCCAAATGAGGAAAAATATATATTCCTGTATAGATCTTGTCATAAGGAAGTCAGAAATCAACTTTTAGAAGTAAGTTGGCAAACTGGTTAAGAGAAAAAAGCCAAAAAAACAAGTGAAAAACACACATTTTGCCACTATTTGGGACATGTGGTGCATGTATAGAGTCACCTCGGGAGAATCGATTTTTGGAGGCCTTCCCATGCTACATTTTCAAAACTTCAAGTTGATCTGGAAACTAGACTCAAAATTCTAGTTGTCTGTTCTCTTTATTTTCAAATTTGACCTCTATAAGACTTCAAAAAACTGTTTGCAAGCCGACGCTACGCTTATTCATAAAACTGAATTGTTTATATTTTCCTGTAGCATACATTTTAATGTAAATTCGTCAGTTTTGTTTTTAATGATGTAATGTGGATGTAATAATTACTTTCTGATGTAATTGTGGAGTTAATAGACATTCTAGATTGTTTTAGTGTCTATTTAAAGCCTCATAAAGGTGGCAAAACTCAATTTGAAGTCTTAAAGAAGAGTTTGTGTTGGATGTTCTTACTTCTTCCTGTTTGTTGAGAGAATTTTGCTAACTGTTCCACCACCTCAGGATTCAACCCATGAAAGTGGGGAAATGGTTGCTGGGAGTCTATATGTATGTTTTCTCATTCAGTGAGAAGGGTTGGATTTTTGTGGAGAGGCTGACATGTTTATGTTTTCTTCAGCTAATACAGGAGCAATTGCAGTTATTTTTGAGGAACTCTAGTTCAATGAGTGCATGGTGTTTTTTCTTGTTTCTATCAGTTTTATAAATGGTTTATCATCTATCTTCACATGCTTTATCATCTTCTTATGAGTTTCCTTGCAGATATATAGACATGATTCTTGAGTTTCAAGCTCTGTTTATGTGGAATTCATAGTTATGTTAATTTTCTTCTAAGACTAATGAAATCATATTTACTTATGCTTATTAGTATTTTCATAACCCTCTAATCTATGCTACATTGACAAACATTCCAAGTAACACCATAGCATATTGATAACCTAGCTCCTTTCATACTTGTCTCTGCACTCCTAAAGCCTAGACCTAATCACTTGCTCTAAACCCTAGTCCAACAAACCTTAAAATCTCAAATTCACAAACACACAAACAAACTTGCATATCTAGCCTAAAAACTTTGTTCTCTAAAGCTATTCATTGACAAATCATTGGAGAGATCCCTCTTTGGCTCAGTAGGGCTAGCTACTGAGCTAAAAGTGGTTCGAGGTTACCCTCCTCGATCTCCTCCTTAGCCTAGGAAATTGTAAGGGATAACACCTTGAAGAATCCAAATCTAGTATGAGTTGTGGCATTGGAAAGAGGACTCAAAGGGCTAACACAAAACCGAATTCCAGATCTTGGAGATCTGAAATAATAGAGATACAACAATTTCAATATCGAGCTCTTAAAAAGCCAGAAAAAGGTGTGTACTTTTTATTTTTTGATAACTTTTGTTTGAAAAATTAGTTTGAAGGGATTGAAAGGGAATATTGAAGCATATATACTATTATGTGGTTTTAAAATTCCTCCCAAAACAAAATAATTCTACACCCATTAAGCCCTCATAAATCTCTACTATGATGCACGAAGAGGAAGAAATGCAACATGATATATCAAAGTTATGGGACCAACTGAAACAAATTTTTCTCTTATAAAGAGAAACCAAGGATTACATGGATGGATTAAAAAGGTAAATTGATGGTATCAAAGGAAACATGGAGTTTTTAAAAGTAGAGATGGATGCAATGAATGTCGAGATGGAAGGGTTGACAAAGTTGTTGCAAGAAATGCTTCCCGGTGGTGACAAGGTAATCCATGAAAATAATTATGAGGACAAAAGGAATATTAATTATGATTTTAGAGACTCTAATGTGGGGTTTAAGAACCACCAAATTCCAAATATAGATATGAGGAAATTTTTATGGCAAGGATCCAGTAACATGGCTACTACAAATGGAGCAATACTTTGATTTACAGGATGTGCAACCATCACAAAAAGGTATGTATTGCATCTTTATATTTAGAACCTAATCAGTTTGTATCGTATAGATGACTTTGTTATCGTAAACCACTTGGGACCTTCTTAGTTTTTATGGAGGAAATGGTAGCACATTATGAAGACACAAAGAGAAACATCTTGTTTATCCTATTAATAAATCTCAAACAAAAGGATCCAATGGCAGAGCACATTGAGGACTTCCAAAATTTGAATATTAGGGTAACCGATATTTTAGAGGAGCATAGGATTGATGTCTTCATAGTGACTTTAAAAGATAAAATCAAACATGCGGCATTACTTTTTGATAGGGCTACATTGTTATTTGCTTTGATAATTACATTTCATCTTTATAACATTAAGTTCACCCCATATCATCATTACATTATTCGGATCTACACCATTATCCATTAGGATGTGAAATTATATAGAAAGAGAAACATCATGATCATCAATGCCACAGAACATAAAGGAACAATGGAATATAACATGCACACGCATAGAGACACCAGGAATTGGTATGAGACCAGGAAAAACCCCACTATGGGGAAAATTGTTGCAAATATTCTTCTTCTTAGATCGTCATCAAATGATTCAACAAAAGAGAGTACAATGATCCATAACTTTATCTATGCAATAATACAACTATGGTATCCATGAAACAAATCTAATCATGCTTGAAGACAAAACTTTGATTATGATGGATGAATTGTGTTGTCACTGACTGTAATAAACTACTGGATACTATTGAACACCTACTATCACTGAGATGAATATCTTCTATCACTGACCGTATCTATCCCATCCCGGTAGCTAACACCTGATTAGCCAATTTGATTAGTCCAATTCGATTAGAGTGGAATATCGCAGTCGATTAGTTCAGTTGAAATAGCGTATTCTGAGTAACCAAGCTCAGTCTATTAGCCAAGCCAATTGGGTCAGTGTATTAGGGGTATCAAAGCGGACCAAGCGGAGTCTAGTATAGTTTCAAAGTAGAGAGTATCCTGTCCTATATCTATGAAAGTAATGGAGTACCAGCATATAGTAGCAGCATCGACTCTTGGGATCAAGTACCAGCATCAACTGCGTAGCCTCTTGGCATTGAGTGTATTATAATTAACACGAGTAATGGAGTACCGGCATCAAGTGAATCACAACCAGCAGTCATAATCGAGTCAATAACTACCTATCTGGATCGGCAGCATCGCCTGCCTCTTGGCATTTACACAACTACGTACAGGTAGCAATGGCTCGATCAGCATTTAGTTGCTTCCCGTCCATTTCTATAAGGGTGGACGTCACTAACATACCCCTACCCGAAGTTGACTGATCCAAACTCCCAATCTCTGGTACGGGGGGGCCACCAAATAATTCCACGACCTGAAAGATTATCAAATAAATAAGTCAAAGGTATAAGGTAAGCATAAAGAGAAAATCTATAAAGCGGCGGGGAGGTAAATTGAAGTTGAAGCAAGCCATAAGCCCGTTTCTTCAACCATTCATTGTTTCTTTTCCTAGCCTGTGTCAGGGCCAGCCGGGTTTGTTTATTGTTCCAACCCGTTTCTTCTTTCAACAATCCAGCCAGTAACGAACGAAGCGAGTAACTGTACTAATTCACCAATGGTATATTATATATGTAATAATCCAACAAATATCTCAGCAACTTATATGCTTTTCCTTGCACTAGGAAGCGCAAGCCCCTCCGGGACCTTCCCCTCCCTCCTTTCATGAGAATATTTGGATTGAAAGCGAACCTAACTCTTCATTATTCCAGCCAGCAAGCAGCCCCTTCTCCCAGCCCATATATGACTAGCGATTGGCTGTATGGCTATGACAACAGGCTATGACCGCCACCTTATGGCTATAGCACTGACTAGACCTTATTCTTGCAACTATTCTTATAGCAATGAGACTTAGCTATGACCGGCATCAACTCTTGGCTCTCCTATCAGCATCCTGTCAATGTCCCTCCCTATCTGTGGATTACCCTGTGAGTGGCTATACGTGGTAGCTCATTATAGATTAGCCCTAGATGGGGGAATGAAATAGATTCAAGTTGAAAGAAAGCTAAATATAAAAAGAAACACTTGTATTGACACCGGGCATTGTCTATCTGGACTGGGCTTGTTGCTGTCGAAAACACGACACGGTGTTTCCGCCAATTGAGTCAATTCCGGAATTCACTCTCCCTCTTCTGGGCGGTCAAGCAAGTCGCCAGCCATTAATGCATCTCTTCTTCGAGCCACCATTATCCTGAAAAGATTGACAGAATCTATTTTGCGAGTTAGTCATTACGGGTAGCTCGTACAATTACAAAGGATCAGACTAATGGACATCTAAAATACTTTCGTTCTCCGTGGCTACATAGTCTCTTTTTCTCCTTCAAAAACCTCTCTATGGGTGCCCCATCACCTTACAAGCATCCGTCAATATTCACGAATTATGTCACTATGGGCTGGGCTCACGCCTTTAGTCTATTAGTGCTTATAGAATAGAACCTTCCGAGAAAAGGAGACAGTGACTAAGCTGGATAAGTTTACCCAGTTACTCTTCTCCTGGTACGGTAGCTTGAGCTTTTTCCGGGTGAAGGTTGTTACAGCAGGGCAAGTCATGTATAATGGGAGCAAGCCAACAAATGGCCCTACTATATAGAACTTGGCGGGGCAGATTGATCCGGATCCGGAACTAGAGAAAAGATTGGACAGCAAGCCTACTAATCAAGCCCGCCAGGAGGAGGTCATAGCGCATTATTTCCTACGTACGGTGTCAACCCGCCAAACCAGTAATAGCGCATTCTATTTCTCTGCAATATCGAAGCGGTATCAAAGCTGTATCGGAGCAAGAACTTATGGGCACGACCCAGCCGGCGGGGGGAAAGCAGATTGAGGAGGGCACTAACGAATGGACGAATCAGCCAGGTAGACTCATATTGTAGGTGGTGGCACCCTTCCGGTTGCACTAAATAGAATGAGGAAGCTGATCGATGGGCTCTATCCTTCCTTCCTATAGTGGGATTAGGAACAAAGATCAGCGCAAAGTGGAGCTGCTGGATCAGAACATAACTAGGTCAGAGCAGAGCGTTGGATCCGGATACAGAGATGAAACAGATTGAATGGAGAAGGCTAGGTTGGAACAGAACACGGAGCGAATAGAGCTAGCTGGATCAGAACTCAACGTTGCGAATGCCCAATCCTTTCTCAAGTGGTTGGATCGGCGGGGCATTACATCGAATATGAAGATATTGATCCAAGAACAAGAAACAAAATGTCAGGTCTCGCTCCAGTGGGGGGCCGGGGGAAGACTGAATAAGGTTGGGATGGGATCTCCTTGATTTAGAAATCTCCACTAGTCCTCCATTGGTGTTAGCTAATTCAATCCATCCAATCATGATGGGGCCTCAAATCCCCTTTCTTCGACCACTACCACTATAGAAAGGTAGGACGCCTATATAAACAATGGGGCATTATGTGTGTGAGTTGGGCTTATGGTTATCATAAACTAGAGAAGAGGAGGGGGCTTCATTTATTATATTGCTTACTATCTCTATCCCCCTGTTCCTTGGCTCATGAGGAGATATATATGGATAGGCTGACTTCCCTGAGTTCATCGGGTGTATAGGGTTGGGGTTCAATAAACGGAACATAAGCAGGAGACAAAACATGAGCAGGAAACATAGTATAAGCGGGACAGAAAGCATGAGCAGGCGGGTCCTCCCATAGCTCAAATAGATACCGTAAATCCAATAGTAGATGCCGTAGCCCCAATAGTGATTCAAGCCCATGTGATAAAGAAGTAGACCTCCCATGTGATAAGCAAGCATAGTGAGCGAGGTCCCTACTCTATAATGGCGGGCCCTACCGCTACTATAGTTGGGCAGTGAGCCAGTGATGAAACCAAATTATACGCTGAACCAATGATGTAACATCCGCCTGGTAACTAACTCATTTTTTTGATGACCTGCCAACAACTATAGTAGCGCCCATCCCACGCGATTAAGCATAGTAATTCCCCAATAAGTACTGTTATTAATGAACTACCTTACTCCTTTCTAGTCGGGTAAGGCGAGGCGAATATTAAGAGTTTCAATAGTTTCTGAAGGAGCATCACCAGCTAACTAATGAGTAGAACCCACGCTCTATACTATAGTTGCCCGCGGGTAGGCAGATTACTCACGTTAATATGGAACCAGATTTTGTTGATAGGTAGGCGACATGCGGACTCATCACCAACCCCCTTCCCCGCTAAGCTTGGGAGGGAATAGGATAGTGACAACCTGAGTGATGGCCCTATTGAACCCGACTATAGTTGGCGAATGCGAGCTCTTATAGACGTAATAGTGAATGAACCAGTAACTAATCCTTTTGATGACCTGCCCCTCCCAATCTGTTTATTTATGATCTCATCCCACGAAAGAGTAATAAGGATATCCCGCCCATGAAAGAAAGATGTCCCACTCCTACTAGATATAGGCCAATTCTATATTTCCGCTTGTGATGAATCGAGTCAAGGAATGAGGAATCTGAGGAGAGTTAACCTGCTAAGGAGAAATCAGGATCCCGTTCATCAAGGAATGAATACAAGGCAGGGAACACAGTAAGAAATCCCCTCCACCTGCCGGCCCACCCGCCTTTTGTTACATTAGTATTAATATCCATTCAAAAGCTTCGATAGGTAAAAAGCTTCGATAGGAGTTACCTCCCGCCCAATTCATAACCTTCCCTTCCTTCGAGGGCCGGGGGATCACTTCTTTCCTGCCTGCTTCTCCATCTCTTACTGGCGGGCGGGGCTTCTCTATTTTCGAATACAGGAGGGGCTGAAGCATAAATTCGTGTGCGGGATGACAAATTCTTTGATTTGATTTAGGTGGTGACGCTTGCCCAATGCACTATTGAACCGAAGAAAGGAAGGGGAAGGCGGGATTATTCAATTCATTCTTTCACTACCAACACACCGAATGCCAAGAAGGAAGCGGCACACTTACTTTCACGACTGATAAGCAAGCCAGAAGGAATGGATAAGCCAGAAGGGATGGATGAGCAAGCGGTAGGCCGGCGCTTCTCCTTCAAGTGCTAGTGTGAATGGAACGTGTGAATGAATCGAACCGACTTCTCGTCTATAATGATGAAATGAATCGTCAGCGAATCGAACCGCAAGGATATGTTTGCGAGTAGTCGCAATGAATTGAGTGTGACTTCTCTCTCTGATTCCGTGTTTATTGGTTAATGCGCTGGCTCGCCCCGAATTGACTTGCTGTGCCCCACCCCGCTGGCTTTCTATTCGTCCTAGTGTTCCGTTCCCGGCTTGCTTCCTCGCCTTGCTGGTGAGGGGCGAACTGGAAAGGAGAGTAGATGGGAAAGCTTATCAGATAACCTCAGTCGGGTTTCGGTTTGCCTCCTATCCTCCTAGAGAACCTTTCGGGAAGGCTTGTCTCCTACTATAGAATTGACTCCAGGGAGGGGGGCTCTTTTTCTTTTTCATTCTGGCCGAAGCGGTGTTCTTCAACAAAGGTCAGCACATGCAAGCAAGCTTTATTATATATGAGATACAAGTGGTGAAGACTATAATTGGGAGATCAAACGGGAACATGCTGGCTTGTCTCGTCGGGCCGATTCCCCGTAACAACTGGCATTTCACCCAGTCTATAGTGAGCTACTAGCTGCTTTCTCTCCCATCTGCTTCCAAGCAGAAATGTTGGGAAATTCACCACTCTAATCTTAGGAAGGTCCGGAGGGTCTTGCGCTTCCGAGTGCAAGGACCCGACAGGGGGCTCGACTGATAAGGAGAGGAAATCTCATAGTCCTACTCGTTTTGCTTCGCTTTGATTTGGACTAATCCCCTTGTGCCAGCGACTCATCCACTTCATTATTGATCAGATTTCTCAATTGACTAATCGAGGGACTAAACCCTCCCCTAAGCCCAAGGACTGCTTATCACTATGGGTAAACGAACTATTCGCTCCTAATCACCGGCACTAATACGCTTCTAACCGCCCCTCAAATGGATAGGCTGATTATTACTGACAGACCTACTTCTTACGCACCTAGGCCAATGAACTAACTCAGTACACCTATTGACTAGTAGGGGCCTTCTCCTTTAACCTATTCATTTACCAATTCAAATCACCGACGAGACCAATAGGCTTTTGACTGCGATTGGACTTACCGTACCACTAGTGACTCCTTCTTACCTGGGCCAATCGACTCCTTTATACCTAGGTCCATATACTAGTTCCCTGGGCCAATGGACCAACTGCGTACACCAGTCCCATCACTATCTCCAAGAAAAGCGCTAACAGGCTTATTCACGCGGTCACCCTCTTGTAGACTAATAACTGCGACCAATACAAACCAGGAGAAAACGATTCTAATTACTACTTGCCAATTCACTAACCTAGAACCGTATACTTCTTTCTTGGTCCAGGGACCCATCCCAATAACCGAGACACTCAACCATAGGCTTATTACTGCGATTACTAAAGGACTATGCGATTAGTCCATAAACTGAGGCGGGTGGTTCAACTGAAGAAACTGATGCTTCAACTGTTCTATGCTCCCTGAACAACTATCTATGTACCAAAAGTAGGAACATGAAGTAATGCTAGGAAAGAAGCTACTGCTCTAGCTGCCTCTGACTCTATTACTACAGTATCTAGCACTTGATCTGGTTAGGATGCTTACTCTGCTGCTATGGCCTATGTCTCCGTATCCTTTGCTTCTACTGATACTGATGGGTGGGTCCACTGAATCATCAATTGGATCTGCCATAGCTACATGATATGGATGTGTGATTAAGTATGAAGAGTATCTAAGCTCACTATATGGAATGTATAAACCTATGCTTATTCAATATGATGAAACAGACAGTACTCGTGAAACGTGCAACTCTATCTCTTACCACTGTTTACTATCACTCATATCTCTCGGCATTATGAAGTAGTCACATCGATAAGGGTGTTGTATTGATTAGGCAAATAGAGTCATGATAAAGGAACCAGCTTGTACATAGTTAACCATTGTAATCAACTTGTATTGATTACCCATATTCAGGCATTACTTGTATTATGGAATCATAGTACAAGATTGAACAGTAATGGTTACGTAACTACATAGGTACTTGTATTAGCTTGTATACATGTTTCGATATCACCTGTAATGAATACGGTTTACTCATAGTCACTAAGCATCTTGTCTGTTACCTTATTCAAACCATTAGACTCGTAGTGATTGCACAGCTTATACTAGTGATTAGTACAAGCTATAAAAACCATTACACTTTGAATGCAGTTGAGTCTATTTTCACTTTTCTCTTGGAAGAGCGTTCTAAACAACCACTTGCTTTAGGCACGGAGTGATGGTCCATCAGAGAGGAGAGCCTTGTTAGACGGGGGGCTTCAATAACCAACAATTGCTTACATCTTCGTACTTGGTACGGACGGCACCACTTAGACCTTTGTTAGTACTCTCCCTATTTGCTTTAGACCGCTGAGTTTTGTGTGGGATCGTCGGAGGATCGGAACTGCCCTATTCAGGAACTAAAACCCGACCTCCGCATATTGGACGGAAGGAAGGGCTGGCTGGCTCTCGGGTCGGCACTTTCAGCATTCATATGAACAGAACCAAAACTTACTTACTAGATTAGATTCATTTCAGTAGGTGGGTGGCACAGGAACCACCGTTTGATCGTACGTGGAAACTGCCCTCTTGAATTGATGAACTGCAACAACCAGACCCCTGATCTTGCATGAATAGATGGAATAACTTTCAATGCAGTGCAGGCACGGAGTCTATTTAGCTAAAGCAAATTGAGAGTTATCAAACCTGGTGGATGCATGCCCCCCCTCTCTTCCCATTCCGGAAAGGTTAGCGAAGTAATGTTAGGGGCGAGCGATTTAAGCTCTCTTTGTGAAGTAAGGGGGCGCATTTCATAATGGGAGGCGAGCGGAATGAAGGTCCTTAGTTAGCTATCGTGGGGAAGGTAGAAGCAGCCAGCTAGTATGAGGGTAAAGCGAATGCATGATACTTATTAACTAATCAATATTGCTTTGCAATTAGGTCTACGCAGGTTCCGAGGGCCAGCTTGGGCGTGTCAAGTAGCCGTAAAACGCACGCAAATGCCCTCTCTTATCCCTTTTGGTCGAGCACCTAAAGGTCCTTATCAGTCGAGCCTGCTTACACATCCTTTCAGACGATATTCCACTGGCGATGCATGCCTCTGGAAAACTAACGCAACATAGGCTGGCTTATGAGCTTGCTATCGAGTCTTGTAAGCCCGAAGCAAGGATGCTTAAGCAGGCTCGACTGATAAGGAGAGGACCGGCAGGATGTGTAAGCATGCTCGACTGTTAAGGAGAGGGGCTCGACTGATAAGGCCACCATCGATTTATCGCTCGACCATAAGGTTCGTCAGGGGCTCAACTGATAAGGAGAGGACTGGAGGGACGGAGTCACTCACTATTCCGATAGTGAGGGGCTTGACCATAAGGTCCATCAGGGTGCGTAGCACGCTCGACTAATAAGGCCGCCATCGGCTCAACTGTTAAGGACCGGAAACAGGGCTTGACTGATAAGGACTGACAACGGGGCTCGACTGATAAGGACCGGCAACAAGGCTCGACTGATAAGGACCAGCAACAGGGCTCGACTGATAAGGACCGGAAATGGGGCTAGACTAATAAGGACCGGCAATGGGGCTTGACTGATAAGGACCGGCAACAGGGCTCGACTGATAAGGAGAGGAGAGGAGAGGAGAGGAGAGGAACTTTAGTTGCTCGACCATAAGGTCCAGAGGGGCTCGACCATAAGCCCACCGACCCAATAAATAAATTGAAACTTTAGTTGCTTGACCATAAGGTTTGGAGGCGCTCGACCATAGGGAGAGGATGCGGAGGTAGGCTCGACTGTTAAGGAGAGGACCGGAGGGACAGAGTCACTCACAATTTCGATGGTGAGGGGCTCGACTGATAAGGAGAGGAACTTTAGTTGCTCACCTTAAGCCCCCCACCCAATAAGCAAACCCAAACCGGCTATTCAGAATATAGAAATATCATCCATGAGTCCTAGACATAGGGAGGAGGAGATGTGTCAATGTCTATAACATATCTGGATGCTCTCTGTGTAACTAGATGACAATGTTTGGAATAGATTTGGATGCTCCCAAGGGAACTGGATTAGGGCGGCTCGGGTCAAACATACCCAAAATTGCTTCAAGCCATGAACACTCTCATAAGACTACTATGTGAGTGTCTATGGCATCCCGGACGCTATCGGGACCACTTTGTCTGAGTGCCTAGGGACTATTACAACTCGATCTGACCCTCAAGCCCTGGATGCTCCCATAACTCACTGTTCCAGTGTCCAAGGCTACTTAGATGTTTCCATAATATTGTATGCCAGTGTCGAGGGACTAAAATTTCTAGTTCTATGCTAGCGACCGGGGATTAGAAAACCCTATGTCAGAGCAAACGTTACACCAGTGATTTCAGACCCTTATGCAAACCCCTTTCATCGAACCTAAGCGAACCAAGACAATAAGAGCATAGAAGATAGCTTAATTGAATGTGTCCAAATGAGCTGAGGTCTCTTCTATTTATAGGCTTTCATGAGGGTTTACTTGGGGTTAAGGCTGACCTAAGAAATTACCCATGTGGTTAGGGCCGGTTCATTCCATAGTACATGTATGAATAAAATAATTCACAACTCAACTTCCTCTTGACCAAATTGGGTGATCTTTAGGTATATTTTGGCCCTCTTGAAAAGAGGAATCTATTGAAATCATCATCTCAGTCATTTGAGCTATCTAAGGTGGAATTTGACTGCAGTTGCAAAAAATAACACTCCCTCTCAACTAGGGAGAATTCCACTTGCTAATATATGTCCATCAATCAATATTCCATTCTAAAATTTTCAAGTGTCATCATGTAACATCACAGATCATCTTTTTCATGTAGTCATCGTGCCATGTCCATCATAAATCATTATTGCACATCATGATCTATCCTTTGCTTATTCCTTCTTATCTCTTGATTGTTCTTGCTCATATGTTGAACATTATTAGTTCTAGAAGAGAAGAATTTGTTACGAGAGAGGAGCTCAAGCTACCACCCCTCTATCCATCAGCTTGCTACCTAGAATCTCTTCCAACGGGTTGCTTCCTAGAATATCATCATCGATCATCATTAGAGAGAATATCATCAGGGATCACATCTCAACTTGGAACCACATAAACGAGCACATCTTGACCCAGAACCTCATGGGGGATATATACATATACAAAACCATATTGATAAATGGGATAACTTATTATACAGGGGAGCATATCCTCAACCTTGGAATCTCATTGCTTACTGTCAACCCAGAATCTCAAAAGGGGAGTAACTCTCAACCCAATCCTATTGGCTACTGATCTTCCCAGCAATTACTCTTAGTAGTCATATGGTAGAACACTTCCATCATAATAACCTTGGGTTTTACACCCCCAAGTACACTCTAAACTCGTTGGCCAAACAAGGAGCGATATTTCCAACAAGCCCTCCTTGTGGATATGATGCCAACTATGGTATACTCTACAGATACCAAACAGGGAGAAACATTCTCTAACCCTATAGGTAACAGATAAGGAAGTACCCTATTTTCCAGAGACACCTCAACCCCAGGAGCCCTCCATCTAAATTCCTCACCTTGGGAGCTCAAATAGGTTGGAAGAGTTGGCTCAATGTTCTCGATCAATGTTTTTCTAATCATCATCTTGTCTCAATAGCATTTGTTTCCTGTTCATATAGAAAATCAAATCAAATATCATGTCAGATCATATATAACCATATAAATCACAAAAGGGTACCATAATCATCCTCCCTCTTAAGGAGGTGACAACCACAAGCCTAAGCTTGTTTCAATAGCTACACTGTCTCAATATATGAGACTATCTTGGTCCCAACTGTAAATATGGGACTTTATGCTAATCATATCACAATGTATCCATGTCATATCCAGATCATGCATAGACAACTCTCTAAGGAGCTTAGTCATCCTGACTCATAGCTAGCCATACTAGCAACATCGTACTCATTCTGAATTGTACTATGGAACTCTCATCCAAGATATCATGGAAGATCTCATACTAAAGCAACATATTGGGTGTGGAGCCTGATTATCTTATTTTTTAGAGGTATTGCCACATTGGACCCCAGTTCATAATGTGGCAGCAATGCCACCCATAAAATGTACGTTGCAAGGGGGGTCCAGGGGGCCTTGTTAAATGTTGTAATTTCGTTGTCAACCTCGGTCGTTCATTATGTTGGCATTATGATGTATGTGTTGTACTTGATGGCAACCCACTTGTAGCAAAACAAATCTACAGAGGCAATATCAGATGTGAAAGAATGCATGACAACAGTGTTTACAGATGTGATGAAATGTAGGGCAGCTTCAAGAAATCAGTTCAGAAAGTATAGAAGGTAAACAACAAAGAATTGCAGATCAGTCTTCACCAAATGAAGAAAAGAGAGGTATACGCAGGTTCACCATTGACCAAGCTGTGTATACATGCAGGTTCACTGTATACAAGTCGTGTATACATACACATGCACTTTCATGGAAGGAAAAGTGGGTATACCTTGGAAAACTAATTTTTTGGTCTGAAATATTTGGTCCATGGTATTTTGATCCATGGTATTGGTCTAAGGTATCTAGTCTGTGGTATTGATGCTAGGTATTGGGTCTAAGGTATTGGTCCTAAATGTTTTTGGTCCATGGTATTGAGAAAGGCCTAAAACTATAAAAGGAGGAGAAGATCATTAGGCCAAGGTGTTCAAGTATCGAATATCTGATGAAGTGTGAGATCTAATATGTAGGTTATTGTCTTATGGTACTGTGCTTGATCTGAACCAAGGATGAACCTTAGAGTTTGATGAAAGATAAGAACTAATGATGTATCAGGATCTTAAGGCTTGAAGTGAATTATCTTTATGTGGTTTGATCATATATCTGAATAACTGGTGCATGTTGTAGTCTGTAAATATGATGATGTGGGTATAACTGAAATCTGGAATAGTTGTAATGTTTAAATCATCATTTGCAGATCTGTATGCAGGTTCACTTTAGAAAAGATGCGTATACACACTGGTTCTACATATCAAAGCTGCGTATACATCATAAATGATTTGCAGATCTGTACGCCGATTCGTTTTGAGGAAAGTGCGTATGCATGTAGGTTCAACACATGGAAGTAGCGTATATCTTTTAAAATATGTTTTAGTTGCTTCTGTTTGCTGTTGCAGTGTTCTGGGTTCTGGCTTGGGTTATGGTTACTGTATTCTGGTAACAACATTCTGAATGATCAGATTGATGGGTAGTCAAAGTGATTGTCGATTTGGTTGTGAAGGAGATTGGTTGATGCCGATATATTTGATGATTGAATGAAGTTGCTGATGGATCCAATCTGAAAATTTATGAAACGTGGTCCCTGGAAGAAAAGATAAGGTTGTAGCCTTCTATAGGTCGACACCTACGTACTAGTAAACATATCAGCTAGTACAAGAGCTAGGGGGTTGTAGCTCCCTTCCAGTAGAATCTAGAGAATGAGAGAAGGTTGTAGCCTTTTGTAGGTAGAAGCCTGCGTACTGGTATAAGACTGCACCAGTACAAAAATTGTAAACATAATTTTCTTATTATTAAAAGAAGACAGAGACGATTAGAGCAGGGTGTTTTCACCCACATTGAGTTTCCACCTTATATCTTGGTGTTTATGTGTGTTGCTTATGTGTGATGCTTTATTCTACTTTTACTGCATTTTATAATGAATTCCTGATATAATGATTAAATTTCACTACATGATAATTTAGGTAAATCTAAAGCTCTCTGCATATACACTGGTTTCATTAAGTAAGGTTGCGTATACACGGTAGTTCACGAAGATGAAGTAGCGTATACAAATCAGTTTTGAAAATTAAAATAATGATTTGATAAGACTGATTCACCCCCCTCTCATTATTATTTCCAACGATTGGTATCAGAGTAGGTCCTTCAGAAGAAGCTTGATCGCTTGAAGGAAGATCCATCATCATGAGTAATCAAGAAAGCAGTGGATCCATCAGACTGCCAATCTTTGATGGGAGAAACTTTGTTTATTGGAAGGTAAGAACCATAGCCTATATTCAATCTCTTGGAACATATGTCTGGGAAATCGTGGAAGGAGGATATACATTTCCATCAACAATTCCTACAGTTACAGCAGGTAAAAAACAATATGAAACCAATGCCAATGCTATCAATACATTATTGGGAAGTCTATCACAATTAGAGTTTGTCAAAGTTATGTAGCTCAAGTCAGCCAAATAAATATGGGACAAAATCTTCCTAAGCTACGAAGGAGACTCTTAGGTAAAACTTGCTAAACTGCAAGCTCTCAGAATTCAATATGAAACTCTCAATATGCACAATGATGAAAGTATAGCTAGTTACTTCTTACGTATAGATGAGGTTGCTAATTGCATGAAGAATCTGGGTGAAGAGATAAAGGAAGCTACCTTAGTTGAAAAAGTTTTAAGATCCTTATCTGCTAAATTTGAATCAAAAGTATTTTCCATAGAAGAAAAGTAGGATATACAAACTATTACTATGACACAACTTCACAGAATCTTAACTGCCTTTGAGATGAGAAAAGGAGGTCCATTAGATATGAGAGAAGCCACATTTAAAGCTTCAGCAAAAGGAAAAGAAGAACTCAATGAATTAGGACATATTTAAGAAGAAGAAGAGGAAGTAAACTTTGTCAAGAAGCTTCAACGAGGTTCCAGAAGATTAAGAGGTAAACTACCTTTCAAATGTTTTGCCTGTGGTAGAGTCGGTCATTATGATGCAAAATGTCCTCATAAAGATAAATATGATAAAGGGAAGGAATTTGCAATATGGAATAGAAAACAAAGTGTAAGTAAAAAGAGCTACTATACTCATGAAGATAGCGATGGTTTATCAAATAGTGATGAAGATGAAAATAATAATGACTATAGACTTCTGATGGCTTATGAAGATGATGAAATTTTGGATGCTTTAGATGAAGATAAGCTTTATGAAGACATCTCTAAACTCAAAATCTGTTTAGAAGAAAAGAACATGATTATAGAACCTTGACATACCAACTTGCTAAAAGAGAAAAACACAATGAAAAACTAGAATGTGAAATTGTGGGTCTAAGAAAGGGTCTTGAGAAAACAAAAGCTCTCAATCTTAGATTTGCTAAAGGATCAAAAACCTTACATGAAATTATCAAAGTGCAGCGTTCTCCTCTGATAAAGATAGGTCTTCGATATACTGAAGAAGCATCTCAATCACAAAAGCCATCAACCTCCACTAAAAGCTATCTTGATGCAGCAAAGAGCAGTGAATAGCTTGACAATAGTCACCAAAGGTATAAAGCAGATCACTAGGTAAATCAAGCTCAATTTACTTCAAGGATGAGCATAAGTCACAATCAACCATAGGTAAATCGTACTCAATTTGCTTCAAAGACAAATATCAATAGAAACTACAATCACCAGGTCAGTGGATTCAATAATCGTAGGAACTTCTTTAATGGTTAATGTTTCTCATGTCATAATTTTGGACACAAAGCTGCTCAATGTGTTGCTTACAAAACCACCATGACTAGAGAAGCACGAAATCAAAGGAATGTGACAGGGATCAAGAAAAGTTCCTATAATAACTTTTCTCTTCTTGAAAATGAAATAGAATGCTCAATCTGTAACAACATTGGCCATGAAGAATCTGAATGCAAGAGTAAATTTCGGAAAATATCTCAAAAGGAGCAAACTCCATTAAATCCCAAAATATGGAGAAAGAAAGAACTGCGAACAGAAAGATGTGTTATAGCCTTGTATGCAGAAGGACAAGAAAACCATTGGTACATCGACAGTGGATGCTCAAAACACATGACATGTGATAAAGAAAAACTACACTCATATAATGCCTTAGAAAAATAAAAAAGTGTCTAATTTGGAAACAACACTCATGTTGTCATAAAAGGTAAAGGCTCTGTTTTCTTGAAAGAAAAAGTTAAAGTTGGGAATATTATGTATGTTGATGGCTTAAAGCATAATGTGAGTCAAATGTGTGATCAAGTAAATGAAGTAGTGTTTCAATCAAATGGATGTCTTGTTCGTGAGCTTGATATAGGAGAAACCATGATCAAAGGTACAAGAACTCCAAACAACCTATACATACTCAAGGGAGGACAACAACAGTTCTATCTAAGCAAAAATGATGAAAACTGGCCATGGCACAGAAGATTGGGGCATCTAAGATTTTCTCAAATAAGAAAAGCATGAATATTCCAAGCTATTCGTGATCTTTTAGATATCAACATTTTTGAAAATACTATATGAAAATCATGTCAATTCGGTAAGCAAACCAGATCTTACTTCGTCGAAAAGGAAGGGTTAGCTAGTAAGCCTCTTGAACTTGTTCATACTGATTTATGTGGACCATCAAGGAAAAAGTCACCTTGTGGAGAAGAACACTTTATATTATTCATTGATGATTTTTCCAGAATGTGTTGGATAGGTCTTCTAAAGCATAAAGATGAAGCACTTGAAAAGTTCAAAGCCTTCAAAGCTTTGGTTGAAAATGAATTAGATCGCAAAATCAAATGCCTCAGATCTGATCGAGGAGGGGAATTTACCTCAGATGAATTCTTTGACTTTTGTGAACAAGATGGAATAAAAAGGTAGTTCTCCACCACAAGGACTCGTCAGCAAAATGGAGTGGTAGAAAGGATGAATAGAACTATTCAACAAATGGCTCGTGCTATGCTAGATGAATTTGGAACTCCTACAACCTTATGGGGTGAAGCTGCATTCACCGTCGTCACTATTCTCAACCAAGCAAATGTTTGGGTAAACAACACTCAAACTCCACATGAACTTTGGTATGGTAGGACTCATATTGTAAAATACTTCAAAGTTTTGGAAGCAAATGTTACATCAAAAGGACTGATGAAAAACTTGGTAAGTTTGAACCTAGAGCAGATGAAGGTATTCTTCTTAGGTACTCTTCAAGAAGTAAAGGATATAAATGTTATAATAAAATACTTGGGAAAATTATTGAAAGTATTGATGTTGTGGTTGATGAAGCATCTAAAAATCCAAAACAGATAAAAACTGAAGGTTATGACAACGAAGAAGATGAGGATCATTGTCCCACATCAAATCACACTAATTGTGAAGAAGAAACCAATGAAGCACCAGAAGAAGAGATAACGATAGAAGAAAAGACTTTGTCTAGGTATGTTCAGAAAAATCATCCAGAAACTCAAATTTTAGGGGAGAAAGGAGCAGGTGTGAAGACAAGAAGAACCATTTCCGAAGCCTTAAGCTATCTAGCATTACTATCTTCCACTGAACCTCAAAATGTAAATGAAACATGCAAAGATGAATGTTGGGTCAAGGCCATGAATGAAGAACTTGAGCAAATTGAAAAGAATAATACTTGGGAATTAGTTCCTAGACCTCATGATAAGAATATCATAGGAACTAAATGGATATTAAAAAACAAGCTAAACGAAAATGGAGAAGTATTAGAAACAAGGCCGGACTTGTTTGTAAAGGATATACTCAACAACAAGGTATAGATTTTGAAGAAACTTTTGGACCTGCTGCTAGACTTGAAGCCATAAGAATGTTTCTTGCCCTTTCTAGTTTTTAGAAATTCAAAGTATACCAAATGGATGTAAAATCTACTTTTCTTAATGGAGACTTAGAAGAATAATTCTATATTGAACAACTAGAAGGATTCATACTTGGAAATGATGAAAAACTTGTATGAAAACTCAGAAAAGCTCTCTATGGTCTAAAACAAGCTCCAAGAGCATGGTATTACTGTCTTTTAAAATATCTCCACCAACAGGGTTTTTCAAAGGGGTCAGCAGATAGAAATCTATATACAAATATGGACACTGATAAATTGCTAGTAATTGTTGTGTATGTTGATGATTTCATTTTTGGTAGCAATGAAGAATCCATGAGTCATAATTTTGCCTCGATAATGCAGCAAGAATTTGAAATTTCTTTGCTTGGTGAGCTTACCTACTTTCTTGGTCTACAAGTTCAACAAAATAAAGATGGTATTTTTCTCTCACAAACGAAATATCTCAAACAAATACTGAAAAAGTACGACATGGAATATTCTAAACCAGTGTGTACCCCAATGGTAACAAGATGCAGTCTTAGCTCAAATGATGAATCAGCAGTAGTACATCAACAACCTTACAGATCCATGATTGGTAGTCTGCTTTACCCAACCGGACATCATGCATGTAGTGGGAATAGTTGGAAGATTCAAAGCAAATCCTAAGGAAAAGCACCTTCAAGCAGTCAAAATGATTTTCAAATATCTTCAAGGAACATAGAAGTTTGGTTTATGGTATCCTAGAGATACAGATCTTACACTTCATGCACATAAAGATGCATATTGGGCAGGAAGTGTTGATGATAGAAAAAGCGCTAGTTGTGGTGCATTCTATATGGGTTCCAGGTTAGTCTCTTGGTTCAGCAAGAAACAAAGTTAAATTAAATTATCTACAACTGAAGTAGAATACGTGGCTGCTGCATCTTGCTGCACACAACTACTTTGGATGATGCAAACCTTGCAAGACATTCAGATCACATGTACTCCACCCATCTCCATTCTATGTGATAACACAAGTGCCATCAGTATTTCAAAGAATCTAGTCATGCACTCCATGACCAAGCATATACCCATCAAATATGATTTTCTATGTGAAAAAGTGCTTGAAGAAAAGGTTAAACTGGAGTATGTTCCCTCCAAAGAATAGGTTGCTGATATATTCACTAAACCATTGCCCAGAGAGACATTTGAACATCTTAGACAAAAGATGGGAGTAGTTGTTGCATCATCCTTCTGTTAAATCCTATATTCTTCAAAGAAAGGTGGTTATCTGTGAGTTTCATAAAGCGTAGTCGCATACATACGCGAGTTTCTATGGGAACAGTCGCGTATATGTTGGTTTGAAGGAAAGCAGTAGGCCAGACTCAGAAAAAAGGGGGGTCTGCTATGGTTCTGTCAATTATCTGCTCTGTTTAATGATGGTTTCACTCTGCTGATAACATATGGAAATATATTGGTCCTCATAAAGTTGTTGATAACTTGATATATATTTATTTGATGATGATGCTTTGATATCTCTTACTGACATATGCAATAACCAAATCTGATAGTGAACAGGTGGAACAGGTTCAGGGGGAGAACATGGTTGATGATAGTTTGGGAACTAATGATGGACATATAAAAGTTGCTAGTCTGGATGCTGATTGAAAAATGCTGTTGATGGTGCAGTTCAATGATAGTTTTTGATGACTATCATGGTCTTATTTGGTCTCTGTTATATATGTCATGTATATATTTTAATGTAAAGGTCATGAAAATACCTAATTTGTAACCCCACTATGCATGGGATGGATGATGTAATGTTTCTGTCTTTGACATGTATAAAAAATTGGTATATCCCCACTTGTTTGGGTGGATGAGTCAAACTTGATATATTCCCACTTGGATGGGAGATGGATGTATGTATGAGTCATTGGTGATAGGAAGGTCATTTATGATGTATGTATAAAGTCATGTTCTTCTTTTAGAACATCCTTTTGCAGACCTTGCTTATGCTAAGGGGGAGCATGGACTCGATCATGGGAGCTCAATTAACACACTTCAGCATATCAGAGATTTTAGCATGCACTTAGGGGGAGAATGACTTGGTGTGGTTGTTGCCATCAAGTCCAAAGGGGGAGGTTGTTGGCATTATGATGTATGTGTTGTACTTGATGGCAACCCACTTGTAGCAAAACAAATCTACAGAAGCGATATCAAATGTGAAATAATGCATGACAACAGTGTTTACAGATGTGATGAAATGCAGGGAAGCTTCAAGGAATCAGTTCAGAAAGTATAGCAGGTAAACAAACAAAGAATTGTAGATCAGTCATCACAGAATGAAGAAAAGAGAGGTATACATAGGTTCATGGAAGAACTCATAATAAAGCAACATGTTGGGTGTGGAGCCTGATTATCTCATTTTTCAGAGGTGTCGCCACATTGGAACCTAGTTCATAATGTGGCGGCATTGTACGCCACAAGGGGGGTCTAGGGGACCTTGTAAAATGTTGTAATTCCGTTGTCAATCTCGGCCGTCCATTATGTTGGCATTATGATGTATGTGTTGTACTTGATGGCAACCCACTTGTAGCAGGAAAAATCTACAGAAGCGATATCAGATGTGAAAGAATGCATGAAAACAGTGTTTACAGATGTGATGAAATGCAGGGCAGCTTCAAGGAATCAGTTTAGAAAGTATAGCAGGTAAACAACAAAGAATTGCAGATCAATCTTCACAGAATGAAGAAAAGAGAGGTATACGCAGGTTCACCATTGACCAAGTTGCGTATACACATACGTTCACTGTATAGAAGTCGCGTATACGTACACACACACTTTCATGGAAGGAAAAATGCGTATACCTTGGAAAACTAAACTTTTGGTCTGAAATATTTGGTCCATGGTATTTTGATCCATGGTATTGGTCCAAGGTATCTGGTCCGAGGTATTAACCCCAGGTATTGGGTCCGAGGTATTGGTCCTAAATTTTTCCTGGTCCATGGTATTGAGAAAGGCCTAAAACTATAAAAGGAGGAGAAGATCATTAGGCCAAGGTGCGCAAGTATCGCATATCTGATGAAGTGTGAGATCTAATATGTAGGTTATTGGCTTATGGTGTTGTGCTTGATCTGAACCAAGGATGAACCTTAGCGTTTGATGAAAGATATGAACTAATGATGTATCAGGATCTTAAGGCTTGAAATGAATTATCTTTATGTGGTTTGATCATATATCTGAATAACTGGTGCATGTTGTAGTCTATAAATATGATGATGTGGGTATAATTGAAGTCTAGAATAGTTGTAATGTTTAAATCATCATTTACATATTTTTAAGCAGGTTCACTTTAGAAAAGAAGCGTATACACGTTGGTTCTGCATATCAAAGCTGCGTATACATCATAAAATTGATTTGCAGATTTGTAAGTCAGTTTGCTTTGAGGAAAGTGCATATGCACACAGGTTCGACACTTGGAAGTAGCACATATCTTTTAAAATATGTTTTAGTTGCTTCTGTTTGTCATTGCAGTGTTCTAGGTTTTGGCTTGGGTTATGGTTACTGTATTCTGGTAACAACATTCTGAATGACCAGATTGATGGGTAGTCAAAGTGACTGATCGATTTGGGTGTGAAGGAGATTGGTTAATGCAGATATATTTGACGATTGAATGAAGTTGTTGATGGATCCAGTTTGAAAATTTATGGAACGTGGTCCCTGGAAGAAAAGAGAAGGTTGTAGCCTTCTGTAGGCCGACACATATATACTGTTAAACATATCAGCTAGTACAAGAGCTAGGGGGTTGTAGCTCCCTTCTAGTAGAAGTTCGAGAATGAGAGAAGGTTGTAGCCTTCTGTAGGTAGAAGCCTGCATACTGGTATAAGACTACACTAGTACAAAAATTGGAAACATAATTTTCTTATTATTAAAAGAAGATAGAGACGATTGCGGCAAGTCGTTTTCACCCACATTTGGTTTCCACCTTATATCTTGGTGTTTATGTGTGTTGCTTATGTGTGATGCTTTATTTTGCTCTTAATGCACTGTCTAATGAATTCCTGATATACTGATTAAAGCTCACTACATGATAATTTGGGTAAATCTAAAGATCTTTGCATATACACTGGTTTCATTAAGTAAGGTTGTGTATACACGCTAGTTCACTAAGCTGAAGTAGCGTATACAAATCAGTTTTGAAAATTAAATTATTGATCTGATAATACTGATTCACCCCCCCTCAGTATTATTTCCAACACATTAGGCAATATATGACGGTAGAAGTTATGTTTAATTTAGGGTTTTTTTCCCTAGAAGGCAACCCCTTGCTATATATGAGGGAATTGTATTGCATCTATGTAGATTTGTATTCTAAGCGAGGAAGAGAGGGGAGATTGAGAGCGAAGAGGGAATTACAGTGGATCTACTATAGGTTGTATCTGTTCATTTTGCTGGATAATATAGAAGGAAGGACTGACTACTTCTCCATGGAGGTAGACCAAATTGGTTGAACCACGTATATCTGTGTCTCTCTTGTTTTGTGCATGTTCTGTGTTTATATTTCTGCAATATTATATGTGTTTCATTGCTCTGTAATATATAATTTTCTAACAACAGGTATCAGAGATAAAGGTCTGTTTGGCTAAAAAACTTGCAGGAGAGAAGGGTTCTTGGTTCGAGTGGGAGAAATGGTGGAAGATGGTAGGTTTTGGGTGAAAAAATTTAATGACCAAAACTACCAGATGTGGAAGATGCAGATGGAAGATTATTTGTACCACAAAGATTTGTACCTACCATTGAGTAGAAAGACAAAGAGGCTGATGAGTACAAAAGACATTGAATGTGATATTCTCGATAGAAAGGCACTTGGAACAATACGGTTGTGCCTAGCGGTGTTGGTAGCCTTTAATATTTCAATGGAAATGACAAAGAGGGTTTAATGTTAGAATTGGCAAAATTTTATGAAAAACTCTTGGCCTCAAATAAGGTATTTAATACAGTTACTAGTTAGTTAAGTTCTGTAGGCGTAAATTTTGATGATGAAGTTAGGGCTCTGTTATTTCTGTGCTCATTGCTAGAAAGTTGGAATGGTTTAGTTATGGCCATTAGTAACTCTATCTTTGGATCTAGTACTTTAAAGTTTGATGATGTTGTCGGTGCAATCCTTAGCGAGGAAATGTGACGGAAAAGCTTCGTTGAGACATGAGGTAATGCTTTGATTGCAAAGACTAGGGGAAGAAAAATGGAAAGAGGAAAGAGCCCAGAATATCGCAGTAAGTCAAGGAAATGTAGATCCATGTCTAGATCGGGGATAGTGTGCTCGAAATGCGGGAAGAAAGGACACCTGAAGAAAGAGTGCAAGTCACGAAAGGGAAAAGAAGGAGACATGCAACAAGAAGACAATCATGAAGCGAATGTGACAGGTGATGTGTTGTACGATGATTTTATTCTTTCATTAGAAAATATTTGATTCCTGTGTGGTAGATTTAGGGGCCTCATTCCATGTCACACCTGATAGGAAACATTTTCATGATTATGTTCAAGGAGACGTTAGACAGGTTCGATTGGGTGATGCTAAACCTTGTAAAATCATTGGAATGGGTACAGTTTTCATAAAAAAGAAGAATGGAAATCAATGGCTATTGAATGAGGTAAGGCATGTTCCATATCTGAAGAAAAATATGATTTCAACAAGGCAGTTGGGAGGTGAAGGTCATGTAACAATCTTTATAGATAAAACTTGGAAGGTCACTAAAGGAGCCCTGGTAATAGAAAAAGGAGAAAAGGTTGGTACATTGTATTTAAGCAATGATATTTGTAATTTTGTTAATGATTTAACCTATATAGGAGAAGATACAACATTGTGGCATCATAGGCTTGGGCACATGAGTGAGAAGGGGATGTAGATTCTTCACTCAAGAAATTTGTTGCCAGGTTCGAAGCATGTTGATTTAAAATTTTGTGAGAATTGTGTTTATGGAAAACAGAAGAGAGTCAGATTACTCAAAGTTGGGAAAGAAGATAAGAGCGAAAAATTAGAGCTTGTGAATACAGATGTATGGGGACCTTCTTAGGTATCATCTCTTGGTGGCTCTCATGGATTTATTGTATTAGAAACAAATATGATGTATTTGATACTTTCAAGGAATGGAAATATTTCGTTGAAAATGAGACAGGAAAAAGGTTGAAGTGTCTCAGATCAGACAATGGAGATGAATATTGTAGCAAAGAGTTTGATAGGTATTGTTTAGAGAATGAAATTCATAGAGAGAAGACAGTTCCATGAACACCACAAGAAAACGGTGTGTCAGAAAGGATGAACAGGACAATCATGGAGCATGCAAGGTGCATGAGATTGCATGCACGATTGCCTTTATGATTTTGGGTAGATGTTGTAGATATTGTTGTTTATTTAATAAATAGAGGGCCTTCAAGTTCCTTGGATGGTGGTATTCCAGAGGAGGCATAGACAGGTAAAAAGGTAAACTACTCATTCTTAAAGACTTTTGGTTGTGAAGCCTTTGTCCACATTAATAAATAAAATAGAACAAAGCTTGAGGAAAAATCAAAGAAATGTACCATTATTGGATATGGTGTTCATGATTTTGGTTATTGCTTTTATGATTATGAAAAACACAAAATCATTAGGAGCAGAGATGTCATATTCAATGAAAAGGTTTTGTATAAGGATCAGATGTAAGAAAAAAAATAGGAAAAGGAAAATAGAGAATACACAATGCTTGATGATATCATAGAAAAAATGAAGGTACCTGAAAATCATAATGATCAACAACCATGAAAGAAGAGATGGACTCCTTAGCACAAAACCAGACTTGGGACTTAGTCAAGTTTCCTGTAGGTAAAACATCATTGCAGAATAAATGGGTTTACAGGTTGAAGAAAGGAGATGGAGGTAGAAAAAGGTATAAATCCAGACTTGTGGTGAAGGGGCTTGCACCGAAATGTAGAAATTTTGAATAATTTAACACATATTCAACAGAGATTATCCTGATCATACAATTTAAGCGGAACATGTATAATAAATAATCTCCTCTACGTTGATCATCAATTTACAGAAGCAGAAACATCCACAGGCACACATAGAAGCATCAATCAAACTCATAAACACAATATGTATCCCGGGGAAAGCATCTCGCTAAAAACCCCACACTATCTGTATATTATATTGATTGAATCATGTAACATTACAAAGTACAATGCTTATCACAAGCAATCCAGTACCATGCCCTTATGTTACACACAATACAGCTCAGATTTGATCTCCAAATCTATCCCACTGCTTGCCTGCCTCTCCAGCTCAATACCTGCTCAAGAACTGATGAGAATGGCTTCCCAAACTCGATTTTCACCTGCAAAATAGTCACTAACTCTTTGTGGACGTGAGAAAAGGCTAAAATGTGGGCCAAATACGTGAGCAAACTCATTGGCATACTCAATCCATTGATTGTGTAAGATCTGATGCACAACTATAGTCACAACTGATAGCAATCTAATTCTCAACCACTTGTCCCTGTTGAACTGAACATGCACTGACACGCAACTGAGTTAACTGATGTATTCATTAGTTGTATTATGAGTTAATAACTTGTGAATTAATTAATAACTAATTCACCCAACTCATCTCTAGTCTATTGATCAGTTAGACTAAATACAACCAGTTTAACAAAGCTAAACTGAACACAACTCCATCAACTGCACCTCCAGTCCACTAAACTCAACTCACTTGAGTTCTAACTGAAGTCCTGCATGCAAATATTAGTCATCCCATAGGTAACCACGTATTTCCTTGTGGGATCTGCATGTACCACATCCGTAGCTCATTCTGAAGTGCTCCAAGAGAATAAGATCAAGTTTATAGTCCAAATATTATTATGAGACAATAATATTTGACTTTTCTATTTTTGACAGCCAGTCTAAAAATAGACTTTGATCACTCACACTGTGATCATTCACATTTTGATCAAAAATAGAAGTCCATCTATTTTTCCCAACTTGACCAATCATCCATAAACAGCAACCTGCAATCCATAGACATGATCCATATGTCTAAAAATAGACATAGTCTAAAAATAGACTTGCGCCAAAAATAGCCTGCGGGCCCACTTAGTGAAGGCGACTCTTTTCACTAAGCTCCATCATCTTGTTGTATTCTCAACAAGCATTTCTTGTTGCACACTTTTTGACACTCCCTCTCAACAAGAAAGGCTTCCTCTCAAACCCGATCCTGTAACTCTGGAATGTTCTCCATGCAACACATCTGGCTGGTCCACTTGCACTATCATCAAAGTCTCTGACTGCTATTGCCTCTGTCGACTGAAACTCTGCATCTCTGTGCTCTTCAATATCTAACTACTCTAGCCTCTGTCACTTTGATCTCTGACTGCATCCGTGCTGTTGCTGGTTCTATCTCCCAGCATTGCATCCGCACTGCACCTCCCAACTGACCTCCCTGTTGGGATAGAAACACCCTCTGATGCTGAAGCTCTACCTGCTGCTGACAAGTGCTCCCTCTCTAACATCTGCGCTACTGCAACATCTCCATGCATCTCGCACCATTGCACACCTCTCTGTGCCACCTAGCACTGTGCAAAACACTTGTGTCTCTCGCATTGCTACAGCCTGCTAGCTATGCGCTGTCCTGGGATTCCCTGCACTGTCGTTCTCTCTGCCGCTCCATCCGCATCTGTCTCTACCCAATCAGTCAGTTCCTGCTACTACACATCGGGGCTCCCGTAGCAAGGTCTCATCCAAGAGGTTGGGTACCTCAAGGATCCTGCCCCTCCTCCTTGGGACAATCAATCCACATCACCCCACCTCCTACCTGGAGGTATGGCTGCATGAGATCCCTCAGCCCACCTGGCTTGAAGTTTCCCCCTACTGGAGGTCTCTGGATGAGTAGATGTCTCTACTCGATCCCCTTTCAGCTTCCCCTGTTGTGGCTCCTCCACAACCTCCTGAAGCTGCTGCACCAATCGTGGCTCCTCCACAATCATCTGAGACTTCTTCTGGCTCTGCATGTTGAGAGGTAATATACGCTCCCTCTCAACCACCAAGTCTCCATCAGTTGCCTTGCTGCTCAAGGCTTTGCATGCATCTTGAACCTCAAGAGCATACAGGTTCTTGACCTGTGAACCAATCTTCTTCACCTGTCTGGTGATGATGTGTCTAAGGAAAACCTTTCTCTTACTGAAGACTACATCATAGCCTCTGTCTTCCAGCATCACGATCAACACCAAGTTTCTCTTCAGTCCTGGTACATACTTGACATCGGTCAAGGTAAAGCGAGCTCCATGCTCCCTCTGAAAAATAACCGTGCCTACACCTGAGACACTATACTTCTCATCATTACCCATCCCTATGAGTATCTGGAGATCTTTCTCCTCTAAAGTACTGAACAAACTTTTGTCACCGGTCATGTGGAAAGAAGCTCCACTGTCAAGAAACCAACCACTTCCCATCATGGATGAAACCATGCATGCGAAGAGTGTGAAGTCCAACTCAAACTGTGAAGCAAGTGAGGCTGCCTCACCTTCAGATCCTTCCCCGGATCCCTTCTTGGACTTCTTCTTTGGGCAATTAGTAGCATAATGACCCAACTCATGACAACAAAAGCATCTCACCTTCGCCTTGTCAACCTTCTTCCCATCATTGGAAGAACTGGATTCGGAAAGAGAAACCTTCCCCTTCCCCTTCTTCGCCTTACTCGCTAAGGCACAGTTCTCCTCATCCTGCATGGATGAAGAACCATCTCTGGTGCTCCGTCTAATCTCCTCCTGCATCAAATCTGACCATAGTCGTTCCCAATTTGGCAATTTCTCCCTTCCATTCACCGAGTCCTGGTAGCTATGCCAACTCTTAGGAAGGTCAAGGAGTGCTAGACTCACCATCCTCATCCGACAGTCACCCCCACACTTCCCAGCTCATCCCGGCATTGGGTGAACTTCGTGAGATACTGGGGCATACTGTCTCCATTCTCACACTGAATGTTTCTGAGTTTTATCTCTTGCTTCGGAATTAAATTCGAATTCCACCATCTCAAAACTCAACTGCTTCCGATCTAGAATTCGTGAGAACAAACTATTTCTTGTACAGAGATCGACTGTATGGGCATTCACCGGATATCTCACCTTCCAAAGGAAGGATGAATCCAGAGGCTACCTGGCCCGATTACAGACTCTGCCTGAAGAAATAGAATGTAAACACTTACTGAATAGTAGATCTGATGATCAATCCTCGCTTGATATCCTGTAAAATTCTCTTCTACAAATCAAGCAGCTCCGATACCATGTAGAAATTTTGAATAATTTAACACATATTCAACAGAGATTATCCTGATCATACAATTTAAGCGGAACATGTATAATACATAATCTCCTCTACGTTGATCATCAATTTACAGAAGCAGAAACATCCACAGGCACACATAGAAGCATCAATCAAACTCATAAACACAGTATGTATCCCGGGGAAAGCATCTCGCTAAAAACCCCACACTATCTGTATATTATATTGATTGAATCATGTAACATTACAAAGTACAATGCTTATCACAAGCAATCCAGTACCATGCCCTTCTGTTACACACAATACAGCTCAGATTTGATCTCCAAATCTATCCCACTGCTTGCCTGCCTCTCCAGCTCAATACCTGCTCAAGAACTGATGAGAATGGCTTCCCAAACTCAATTTTCACCTGCAAAATAGTCACTCACTCTTTGTGGACGTGAGCAAAGGCTAAAATGTGGGCCAAATACGTGAGAAAACTCATTGGCATACTCAATCCATTGATTGTGCAAGATCTGATGCACAACTATAGTCACAACTTATAGCAATCTGATTCTCTACCACTTGTCCCTGTTGAACTGAACATGCACTGACATGCAACTGAGTTAACTGATGTATTCATTAGTTGTATTATGAGTTAATAACTTGTGAATTAATTAATAACTAATTCACCCAACTCATCTCTAGTCTATTGATCAGTTAGACTAAATACAACCAGTTTAACAAAGCTAAACTGAACACAACTCCATCAACTGCACCTCCAGTCCACTAAACTCAACTCACTTGAGTTCTAACTGAAGTCCTACATGCAAATATTAGTCATCCCATAGTTAACCACGTATTTCCTTGTGGGATCTGCATGTACCACATCCGTAGCTCATTCTGAAGTGCTCCAAGAGAATAAGATCAAGTTTATAGTCCAAATATTATTATGAGACAATAATATTTGACTTTTCTATTTTTGACAGCCAGTCTAAAAATAGACTTTGATCACTCACACTGTGATCATTCAAATTTTGATCAAAAATAGAAGTCCATCTATTTTTCCCAACTTGACCAATCATCCATAAACAGCAACCTGCAATCCATAGACATGATCCATATGTCTAAAAATAGACATAGTCTAAAAATAGACTTGCGCCAAAAATAGCCTGCGGGCCCACTTAGTGAAGGCGACTCTTTTCACTAAGCTCCATCATCTTGTTGTATTCTCAACAAGAATTTCTTGTTGCACACTTTTCAACACGAAAAAGGGTATAGACTTTGATGAGATATTTTCTCTTGTTGTTAAAATGACTTCAATCAGAACTATTTTAAGTCTAGTAGCAGCTGAAGATTTGCATCTTGAGCAATTAGATGTAAAGACAACCTTCCTCCATGTGGATTTGGAGGAAGAGATATATATGCAACAACCACAAGGATATGAGGTAAAAGGGAAGGAGAAACTAGTGTGCAGGTTGAAGAAGAGCTTATATGGCTTAAAATAGGTTCCAGGGTAGTGGTATATAAAATTTGACAAGTTTATGTCTGAACAAGGTTATACTAGATGTCACTATGATCATTGTGTTTATTGCAAAAGGCAAAATGATGGAAGCTATATTATATTGTTATTGTATGTAGATGACATGCTTGTTGCAGGTTCTAACATGCAGGAAATAAATCTTGTCAAAAGAAAATTGGCAAACTCATTTGCAATGAAGTCTGTGGGTGCTACAAAAAAAATCCTTGGTATGAGAATAACTAGAGACAAGAATAATCGCAAATTAACATTGTCTCAGAGTGAGTACATACAAAAGGTGTGGAAAAGGTTTAATATGCATAATGAAAAACCATTTAGTATACCTTTGGTTAGCCATTCCAAAATACGTAAGGAAATGTGTCCCAAGACTCAGGAAGAAATGGATTATATGTCTAAAGCTCCATATGCATCAGCAGTTGGAAGCTTAATGTATGTAATGGTCTGCACAAGGCCTGATATTGCACATGCAACGGGAGTTGTAAGCAAGTACATGAATAGTCCAAGAAAAGAACATTGGATGGTGGTGAAGTGGATTCTCAGGTATTTGAGAGGTACCACAAATCAAGCATTATGCTTTGGTGGTTCAAACATTGCTCTACAGGGATATGTTGATGCAGATATGGTGGGTGATAGAGATAAGAAGAGGAGCACAACATGGCATGTGTTTACTATGGGTGGAACAACTGTCAGTTGGGTTTCAAAATTGAAAAGTGTTGTTTCATTCTCAACAACGGAATTAGAGTATGTTGCTGCTACATAGGATACTAAAGAAATGATTTGGTTACAAAGGTTACTAGATGAATTGGGTAAGAAGCAGGAGTTGGGCAGGTCATACAGTGACAACCAAAGTGCCATACATCTTGCAAAGAACTCTGCATTTCATTCCAAGACTAAACATATATAGCTCAAGTACCATTTCATATCATCAGCGTTTGAAGATGGACAGTTGAAGCTGGAAAAGATACACACTAGCTAGAATCCTATAGATATGTTAACAAAAGTTGTAACCAGGGAGAAACTGAGATTCTGCTCAGTTTCAATTGGTCTTTATGTATGATGAATAAGATGAGAAACAACCAGGTCCAAAGTGGAGTCATTATCCAACAAATGAAGCAACAATGGATTTTCTATAATCAGTCTCCAAGTGGGAGATTGTTGGGTGTAGAGCTTGATTATCTTCTTTATTTATAAGTATCACCACATTGGACCCTAGTTCGTAATGTGGCGGCAATGCCACCCGTAAAATGTACGCTACAAGGAGGGTCCAGGGGGCCTTGTAAAATGTTGTAATTTCATAGTCAATATGGGCCATTCATTAGGCAAAGATCTGACAGTAGAAGTTATGTTTAATTTAGGGATTTTTCCCTAGAAGGCAACCCCTTACTATATATGAGGGAATTCTATTACGTCTATGTAGATATGTATTCTAAGCGAGGAAGAGAGAGGAGATTGAGAGAGAAGAGGGAATTATAGCGGATCTGCTATAGGTTGTATTTGTTCATTTTGCTAGATAATATAAAAGGAAGGATTGGATGTTTCTCTGTGGACATAGCCCAAATTGGGTGAACCATGTATATCTGTGTCTCTCTTGTTTTATGCCTGTTCTTTGTTTATATTTTTGCAATATTTTTTTTGTTCCATTGCTTTGTAATATATAATTTTTGAACAATTGGTATCAGAGCCAAAGGTCTGTTTGGCTGATAAACTCGCAAGCGAGAAGGGTTCCTGGTTTGAGTGGGAGTAATGGCGGAAGATGGCAGGTTTAGGGTCGAAAAATTTAATGGCCAAAACTACCAATTGTGGAAGATGTAGATGGAAGATTATTTGTACCAGAAAGATATGTACCTACCATTGAGCAAAAAGACAAGAAGATGGCGAGTATGAAAGACACAGAATGGGATATTCTCGACAAAAGGGCACTTAGAACAATATAGTTGTGCCTAGCAATGTTATTAGCCTTTAATATTTCAAAGGAAACAAAAGTAGAGGGTTTAATGTTGGCATTGGCCAAATTATATGAAAAACCCTCGGCCTCAAATAAAGCATTTCTTATGAAGCGTTTATTTAATATGAAGATGTTAGAAGGTGGATCTGTTGCTGATCATTTAAATGAATTTAATACAGTTACAAGTCAGTTAAGTTCTGTAAGGGTAACTTTTGATGATGAAGTTAGGGCTGTGTTATTTTTGTGCTCATTGCCAAAAAGTTGGAATGGTTTAGTTATGGCTATTAGTAACTCTGTCTCTGGATCTAGTACTTTAAAGTTTGATGATGTTGTTAGTGCAATTGTTACACAAAAATATCGTCACCATGATTATTTGCAGTCAGTATGGGTCTATCATCACTTGTACTGTCCTCCTAAGCAAGTCTCAGACCTCAGCTCTTCAAGTCAAGCTTTGAAAATGAGAGAAGACATTTAAAATCAATAAAACTCTGGTTCCGCACTTTCTCTCACTATTGCTTGCGGTCCCGCACCTTCTGTTTACAAAAACTGCGGACCTGCCCACTCTGTCCCTAAAGGTGTGGGTGCGGACCCCTGTGAAAGTTAAAAAGGCGCAAATTTATTCTAAAAAACTCATTTTGGGTTAATTCTAGATGATTCTAGAAGGAATTTTGACGTGGATTGGCCGCTATTAGGTGGTTCATGCATCCCAAAAGAGAAGGAGCTAATCCCTTAATGAGAGGAGCTATCCCTTTGAAGGAGGGCTTTATCCCTTTGAAGGAGGACCTAGTAACTTCCCTCCATTACACTATAAATTCAGGCATTGGGCTAGTTGCTAGAGAGGTTAGAAGCTGAACATTTTTGAGGGTAAATTCTGGTGAAGTTAATACTTCCTAGTTGAGCTTAAGAGGAGAGATCACATACCTTTTTGGCTTCATTAGGAAGAGAGTGAAACTTGTCAAAGTAGAGGAGACTTCTTGTTGGACCCTGGGAGGAGCTTGTACAGCGTCAAGGCACAGGTTGTAAAGTTCTTCTTGATTTGGAATAATACAATTAGACTCATTTTTCTCAACAAATTGTCTCATGTCATTTGTTTCATGAATTCCTTGACTTTCATGTTAAATATGTTTTATGATATTGGCTTTTCAGGTGCTATTTAATTTGTTTGCTTGTTTTTGTTTTCAGATTCGTGACAAGGGAGCTCATTTGGATCAAAGGAGCGAAGGCTTCCACAAACTTGCGTTGGACCTAAGGTAGGCCTAAAACACTTGTTTGCCTTTGTTTATAAAAGCATATTTAGAGAAAGATAGTGTGTGATTGGTTTGCTTGTCATTAGGTCTTCTTTAGATTCTAGGAAGGTCTATCTTGTCCGCAAGATCGACTTATTCCGTGTGACAAAATGGCGACTCCGCTAGGGACTTGATTTTTTCCTTGTTTTTACTTTGACCTGAGAAACTGTGTTTTTGTTTCTGTTTTTGGCTTGTTGTGTGTGAAATTGGGTAGAGATTGTAGATCCAAGGTTATTTTTCGTTTTTCATAGCTTTGGGAGAGGACCGCACCCTAGCCTTTTGACACAGTGCGTACTTATCCGCACTTTTGCTTTTAGCACTGAGCGGTATCGCACCTGTGTTAACTGTGGGCCTGCGGACCCTATCAAAATTTTGAAAAACCTAATATTTCCTCTGTTAGTCAGCTTAGTTTTGTTTAGAAGTTATTATCTATTGCCTAGACCTGCATATAACCTATCATAAGCTTTCCTTAGGTTGATTTCATTGGTGTTAGGGTTTTAGGTGAAATTCCTAGGAGTTTTACTTGTTGGGTTTGTTTTTCATTTTGGTCTTGTAGTAGCTCTGAGCTTAGAAGCTGTAGGGATCTCAGATCACCTTGGTTGCTGCCAGCCTTCTTATGAGTCTGACCATTTATGAAATCTCCCCTTGTTGAGGAATCCGCTTTGTGTTTTCTCTTTACAAAACTTCGTAAAGCTTGTGTTTAAAAGTTTGGATTTTCATTTTTAAAAAGAAAACAAAATTGGTTGTTTTTGACTGATTTGTGATTCTGCATAAATTGGTCCTTAGTTTACATCTAGCTAAGTAAAACATCCTTAAAAAAGACATCTTGTAAGCTTCGACTTCAAATAGCTTTTTATAATTTATAGATCTAAAAGTTAGTTGTTTGCATAGTTTTGAGTGTTTTATAAAAAATAAAAAATCTCTTTCGGAAAAAGTTTGTTTTGTAGTGGTTGAGTGCTTTGAAACGAAAAGAGAAATTTTTGTGAAAATAACTAGTTGTCTCGTTTGAGTGCATTGGAAAGGACAAAAGCCCTTCTTTTAATTTGTTTGTTAAGAAAGATTTGTGTTTACAAAGTATTTGCATTCTCAAACTCTTTCTTAGCTAGAAGTTCATCGAAGGGAAAAGATTGTTTAAATCATCTTAAGTGCATTTTTAGTGATTTTGAGTCAAGTCTTCATACCACGAGTTTCATCTCTGCACCTTTTGACTTAAACAAAAACCAATAAAAATAACGCTTAAAGTAAAATTCATCTAGCAACATTTTTATTTCTAGGGCTCTGATACACCAACTTAGCTTAGGCTAGTGTCTTGGAGTAGGAGAGTAATTAACTCTCCAAGACAGTAAAAACAAACAAGTAGCTGTATCTTGTGGTAGGGAAGAAATCCAATTGTTGCATTTATGCTCTGGGAAAACTCCTCTTAAAGGAGAAGCACGAGATCGTGTCCGAACCAGTGTGGGAATCAATCCTCCCTCATTGGGAACGACGCCAGATATTCACGTATTAAAAACGGTAAACCTCGGATTAACCATTGTCAAGGAGCCTGGGGTCGCTTGTTGGTAAACCTTGGATTATATCAAGGAGCCTTCAAGGGGATTGAGCTTGCTACTCTGCCCTTGCATGCGTATCGGATCAGAGACTGTTCTCCTAGGTATATTTGTTTCAGTTGGTAACCTTAGTGGCCATATTATTTAGGATTATTCCTAAGGTGACAGTGGTGGGAAGATCCCACTGTACCTGGAGCAGACGTTGGCTAGACTCACTTGGATTTTCTGGGGGGTTCTCTTCACTCGAGATGGTTAAGTGGAGGAACTTGTGCCAGTCTATTCATTAATCAGGTTGCCGGGGTAACTGTTCCAACCGCCATTTCTGTATTGAACTCTGTGACGTTGGATTTCATCACCAACTAGTGTTTTCAGTACGGAAAGTTACTGTTTGGGTGTGTTTGATCTCCTAGATTCTTTAGGCGTGTGATTCAAATTTGTTTGGTTCTTTAGAGACTTTAGGTGGTTTTCATTGAGATTTTACTTTGTTTGCATGTGAAGTAGTTAAAAGTTTTTAACCGTGGCTGAATTACCGAGGAAGTCCCGTAGACTTCGGGGCCAACCTCCTGAGTTTTCACCAAGCCAGCCTGAAGGGTTGAAAGTCCTCGTAACTCTTAGAGACAGTAGAGTTGGGTCACCTGAAGAAGGAGAGTCTTCTTTGGTGGTACATCCTGATTTTCAAGCTTTAGTAGCAGATTATAATCCACAATCAGTGTCTGTTTCCGAAGTTACTGGTAGATTTTCATCTACTAGTGATATAGGTGAAGAACCTGAAATATCCGAACCTGAAAGTGAATTTGTTGCTACTCCGACATCGGGGTTTGCTTCTCCAGCTTCTAGTGGTCCTGGTTCACCTAGGGTAGAAAGAGTAATCACCCAAGATCTTCCTTCTGGACTTATAGCTATCGAAGAACTTGCTACTCTGGAAGAAGAAGTAGGCATCCCTATCCCTGAAAATCAACCTGTTATTGAGCTAAGGGAGCGTGAATCAATTTTTTACAATCCACCTAGGAGAAGTGCTTGGTATCTTTCTTTGACTAATTTCTTAGAAAACCCGGGGTTAAGTTTTTCACCACCTCGTGTTCCTTATCACCCAACACCTAGAGGTTACTATCCTCCGTTGAATATGTCAAGACAGTCGTCCATGTTTACTCAATCGCCCGAATCTTTTTTGTACGACGGTCCTTCTGTTCCCTCTGGGTATCAGTCACTTTCTGGTACTTTTTCGGGAGCATCTCCTCAACCCATTGAACAAGGGTTATTAACTGGAAGCAATGGTACTAAGCCGTTGAGCGTAGAAGATATTCTCATGATGTCAGGTTCTATTCCCAATCCTCAACCTCAAAGTGGCCCGTTACCACCTGGGGGGCAGCCTCAAAATCCTCAAGTATCGCTTGGGGGGCAACCTCAAGGTACCCAATTTGCACCTCGGGGGCAACCTCAAGGACAGTACATACCTACGGGACAGTACGTTCCTCAAGGTCAACCCCAGACTCAATATGCACCCCAAGGTCAACCCCAGTATCAATTTATACGTGAAGGTCAACCCCAGTATGAGTACGTGCCTCAAGGGTATCAACCCCAAGGTCAGTACTTGAACCAAGGTTTCCAACCACCCTTCGATCAATCATATGTTCAAGGAATGGGAAATGTACCTTTGAATTATCAATCTTACCCTAAACCCGGTTATGGTCCTCAATATTCTCAACCTGTTATGGGTCCGTACCCCGGAATGAATTTAGTGTGGGATCCATCGCAAATTCAACAGGTGTTGCAGCCAAATGTATAGTTGTCATCTCAAACTGGACAACCCATAGTTTTTGGTACACCCCAACAACCTGTCCAGTCTAATATTCAAACTTCTGTACCTTCGGTAGTTTCTCAGCCTGGGCCTAGTATGCCTCGTACTCCGCCTCAAACGACTGCTGCAACTGCCGCAACATCTGTTCAATCTACCCCACCTACTTCCGGAGTATCGACAACTCCGGTTTCTACTGTTCCTGTATCTACTCCTCAGACATCTTTTTTACACAAAAATATCGTCACTATGATTATTTATAGTCATTATGGGTCTATCATCACTTGTACTGTCCTCCTAAGCAAGTCTAAGACCTCAGCTCTTGAAATAAAGCTTTGGAAATGGGAGAAAGACATTAAAAATCAATGTAACTCTGGTTCCGCACTTTCTCTCATCGTCACCTGCGGTCCCGCACCTTCTGTGTACAAAAGCTGTGTACCTACCCGCTCTGTCCCTAACGGTGTAGGTGCGGACCCCTGTGAAAGTCAAAAGGCGCAAGTTTTATTTTAAAAAACTCACTTTGGGTTAATTCTAGATTTTTCTAGAAGGAATTTTGACGTGGATTGTTCGCTCTGAGGTGGTTCATGCATCCCAAAAGAGAAGGAGCTAATCCCTTGACTAAAGGAGCTATCCCTTTGAAGGAGGGCTTTATCCCTTTGAAGGAGGACCTAATAACTTCCCTCCATTGCACTATAAATACAGGCATTGGGGTGAGGACTAAGGAGGTTAGAAGTTGAACATTTTGAGGGTAAATGCTGGTGAA
The DNA here is from genome assembly GCA_031772625.1 of Pinus tabuliformis. Classification (NCBI taxonomy): domain Eukaryota; kingdom Viridiplantae; phylum Streptophyta; class Pinopsida; order Pinales; family Pinaceae; genus Pinus; species Pinus tabuliformis. The sequence continues at coordinate 432,023,721 of CM062807.1, forward strand.
ATTAAGACTTCCTAGTTGAGCTTAAGAGGAGAGATCACATACCTTTTTGGCTTCATTGGGGAGTGAGTGAAACTTGTCAAAGTAGAGGAGACTTCTTGTTGGACCTTGGGAGGAGCTTGTACATCGTCAAGGAAAAGGTTGTAAAGTTCTTCTTCTTTTGAATTAATACAATCAAACTCATTTTTCTCAACAAGTATCTTATGTTATTTGTTTCATGGACTCCTTGACTTTCATGTTTTATGCAATTGGTTTTTCAGGTGCTATTTAATTTGTTTGCCTTGTTTGTGTTTGCAGATTCGCGAAAAGGAGCTCATTTGGATCAAAGGAGCGAGGGCATCCACAAGCTTGCGTTGGACCAAAGGTAGGCCCTAAAAACACTTGTTTGCTATTGTTTATTGAAGCATATTTAGAGAAAGATAGTGTCTGGTTGGTTTGCTTGTCATTAGGTCTTCTTTAGATTCTAGGAAGGTCTATCTTGTCCGCAAGATCGACTCATTCTGTGTGACAAAATGGCGACCATACTGGGGAGCTTGATTGTTTTCCTTGTTTATACTTTGACCTGAGAAACTGTATTTTCTGTTTCTGTTTTTGACTTGATGATTGTGGGATTGGGTGAATTTAGTTAATTTTGAGTTAGTTTTCATTTTTCATAGTTTTGGGAGAGGTACGCACCCTCTGAGTTAAGCATAGTGCGTACCTGTACGCACTTTTGCTTTGTGCACAGAGCGTGAACGCACCTGTGTAAACAGGCTACCTGCGTACCCTGTCAAAAATTTGAGCAATTTTAAATTTTTCTCTTTTTTATCAATTTAGAATTTGTTTATAGGTTTTAGCCATTGCCCAGACCTACTTGTTCCATGTCAAAAACTTTCCTTGGTTTAATTTCATTAGTGTTAGGGTTTTAGGTGGAATTCCTAGGAATTTTGCTTGTTGGGTTTGTTTTTCGTTTTTGGTTGTGTAGTGGCTCTAAGCTTAGAAGCCGTAGGGACCTCAGATTACCTTGGTGTCTACCAGTCCTCTTATGAGTCTGACCATTTATGAAATCTCCCCTTGTTGAGGAATCCGCTTTGTGTTTTCTCATTTCAAAATTTCGAAAAACTTGTATTTGAAAGTTGAAATTTTCATTTTTAAAAAAGAAAAACGAAAGATTGGTTGTTTTTTTGACTAATTGTGATTCTGCATAAAATAGTCCTTAGCTCACATTTAGCTAAGTAAAACATCCTCAAAAAGACTTTTAGTAGGCTTTGACTTCAAGTAGCTTTTTATAGTTTGTAGCTCTCAAAGTTAGTCATTTTCATTAGTTTTGAGTGTTTTATTTACAAAATATAAAAAAATCTCTTTTGGAAAAAGTTTGTTTTTGTAGTGATTGAGTGCTTTGAAAAGAAAAGGGAAATTTTTGTGAAATAACTAGTTGTCTCGTTTTGAGTGCTTTGGAAAGGAAAAAGGTCTTCTTTAAATTTGTTTAATTGAGAAAGATTTGTGTTTACAAATTATTTGCATTCTCAAACTCTTTCTTAGTGTAGAAGTTCATCGAAGAGAAAAGATTGTTTAAATCATCTTAGGTGCATATTTTTAGTGATTTCGAGTCGAGTCTTTACACCACGAGTTTCATCTCCGCCACCTCTTGACTTAAACAACAACCACTAAAATTAACGCTTAAAGTAAAATTCACCTAGTAACATTTTATTTCTAGGGCTCTGATACACCAACTTAGCTTAGGCTAGTGTCTTGGAGTAGGAGAGTAATTAACTCTCCAAGACAGTAAAAACAAACAAGTAGCTGTATCTTGTGGTAGGAAGAAATCCAATTGTTGCATTTATGCTCTGGGAAAGCTCCTCTTAAAGGAGAAGCATGAGATCGTGTCCGAACCAGTGTGGGAATCAATCCTTCATCATTGGGAACGACGCCATATATTCACGTATTAAAAACGGTAAACCTCAGATTAACCATTGTCGAGGAGCCTGGGGTCACTTGTTGGTAAACCTTGGATTATGTCAAGGAGCCTTCAAGGGGATTGAGCTTGCTACTCTGCCCTTGCGTGCGTATCGGATCGTAGACTGTTCCCCCAGGTGTATTTGTCTCAGTTGGTAACCTTAGTGGCCATATTCTTTAGGATTCTTCCTAAGGTGACAGTGGTGGGAAGATCCCACTGTACTTGGGGTAGATGTCGGCTAGACTCACTTGGATTTTCTGGGGGTTTCACTTCACTCGAGACGGTTAAGTGGAGGAACTTGGTCCAGTCTATTCATTAAGCAGGTTGCCGGGGTAACTGTTCCAACCGCCATTTCTGTACTGAATTCTGCGACGTTGGATTTCATCACCAACTAGTGTTTTCGGTCCGGAAAGTTACTGTTTGTATGTGTTTGATCTCTAGATTCTTTAGGTGTGTGATTCAAATTTGTTTGGTTCTTTAGAGGCTTTAGGTGTTTTTCATTGAGATTTTACTTTGTTTGTGTGGGAAGTAGTTAAAAGTTTTTAACTGTGGCTGAATTACCAAGACAGTCCTGTAGACTTCGGGGCCAGTCTCCTGAGTTTGTAACCGTGGCTGATTTATTGAGGAAGTCCCGTAGACTTCGGGGGCAACCTCCTGAAGAAGTCCCGAGCCAGCTTGAAGGCTTGAAAGTCCTCGTAACTCCTAGTGGTAGTAAGGTTGGGTCACCTGAAGAAGGAGAGTCTTCATTGGTTGTACATCCTGATTACCAAACTCTAGTAACAGGTTACGATCTGCAATCGATTTTAGTTTCCGAACTTGCTGGTAGCTTTTCATCTACTAGTGATATAGGTGAAGAACCTGAGATATCTGAACCTATTACTCCAACATCGGGTTTTGTCTCTCCAACTTCTAGTGGTCCTGATTCACCTAGGGTAGAAAGAGTAATTACCAAAGATCTTCCTTCTGGACTTATTGCTATTGAAGAACTTGCTCCGGAAGAAGAAGTAGGCATCCTTATCCCTGAAAATCAACCTGTTCTTGATCTAAGGGAGCGTGAATCAATTTTTTATAGTCCGCCTAGGAGTACTACTTGGTATCTTTCTTTGACTAATTATTTGGAAAACCCAGGGTTAAGTTTTTCACCACCTCGTGCTCCTTATCATCCTAGAGGTTTTTATACTCCCGTAAATATGTCAGGTCAGTCGTCCATGTTTACTCAATCGCCTGAATCTTTTTTGTACGGTGGCCCTTCTGTTCCCCCTGGGTATCAGTCACTTTCTGGTACTTTTTCGGAGCATCTCCTCAACCCATTGAGCAAGGGTTATTAACTGGAAACAATAGTACAAAGCTGTTGAGCGTAGAAGACATTCTTATGATGTCAGGTTCTATTCCCAATTCTCAACCTCAAGGTGGCCAGTTACCGCCTGGGGGGCAACCTCAATTAACGCCTGGGGGGCAACCTCAAGGTACACAATTTGCATCTGGGGGGCAACCTCAAGGACAGTACGTACCTACGATACAGTACGTTCCTCAAGGTCAACCCCAGACTCAATATTTACCCCAAGGTCAACCCCAGTATCAATTTATACCTCAAGGTCAACCCCAGTATCAGTACGTGCCTCAAGGGTATCTACCCCAAGGTCAGTACTCGAACCAAGGTTTCCAACCACCCCAAGGTCAATCTTATGTTCAAGGAACGGGAAATGTACCTTTCAATTATCAACCCTACCCTCAACCCGGTTATGGTCCTCAATATTCTCAACCTGTTATGGGTCAGTACCTCGGAATGAACATAGTGTGGGATCCATCGCAAACCCAACAGGCGTTGTAGCCAAGTGTACAGTTTCCATCTCAAACTGGACAACCCTTAGTTTCTGGTATACCCCAGCAACCAGTCTAGTCTAATATTCAAACTTCTGTACCTTCGGTAGTTTCTCAGTCTGGGCCTACTGCGCCTCGTACTCCATCTCAAACGACTACTGCAACTGCCGCAACATCTGTTCAATCTACCCCACCTACTTCTGGAGTATCGACAGCTCCGGTTTCTGTTGTTCCTGTATCTACTCCTCAGACATCTTTACCACCGTCTGGATCCACGATTCAAACTACGGTTCAGATGCCTGTAGGACAACCTGGTTTAAGTACGGTTGTCACAAGTCAACCACAATTCACCTATCAACCGTACCAGGGACAGTACCAATTCGGTCCTGTTGTCCAGCAACCAGTTTATCAGTATCAACCGTATCCTGGGTACACTTATCAACAACCTCAACAACCCCAGTACGGTCCAGTTAATCCTGGTTTTCCGGGAGGATACAATATCCCGAACGCGATTCCTATTCCTAGTTATCCTAGATATCCTCCTCCTGGGGCTAGTCTCATGACCCAGAGTTTTAGGGATCCTAATTGGCAGTTACTTTTTATCGCAACTTTGGACTTACCAGACTTGTCGCACCTAACGAACGATCTGATTAATTATCTTCCGTTTTGGCGGCCAATGTCGAATAAGTTGCCCAGTGACATTCCCAAGTTCGAAGGTAAATCAGGAGAGGACCCGTCGAACCATGTGATGACTTACCACCTCTGGTGTGCGTCTAACTCCATCACAGATGATTCGATCCGTCTTAGACTTTTCCAGCGCACTCTAATTGGTCTCGCGGCCAAGTGGTACATTGAGTTACCGCGAGGCACTTTTTATAATTTTAGTCAGTTAGCTACCTCGTTTTTAACTCATTTCCAGTTGCCAGTCCGATACGACAATGGTACGGAATTGTTAACTTCGCTAAAACAGTCAACATCCACGTACATTTCAGATCATATTCATGAGTGGAGACGTCGACGTCGTTTAGTGAAGGTATTTATTCCGGATCAAATCTTGGCCGAGTGGTTTGTAAAATCTTTGTTGCCAAAGATCACTGAAGATGTTGCTAAAGCCGGAGTGGTTACTGAGGAGCAAGTCATTGCTCAAGTACAGTACCTTGACTTGGTTTATACTCAGTCAGGTACGTTACACGAAAAGATCCCCGATCTTCCCAAGTCAAATCAAATCGCTGCAGCTCCTTCGGGATCTCATGCCGCTGACGGTATGATTGGCACGGTTAACACTAAAGGTAAGAAGAAATCCTCCAAGAATTCTTCTCCTATTATAACCTTGCCTGATTCCCCAACAAGATATTCTTCTGCAGAGATTTCTGCCGATATTCACGTTGTAGAGTCATCTACAACTAAATCAAAATCCGGTGGGAAGAAGAAAGGAAAGAAGAAGAATAAAACGGAAAAAAGTTCAAAGGAGAAACCTGAAAAGGCGGAATCCAATGATGAAAAGTGCAAACCTCGTTATCCATGTCTCATTTATGATGAAGAACATTTTACAAGAGACTGCCCTCATCGTGCAGAGGTTGCGAAGATCGTCAAGGGTTCCCAAACTCCTGCTGTTTCGAAGGATCCATTTCCAAGTCAAGACAACAAGATGATAGGTTCTTCCTCGAGTGCCAATGAAGAACCCATATTGATGATGTCCCATGTAAGGATTGCGACTCGATCACAAGATTATGGCAGTAAAAGTCCTGTTGATGGTAAAGAAGCAGAATCTTCTCATTCTAATCCATCAACCTCAGCTCCCGGTTCCGATCCACTACAGATCGAGAAACCTAATCCAGAATTGGTAATCAAACCGCCCACTAAGGGTATACTTCGAAAGTCAGCTTTCAATCCACATGTGAGAGCGGCTCAAAACTATAACATTGTTGAGGATTTGGTTGTTTCACCCTTAGCAATGTCGGCTTTGGAAGTGCTGCAATCATGTCCAGCACAATGTAAATTACTTTTTGTTGTAGGGAAAAGTATCCGACTCGGATGACCCTATCCCACTCTAAGGGTGATAGTACCTCAGCAACAACTGTAAAGAAAACTACTTAAGGTTTACTTCTTTATGAAAGCAAAAGAGAGTGGATAAATGCACTAACCGTTGCCTTGCGCTTAATGTCGAATCCAAACTCTTCTCTTTGGCTGCTTGCTCCCAGCTCCTTGCTCTTTTGCTGGCCCAGCTACAATGAGATCCTGCAAAATAACAAAGAAGGAAACTACAAGAAGCATGCAATCATAACTGGTTCAAGGATTAGTGTAAACCAAACATGCAATTATCACAATATATTATTGAAACAAGAGCACATAGAAGAACCTCAATAGCTTTTATTAATGAAGAAGTAAAGGTTCTGAGAGTATTACAACCATTGAAGGCTCCAATCCAGCAACACCTCCCAGCAGAAAGAATTTCTCCTCTTCACCTCTCTCAAACAATCACCCAATAGCTCTATAGTGAAACCAACAGCATATCATTACTTTGCACCAAATTCCAGCCTCCTGAGCTCATAGGAGAGAGCTCAATATATAGATGAATTGAGAAAGGATGAGTCAGCTTGCAACTGATGTGTAGCTGCCTTGTGTCCTCTCTCTCTTCAGTTAATCTTTAGTTGATCTTCAGTTCTTGAGTCCACTTGGAGAACCTTGCTTCCACTTGGAGAAACAGAGCCTCTGACTCATCACAAGGCGAAATACCTAATCCAAGTGTCATTTTTGGAAGATTCCAGAGCCCACTTGTCCCATCTCGCTCAGCACAGGTGGCCTTTGTCCCACTTGCTTTGCAACGCAGGTACACCATGGAGCAACTGAGTTTCAGCGCAGAAACCTAGTGGAGCACCTGCTTTGATTTCAGGATTGCTTGTTTTTGAGTATTTTCAGGTGGAGAACTGATCTGAGAGCTGTTGGTTTGCTGACCTTGTTCCTCTAGGGGTAGGAACATCATGTTTAGGGAACTTTGGATCCCTTGGATTATTGACAATTCATTCTTTATTTTTTAACGAGCATGAACATTGCTAAAACTGCTCAATTTATACCAGTCTTAATACAAGGAATGCCTTAGGTGAGGTAATATTATTTAAGGAGCGATACCTCACTAATTACTCCAATTTGGCAGGTTTTAACTTTTGCCTTTCATCCTTCCTTTATGCAAGCTGGAAACGGCTAATCCTACGAGTTTAACGGGTTAGACCTACAGGTTTAAAGGGAGGACCTAAAAATTTAAAAAAAATAAATAGTCGTCCCGTGCTTGCACTCCAAAAGGTTTGCATGCCCCCAGGTATAAAGTATAATTTCGAGATTCTGTCCTTTGACTTATTATCCGAAAAATGGTTTTGTTCGCTGCCGAAAACTAAACTTTCTTTTCGGCGATGTCTATCATTAGGTTGCTAAGGATGGTGACTACTTATTGCAGCAATTTCCTCTCTTTCTTTGAAGACTGCCCCTACTCTCTTTCAAAACATATTGTTTTAATGGGTGAGGCTTGACATTCAAAGATGGTGCCTACTTGCTGCTACAAGTGGATCTCCTCCTTAGGAGAGCCTACTTTTTTAGACAAAGGGAGCGATCCTTCCGCTTCACATAACTTTGACAAAAGAATTTTATCCTAGAACAACCCTCTCTTCCTTTTTCGGACGGGGTACGGACTAGTCCATTCTTCTGCGGAAATTAACTTTATACCCAAGGTTTTCTCTGCCCAAGGCAGGCCAGGGTGCATGCCCCCTGGGTCCTAGTTCTTTCTTTCCGAATTACTCGCATTCATCGGGAAGTAGAACCGGGGGTGGTGGCATTCCTTGAGTGAATAAACCGTTAAGGGATGGTATTTGACTATTTGCGATGCGTGATCCTGGAAATGAAAGTTGGTCTACGAGCTTGACCATTCTTCCTTCGTGCGGAAAACACATCACTCTGAAGAGGGAGGACACTATCGCCTCCATGCAATGTATATAGTCTCGTCCAAGGAGTAAGTTATAAACCAAGGGTCCCTGGACGACCATGATGTTCATATGAACTGTCTTCCCTTTCAATGTAACTGGAACATTGGGGAGAATCCCTAACGGGTGACTGGTTCCTTTATCAAAACCTGATAGATTTCTCATCTCAGGTAAAAGCGTCGGGCAACCCAGTGCTTTCCAAGCAATAGAGGAAAGGATACTCACAGATGCCCCTTCATCAATGATAGTTCCAGCCATCACCATTCTGTAGATTTGGACTATGATTCTGAATGGGATACTGGCTGGTAACCGGGGTCTGCCTAGTTGATTCCAATCAAAGGATACGACTAGGTTGCTTGGTGGTGGGACCGAATATACGGCCGGATACGACCCTGACGATGTTCCTTCCTGCGATAAAGGAATGGGCGCATTGCCCTGATGCTCATCAGAGTCTGTGTTGATGAAAAGAATATGGACGGTGTCGTCCTTATCCTCTTCAGTGAGGGTGTCATTTGAAGATGGGTCTTCAATGACGGAGTCATTGGAGGATGAAACCTCTGAAGGAAGAACCGGGTCAACTGCCGTTTCGACCTTTAGACTTTCGTCTGGTCTGGATTCAGTAGGTTCATTCTCAATGACCGACACTTTAGCCGACCACTTGAGCGGGTCAGCTGGATTTTCAACTATCGAGGGATTAGGCGCAAGTTTTTGGTATCCAGGAGGAAGTCGTAACGGTGAAACTACAATGAGATCCTGCAAAATAACAAAGAAGGAAACTACAAGAAGCATGCAATCATAACTGGTTCAAGGATTAGTGTAAACCAAACATGCAATTATCACAATATATTATTGAAACAAGAGCACATAGAAGAACCTCAATAGCTTTTATTAATGAAGAAGTAAAGGTTCTGAGAGTATTACAACCATTGAAGGCTCCAATCCAGCAACACCTCCCAGCAGAAAGAATTTCTCCTCTTCACCTCTCTCAAACAATCACCCAATAGCTCTATAGTGAAACCAACAGCATATCATTACTTTGCACCAAATTCCAGCCTCCTGAGCTCATAGGAGAGAGCTCAATATATAGATGAATTGAGAAAGGATGAGTCAGCTTGCAACTGATGTGTAGCTGCCTTGTGTCCTCTCTCTCTTCAGTTAATCTTTAGTTGATCTCCAGTTCTTGAGTCCACTTGGAGAACCTTGCTTCCACTTGGAGAAACAGAGCCTCTGACTCATCACAAGGCGAAATACCTGATCCAAGTGTTATTTTTGGAAGATTCCAGAGCAATGACTCAGTGTGCCACTTGTCCCATCTCGCTCAGCGCAGGTGGCCTTTGTCCCACTTTCTTTGCAACGCAGGTACACCATGGAGCAACTGAGTTTCAGCGCAGAAACCTAGTGGAGCACCTGCTTTGATTTCAGGATTGCTTGTTTTTGAGTATTTTCAGGTGGAGAACTGATCTGAGAGCTGTTGGTTTGCTGACCTTGTTCCTCTAGGGGTAGGAACATCATGTTTAGGGAACTTTGGATCCCTTGGATTATTGACAATTCATGTCTGTTGCTGTAAGGCACAAAATTGTCTATAACAGATGCCCGCTAAAGTATGAGGTCGTTTATCGGGTGAAATGCTTTATTGAGAGGATCCGAAGTTCATTCAATCTGCTGAGAAGTGTCCTGTAATAAGATACAATACAATACATTATTTTTCATACATTTTCATGATCTAGCTGAGGCGGGCATTCCCATGCTCAGCTTGATAAATACATTTTGGTACATAGAACAGACAATCGTCTGATTGTAGACTGATAATTCTCTGCTGAAATTATCATCCTTTGAGAAGGATGATCATCTGCTGTAATGATGTACATATCAAATGTCTTTATGTCCTGAATATATATCGCAGCCCGGATGGATGAAACTAGATCCGGGGTCTTCAATATCTTCCGATCCTTACTCGATGTACAAGTCGATCCATGTGAGAATTTCTTGAAGTCGAACATGGAAAGACATCGCTTGATTACCGGTCAATGATGTAAACCGTTAACAAGCGCGAGAGGAATCACCGATAAGGATGATGACCCTCAAGGTACGGCAGTACAATCCACATGGTGGGAATAAAGGACTTGGCATCGACCACCATGCAAAATCTTCTGGTCGAAGGTCATTGATGTATACCTGTCGCCGGAAGTGAGAAACTTGCCATTGAGGCATGCAAGCTTCAAAGTACTGAAGGGGGTGTTCCTAGATCAACTCCTTGGATAATGAGATGATGTCGACAAGGAGCGATGCGTCAAAGGAGGGCCTTAATGAATCCCACATCAGTGACACGGAACGGAGCTAGTGATTGTGATGAGGTGAAAACAAACTGTGATGTATGATTCAGGGTGGCGGTCATGAAGTGGATGAAGGATAATGTATGGCAGTGGATGGGACACGGTTGACTCTTTGCAGAACCACATCTCTTGAACATATAACGACACTGATGTGATGGGTTGGTAGCATTACCCCAATTGTGGATGGTGTGGCGAGGACCATGGTTATGAGACCGGTGAATGAAACAACCCAACCCGATGTGATACGGAGGACAAAGTGTCATGTTCAAGAGCGACTTGCTACCATTAATGCTGTGAGGTTCTCCCAATTTTTCCCCAGTCATTGCTGACCAGTACCTCTTTATTTTTGTCAAGCTTGAGGAGGATAACATATGCTTGTTCTATAACCTGCCCTTCGGGCAAGCCCATCGCTATGTTTTACCGAGCCTAGCGATAGGGAAACTCGTTCTCGTCTAAAGACAAGTTTGTCGCTATTTAATCATTTTAACGAGTCTAACGACAAGGAAAACTCGGTCCTTTTCATTTTTAGAGAGTCTGAAAAGGTACGGAAAGTTAACTCCAAAATTACTTTTTCGTCTTCTATTCCCTTAAGTCCGAAAAAGTATAAAACCATATAGAAGGGATGAATTTTCGATTTCTTTAACGAGCCGAACAAAACAAGCACTCGATCTTTTTGTGCAATAATCCCTCAGGTCCAAAAAGATTAAAATCTAGAGGAGGGATAGCTCTTCTGGTCCTTTTAACGAGCTGGAAGGCCAAAACTCGGCAAACTTTTCATATTTTACGAGTCAGTGAAAAGAGCTCAAAGAAGACTCGTCTTTTGAGGAACGAGTGATAAACGGGGATAGCAGCAGATTCCAGGTATAGGTTGGAATTTTCCAATCACGGCAGTGTCACAAGGATGGCTAAGTGAAATCACTCTTCGCAGCTGTTCCTCAAAATAGGTAAACAAACATATGGAGATGAACGATTGGCCAAACGAACGGATGGAGGTGATGGCATATAAACACGACCAAGGGTTTTAATATGGCTTTCAAAGGTTACTTTTCTCAATGGTTATTTACCGGTTCATTTTTTCTGAGTGAGCTTGAACTGCTAGGGAAAGATTGCTCACAATTTATGTTTATTTTTTAACGAGCATGAACTCTACACAAAAACTGCTCGATTCTTGCGTTTATTTTTTAACGAGCATGAACATTGCTAAAACTGCTCAATTCATACCAGTCTTAATACAAGGAATGCCTTAGGTGAGGTAATCTTATTTAAGGAGCGATACCTCACTAATTACTCCAATTTGGCAGGTTTTAACTTTTTCCTTTCATCCCTTTTTTATGCAAGCTGGAAACGGCTAATCCTACGAGTTTAACGGGTTAGACCTACAGGTTTAAAGGGAGGACCTAAAAATTTTAAAAAATAAATAGTCGTCCCATGCTTGCACTCCAAAAGGTTTGCATGCCCCCAGGTATAAAGTATAATTTCGAGATTCTGTCCTCTTACTTATTATCCGAAAAATGGTTTCGTTCGCTGCCGCAAACTAAACTCTCTTTTCGGCGATGTCTATCATTAGGTTGCTAAGGATGGTGACTACTTGTTTCAGCAATTTCATCTCTTTCTTTGGAGACTGCCCCTACTCTCTTTCAAAACATATTGTTTTAATGGGTGAGGCTTGACATTCAAAGATGGTGGCTACTTGCTGCCACAAGTGGATCTCCTCCTTAGGAGAGCCTACTTTTTTAGACAAAGGGAGCGATCCTTCCGCTTCACATAACTTTGACAAAAGAATTTTATCCTAGAACAACCCTCTCTTCCTTTTTCGGACGGGGTACGGACTAGTCCATTCTTCTGCGGAAATTAACTTTATACCCAAGGTTTTCTCTGCCCAAGGCAGGCCAGGGTGCATGCCCCCTGGGTCCCAGTTCTTTCTTTCCGAATTACTCGCATTCATCGGGAAGTAGAACCGGGGGTGGTGGCATTCCTTGAGTGAATAAACCGTTAAGGGATGGTATTTGACTATTTGCAATGCGTGATCCTGGAAATGAAAGTTGGTCTACGAGCTTGACCATTCTTCCTTCGTGCGGAAAACAGATGACTCTAAAGAGCGAGGACACTATTGCCTCCATGCAATATATATAGTCTCGTCCAAGGAGTAAGTTATAAACCAAGGGTCCCTGGACGACCATGATGTTCATATGAACTGTCTTCCCTTTCAATGTAACTGGAACATTGGGGAGAATCCCTAACGGGTGACTGGTTCCTTTATCAAAACCTGATAGATTTCTTATCTCAGGTAAAAGCGCCGGGCAACCCAGTGCTTTCCAAGCAATAGAGGAAAGGATACTCACAGATGCCCCTTCATCAATGATAGTTCCAGCCATCACCATTCTGTAGATTTGGACTATGATTCTGAATGGGATACTGGCTGGTAACCGGGGTCTGCCTAGCTGATTCCAATCAAAGGATACGACTAGGTTGCTTGGTGGTGGGACCGAATATATGGCCGGATACGACCCTGACGATGTTCCTTCCTGCGATAAAGGAATGGGCGCATTGCCCTGATGCTCATCAGAGTCTGTGTTGATGAAAAGAATATGGACGGTGTCATCCTTATCCTCTTCAGTGATGGTGTCATTTGAAGATGGGTCTTCAATGACGGAGTCATTGGAGGATGAAACCTCTGAAGGAAGAACCGGGTCAACTGCCGTTTCGACCTTTAGACTTTCGTCTGGTCTGGATTCAGTAGGTTCATTCTCAATGACCGACACTTCAGCCGACCACTTGAGCGGGTCAGCTGGATTTTCAACTATCGAGGGATTAGGCGCGAGTTTTTGGTATCCAGGAGGAAGTCGTAACGGTGAAACCGGACGATCTTCCAAAACTCTCTTTGCCTCATCTAAGAATGGACATCGGTGGATGGCATGATCGCCTTCACACAACATACAGGGTGGTCTTGGTCTCCCTCTTCGTCCTTCACTCTCGCTAGTTGACGGATTGCAATCAACATGACTACCAGAGGTTGATGCTACCGGATTGTGCAACCTTGGGGACCAGTCCCTTAGTATCCAGGGAATACAAGGACAATCACGATGGAAGTGGGTCCCTTTGCAAATGACACATGGCGATTTAGGCCCGGTCGGTGCAGTGTGTGGGTTTTTGTCAGCTGTCTTTTGCTTGCCCCCTGTCGCCTTCGCCATAGGCCCCTTCTGCTTCTTTTCTCTTTTCTTCTTTTCCTTCTTCTCCATGGGAGGCTGACTTTTGCCGGCTCTACCTTGTGAAGATGAAGGATCAGAGGAAGAATTGTAAGAAGTGGAAGGCTGGTGGGTAGTTTTAGACTGGTCTGACTGTTGATTCGACTGCTCAGGATTAGTGGCGATCTGAACTACATTAGTTGAAAAGAGCCATACAGGTAGGCCAATTGTCAATCCTGGAAGTGACAGTGTGGCCATATGAGGCGCACCAACATCTCCCCAAGAGGAGAAGGGATTTGGACTTCCGCCAAGGTTACCTCCTTGGTTGGTGGGCTCCATACTTTCCAATTGAAAGATCAACGTGGGAATAAAAGGTGATTATGTTCCGTTTAAAATAAATTTTATTAACGACGCTTTTAGACACAAACTTGCTTTTTCATGTTTTAAGAGTCGAGAAAAAGCTAAAGATGACTCTAGTCGCCTTCGATGTTTTAATGAGCCCGAAGTGACAAATGCTCGGATGGACTTTTTCAGTTATAGAGTTTGAAAAAGGCCAAAAGAAACTTCTCTGGAGTTCTAGGCAGAGGGTGTGCCAAACTTTTCGCGAAACCACAGAATACGTTTTACGGTACGGGTGGTCGATCTTCGTGAATGCTGTGTTCACTGCATCGCGATCAGTAGGGCGGCCGACACGGCTTCCTATGGATAAAGGATAATTGCCTATAGGGGTCTCCCAATATATACTCGACGGTACGTGGGAGCACAAGTCCGTATTAGTGCCACCGACTCTCAGGAGGAATCACCCACCTTCGTAGAGATCGACAGTCACTATGCTTAACGACGCCGGAACACGTCTCTACCTAGACCTCTATGTGTTTGCGTTATGTTACAAAGCGTTGTTATGTAAATTGGATTTATTTTAATGTTGATCTTGCTTAGCAGTTTGCCTTTAAGGATCACCACGAGATGTATATAACAAATTCCTGAATGTAGTCTAAGATGAGAAGCAAACTTTTCAATCTTTCAACTTTGAAAACCTTAACTACTGAGGGAAGAGAAAGGCAAATCTTTTCTCACAGATCATAGAGCACACACTAAATGCAAAATTTTCCTAAATCGTCAAGCAAACAGTCAAATGCAAAATGCACAATGCATGTATTTTCTTTTCCCTTTCTTAATGTGGATGGGTTACAAAAAGAAAGTCGTTATATAACTTTGATTTCGATTTAAAGCGAAAGTAAACAAGCTTGTCCAAAATCAAAAGACACCTTAAGATTCACTTGCTTAATCACTGGAAATACATGAAATCAATCCATACTGACGAAAGTAAAATGACTAATCAGCTATGGACAACAAACAAGCTAACTCTTTAGACCAGCAAAATGCCTAACACAGGTTCAGATCTAAGAGGCCAAAAGCAAGACTAGTTTACTCTTCGTTATGGGAAATTGTAAATGAGTAAGAAATACAAAGAACAAGTACAATTTCGTTATATAACAGAGGCAGAATGATGGCAAGTAATATTGGTTTCAGAACAGGTGCAAGACTGGTAACTGGCAGCCAAATCAATGGTGAAAACAGGCAAGAGAAAAGGAGGAAACCCCAACAGCACTAGGAAAAATTGGGCCAACGTAGGTGCTGCACAGCCAGTCTGGCTCTCAGCGCAGGTAGCCCCTTCGGGACCTGCATTGCAAAGCAGGTAGCCTGTGTACTACCTGCTTTGGAAAACGAAACTTGCGTTTTCACAGTTTCCGGGTCATAATTTTCTCAAAAATGCATAGTTTTTGCTCAAATCAGAAACAATCAGTCAAGCACACTCAAAGGGATGATTAGGAAGGTAAAAAGCTATCACTAAGAGCTTACAAGGATCCTTGTAGATCAGCTCTTCAAATCATGAACTTGCTCAGAAATGAGCTAGAGTAGCTGCCCTCTACTTCGCTTTTGATATAGTCAAAAGCTTTTCGATTTGGTACTCTTTTGTTCAGGAAATGAATAGCACAATACTACAAACACAATCAAACGGATACGATCCCCAGTGGAGTTTCCAGTTTGTTGTAGGGAAAAGTATCCGACTCGGATGACCCTATCCCACTCTAAGGGTGATAGTACCTCAGCAACAACTGTAAAGAAAACTACTTAAGGTTTACTTCTTTATGAAAGCAAAAGAGAGTGGATAAATGCACTAACCATTGCCTTGCGCTTAATGTCGAATCCAAACTCTTCTCTTTGGCTGCTTGCTCCCAGCTCCTTTCTCTTTTGCTGGCCCAGCTACAATGAGATCCTGCAAAATAACAAAGAAGGAAACTACAAGAAGCATGCAATCATAACTGGTTCAAGGATTAGTGTAAACCAAACATGCAATTATCACAATATATTATTGAAACAAGAGCACATAGAAGAACCTCAATAGCTTTTATTAATGAAGAAGTAAAGGTTCTGAGAGTATTACAACCATTGAAGGCTCCAATCCAGCAACACCTCCCAGCAGAAAGAATTTCTCCTCTTCACCTCTCTCAAACAATCACCCAATAGCTCTATAGTGAAACCAACAGCATATCATTACTTTGCACCAAATTCCAGCCTCCTGAGCTCATAGGAGAGAGCTCAATATATAGATGAATTGAGAAAGGATGAGTCAGCTTGCAACTGATGTGTAGCTGCCTTGTGTCCTCTCTCTCTTCAGTTAATCTTTAGTTGATCTTCAGTTCTTGAGTCCACTTGGAGAACCTTGCTTCCACTTGGAGAAACAGAGCCTCTGACTCATCACAAGGTGAAATACCTAATCCAAGTGTCATTTTTGGAAGATTCCAGAGCAATGACTCAGTGTGCCACTTGTCCCATCTCGCTCAGCACAGGTGGCCTTTGTCCCACTTGCTTTGCAACGCAGGTACACCATGGAGCAACTGAGTTTTAGCGCAGAAACCTAGTGGAGCACCTGCTTTGATTTCAGGATTGCTTGTTTTTGAGTATTTTCAGGTGGAGAACTGATCTGAGAGCTGTTGGATTGCTGACCTTGTTCCTCTAGGGGTAGGAACATCATGTTTAGGGAACTTTGGATCCCTTGGATTATTGACAATTCATGTCTGTTGCTGTAAGGCACAAAATTGTCTATAACACTTTTGTCGGCTATAGGAGTTGTTGACGTTCAGGACCCGAACCTAATAATTTTCGATCTAGAAAATAGTACACCACGTCTCCCTCATCAAATGGCTTTCCAGATCCCAGTGGTAGTCAAAAACAGGCCTATTCATTGGACTGTAATTGAAGAGGGAGCCTTAACGTGCATTATGTCGATACAGTGTTGGAGATCGCTTGGTTCTCCTTCACTAAATCAATCCCCGACAATTCTTAAGGCCTTTGATGGCCGTGGGTTTCATCCTTTTGGCATTCTACAGGATTTGCCTATAGGGGTTGAAGGAAAAACCGTTAGTCTAGATGTGGAGGTGGTTGATGCCCCTCTAGACTACAACCTTCTGTTGGGTCGAAGTTGGTCTTACGCTATGACAGCGGTCGTTTCATCGCTCTTTCGAGTAATAAAGTTTCCACATAATGGAAAGATCGTAACAATAGACCAGCTGGCTTACTTTTCATCCGACCCAGCCTCTTCGGAGAGTATTCAGCATGTTGGTAAAACGACTATCCCATATAAGGATGTTGGAGTAGGATTAGTTAAAGATGCCGGTTTACTGGGAACTTTTCCTTTTCCTCCAATCAACGCATCATCTTCATTTGCAACTATTCATATGATTACATCAGACACCATTATTTATGATGATCCTTGGATCATCCCTTCTGAATCTGAGATAGACTCATTTGGTAATTCCATGCCTTTGAGTCCATATGAAATTGCCTATGAAGCCGTGTAGTATTTTGCCGACCTGTGTTCAACCGAAATTGACTTAATGAATGTGGTCCGTGAGGAATCACTTTTCACATCAACCTCAGATTTAACTACGTTTTCTGAACTTGTTCACTCTGATGAGAAAATTCGTGAAATCCTATGTGTAGATGATTTACCATGGGAAGATCTCCATCACAGATCTTTGTTTTTACCCGAGAATGATCGTTTTGAAAATGATTTCTCATCAATTTTTACAACTGAATATGTCAAGGAACCTCAGAATCCAATGAAACATCCTGATTTAGAGTTAAATTTGGGAAACATCTCTCGAACTATTCCTATTGACATTTCGGTTAAGCCCGGAATTGTTGAAAACATTCATATAGGTGCCTCGTGTACAGATGATGAAATTCAATTATATAAGGCCCTATTTCAAGAATTCCGCGACGTGTTTGCCTGGTCTGATGAGGAAATGCCAGGAATTGATCCCGCGATTGTTGTTCATGAGATCAAGACTTACCCGGATGCTAAACCCGTCCGGCAACTTTTGCGTCAGATTCACCCACGAAAAGCTGCTGCAATTAAAGTAGAAGTTGGAAAACTGTTGAAAGCAGGTTTCATTTATCCGATCCTGTTAACGGATTGGGTATCAAATATTGTTCCGGTTAACAAAAAACAGGGAAAAATAAGAATATGCATCGATTATAGGGACATTAATCGAGCCTGTCCAAAGGACAATTACCCAACTCCCTATATCGATCAAATCATTGATGATTGTGCCGGCAGCGAAATATTTTCCTTTATGGACGGTTTTTCTGGATACAATCAAATCAACATTCTACCTACCGATCAACCAAAAATGGCTTTCATTTGTCCATGGGGGACATTTTCTTATTGCAAATTGCCTTTTGGGCTTAAGAATGCCGGAGCAACTTTTCAAAGGGCGATGTCTTATGCGTTTCATGACATCAAACACATTGTGCAACCGTATCTCGATGATTTGCCTGCTCATTCATTACATCGAGCTGATCACCTCGTCCATTTACGAGCAATCTTTATGAGGTGTAGGCATTATCGTATTCGGTTGAACCCACACAAATGTGTCTTCTGTATAGAAACGGGTCGATTGCTGGGATTTGTCGTTTCGAAAGCCGGCATTCGCGTTGATCCCTCAAAGGTCGAAGCTATCATCAAATTGCCTCCTCCTTCGAGTCTTCGCCAACTCCAAAGTTTGCAGTGGAAAGCAAACTTTTTACGACGATTCATTCCTAACTACGCCGAGGTTACAAAGGGTTTTACCCAGTTGTTGAAACAAAATATTCAATTCTCTTGGGATGAGATATCTCAGAAATCTTTTGATGCACTCAAACACGCATTGACCCATGCATCGTTGTTGCATCCTCCCAACTACAACCAGGATTACTTCTTGTATCTCGCCGCATCCCATTCCACCATTGGAATGGTCTTAGTTCGGGAAGATGAATTCGGAACGGAACATGTGATATATTACCTTAGTCGAACGTTAAATCCAACTAAGCTAAAATACTCACATGTGGAGAAATTGGCATTGGCAGCCGTTCAAGATGTCCAACGTTTTCGTCACTACATTTTACTTCGTAAAACTACGGTAATTTCGGATTGCAACCCTATGATCTACATTTTGACCAAACAATTGCTAGGGGGCAAGTACTCTAAATGAATCGTTATCCTACAGGAGTTCGACTTGGAGTTTGAGAAATCTAAGTCTAAGAAATCTTTAGTTTTTGCGGAGTTAATGTGTGACTTCCTGCGTGCTGACACGGAAACTGTGGCAGAGGAGCCCATTGCGGACGAATCTTTGTTTCTAATCAGCACTTTAGATCCGTCGTATGGGGATATCGTCGTCTATCTCCAGACCCAATCCTTTCAGCCAGAAATTTCAAGGTCAGAACGTCAGAAAATTCGATTCCAGTCCCAACAATTCAAAATTATTGGAGATACTCTTTATCGCCGTGGGGCGGACTCTATTTTTCGACGTTGCTTAACTCACGAAGAGGCTGAAAGGGTTCTAAATGACTGTCACTCTGGAGCATGTGGCGGTCATGTGTCTGGGTATGCCACAACCCAAAAGATATTGCGCGCTGGCTATTTTTGGCCGTCCTTGTTTAAAGATTGTATTACGGCGGTCTGCCACAACTGCCAGATTTTTGATCGTAATATGTGCGCTCCACCTGCTCCTCTCCACCCTATAATTGTTGTTGGTCCTTTTGCCAAATGGGGTATCGATTTTATTACATGTAACCCTCACTCAGCCGGGGGGCATGCGTATATCATCCTTGCGGTAGATTATTTTACTAAGTGAGCCAAGGCAATGCCTACATTTGAGGCAGACGGCAAAACAGCTGCAATTTTCGTGTTCAATCACATAATTGCTAGGTTTGGTGTCCCACAAGCGATAATCACTGATCATGGGCGTCATTTTCAAAACGTTATGATGACCAAACTTACAGGCCAGCTTGGTTTACGTCACGATAGTTCAACCCCTTATTATCCACAAGTGAATGGTCTAGTTGAATCCATCAACAAAGTTTTAGTTATCATGATCCGACGAATCATTGGGATTCATTGGTCGAATTGGCACAACATGCTATTTTCAGCGCTTTGGGCGTACCGAACCTCAGTGAAAACATCGACAGGGTTCACTCCTTTCCAACTAGTTTATGGTTTGGAAGCTGTGTTACCCATTGAATGCGAAATCTCGTCACTGCAAATGGCCATCGAGTTACTTCCAGCTACTTTTGAAGAGGAAAAGCGTTTGTTATACTTGGCTCAATTAGATGAGAATCGACGTGATGCTGCATTGGCAATCGAGACTCACGCAAAACGTATGAAAGCTCAGTATGATCGAAATGTGACCCCTCGAAATTTTTCGGAAGGAGACCTAGTGTTATTGTATGATCAAGCTAATGATAAATTAGGCGCTGGAAAATTCGTTCCTATGTGGCATGGACCTTTTATTGTCAAGCGAAAGCTAGCAAAAGGGGCCTATGAATTGGTAGACTTTGACGGGGACTCTTTAGGTAAACCCAGAAATGGTCTTTACCTGAAGAGGTATTATGCTTAAAAGATGGGTATGGAGATTCTTTAGTTAGGTTAGTTTTTCTTTCTAGCTGGTGTGTTTTAGTTTAAAAAGTGTGCTTAGCTTAGAGAGTGTTTTTCGTCATTATTCCTGCTTATCTTGGTTTTACTCTTGATATTGCAGATGTCGATGCCTCTCCAAACATACATTGGATTTGCTGATGGCGCTTGTCGTAATACACGGAACATTTCTTCCGCAGCCTGGGTTATCTATTCGCCCTCTGACGAGTTAGTTTCTATGCATGGTGTAAGCCTCGGTCAAACAACAAACAACATTGCAGAGTATAGTGCAGTGATTGAGTTATTGTCTGAATCTATTTCATTTGGGATTCGGAGTTTGATAGTAAGGTTAGATTCTAAACTCGTTGTATTACAGCTTAATAGAGTGTATGCCATTAGAAATCCAGTGTTATTAAGATTATTTTTGAGAGTGCGTCTCTTGGAACGTGAGTTTGATTACATTGAATATCAGCATATTCCAAGGTCTTTAAATACATTAGCAGATGCAATTGCTTCTCGAATGCTAAATAGACATTTGCAATAATCATACATGTAAATTTAAAACCATTCCATAACATGATTTACAAGATAAGCTGGTAATAGTGATATATATAGGAGTGTGTCAAAAAATACATCGTCTTCGATCATAGGTTGAAAAACACCTTATGATCGGCAAAAATGATAAGTACAAAAAACAAAAATGTCACATGTGCCCACAATAGGCGATCATCCTATCACTGGTGATGATCTCTATAAGAAACCACTGCCCGGGCCACCTTGCAAAGGAACCTCCTAAAAGGTCCCGGGACTCCAATCACATAGCGCTGAAGTCGACGAGGAATGTCGTCTATAGTGGTCTCAGGAATATCTCCTGTCAAGCGCTCGAGATGACCCTCCAACTCGGCCAAAACCTCTGCCGATTCGTCCTGTGGGGCTGGCGCGGGTGCAACTGGTTGCCTCCTCTCGAAAGGCCAGAGAGCGGCTGGTCGCTGTGGACCCACATCTGCATTTGAAATTTTTACTATTAGTTTTGAGACGATGGAAAAATAAAAAAATTAAAATAGGAAAAAGTTGAAAAGGATTTTACCTGACTCGTCCCACTGCTCTCCTGGTGGAAGAGCCATGTCTGGGTCACCACGAAAATCTATCCCAGCGTAAGGGAAGTCGTGAACGGAAAAGACCTGGTTTTCCAACCATTGGAAATACTCAGGTTTGAACCGAGCAACCTCTGTCCTCTCGTCTGGGTGACGGGCCATGACTGCGACCCATCGCATCAGTTTGGGCTCTCGAGGAAGCCCAGCTCCAACAGTAAGGTGCTGTGGGATCAGCATAGGAACCCTCTCTAGGCCAAAACTCACGACCAAAGCTCCATAACCAAAGGTCTTTAGTCGTCCACTCTTGGCCCTGGTCAGTTGGCCTTTCACATTGGCCAGCACAGCATTGCACCAGTTGAAGATGGTGCCTCGAAAGCAATCAACTGCCATACGCATCTGGGATCCGGTGGCAATATGTAATGTGGCAGCTCCACAAAGTCTGGTGACAGTAAACGCAATCACCATGAGCTCAGGATGGGATATGGTCTTTATGTCTATCCCTTTGTCTCTAGCCTGGCTGTTGCAGTACTCTAGCCGGAGGCTATCGACAGACTGGCCACCTGGCCTAGTCCCGTGCAGAGTCAAGTCTTCGCCTCTCTTAGGCAAACTAGTCAAGAAATAAATGTCCGCCAGCTCGATTTCGAGCCGGTGGCCGCCAATGAAAAAGCACTGGTCCTGTATGCTCCATCTGTCAATCAGCCATTGTAAGAAATCCACCTGAGCCCTCATGCTAGGAATGGTCCAGAATTTGTACAGTCCGCACACCCTCAAAGCATTAAGTGAAGGCTGATGATTCCATGCGGCAGCATCCACATCCTCATGCTCTCGTTCACTCCAATCTAGCATGATGTACTCTCTGCATCAAGTATAAAGATTAATTAAATTGCTAGAAAATATTTTGATTGGTCCATTTTTGAGAATCTTTGGGTTCAAAACCCTTGCGGCGGGGTACGCACCCTCCGAGTTAGACACAGTGCGGGGGTCCGCACTTTGTCTACACGGAAGGTACAGACCCCGAGCTTTTTCCCAATGGGGAAAAAGTCGAGGTCCGCGGGTCCGCAATGGTAAACCTGCGGACCCCCGCGCGCAGGTTTTGCACCTAAAAACCCTCCCAAAAATGAAATG
The DNA here is from genome assembly GCA_031772625.1 of Pinus tabuliformis. Lineage (NCBI taxonomy): Eukaryota > Viridiplantae > Streptophyta > Pinopsida > Pinales > Pinaceae > Pinus > Pinus tabuliformis. Next base: position 432,046,141 of record CM062807.1, read on the forward strand.
AAGGACTAAATAAAAAAACTAAATGGTTGAAAATGAAGAGTAGGATGATGTGGATTACCTGGAGAAGACAGCGCTCGATTCTGACGGTTGGATTTTCCACAATATTCACGGGAAGTTTTCTAAGCAAAAGCACTATTTTCTCACCCAAACTCAAACGGTAAAAATGAATCGACAAAGGCCCTTTTTATAAGTTTTTTGAGTAAATAAATCGCAAATTTGTTTATGTTTCACTTTGAAAAGGTATTTTGCGACGCTTTTATCCATTTCAAACAGGTATGAGTAATGTTTGTGTTTTTTTGCAGAATAAAGGATTATTCAGGCGAAGTCTATCATTTTCGACTTTAAAACATGTAGAGTCATCTTTAAGCTCTTTTCTGACTCCTAAAATATGAAAAGATTGTCGAGTGTTTCTTTTAAACTCGTTAAAACGGAATTAAAAGACGGTCCACTTACAGCTCTTTTCTGACCGTAAAAACATGAAAAGATTGCCGGATTTTTGTCGTTTCGAATTCGATATTGGTTATAAAACGACGTGCCATTGATCGCTTTGTTACTTTTTCAGGTCAAGGGCACTAATAACGAAAAGTACTCCTTGGTCGTAAAAGATCAAGCGGTTCTCTCAAGTATTATTTTATACTTTTTCGGGCTTGGGAGACACAAATTTACGAAAAAGGTCAACCCTGGAGTCTTCTTAAGTTTTTTCAGATTCTCTAAAATTGAAAAACGCCGAGTTTCTCCTATACTAGACTCGTTAAAATTTCACAGTAAAGGACCTGTTCAATTACAAACAGGAACGAACTACTCTTTCTTAGGGTTCGAATTTAAACTAAGTTGGACTCATCCGAAGGATGAGCTTATAATCAAGCAAATGTTATCCTCCTCAAGCTTGTCAAAAATAAAGAGGTACTTGCCAGAAATGGTGGGGGAAAAGAGAGGAAAATGAGTCTGTTTGTCATACTTTGTAACCACTCCTGAACACGACAGTTTTATTCACCTGGGTTGGGAAATACTTTGCCTAAGAGTTGATCAAACCACATTGAATGTCTTCAGCCGGTTTCTGGGTATTAACTTTGGGTCAGTTGTCACCAAGCCATCTGTTGTGTCGTTATGTGTTCAAGAGGTCACTGCCAATAAGCCATTCATATGTAAAATATCTGTCATCCATCTTGACCACCCCTGAGTCAGTCCTTGCAACTAAATTTCTTCAACTTGATCTATGATTTCGTGTTGTGGGCTTGCCTACGACGGATCGCTTTCTATCGACATCAGCTCATTATCTAGAAAGATGATCTAGGAATCGTTAGTACCTTGAGATCTGCATGCCTCAATGGCAGGTTTCTCACCTTTGACGGCAGTTTACATCATTGACTTTCAATCGAAGGATTCCGTGATATGTTCGACATCAACACATTTATTCACATCTCATGGATTGTACTGGGTACTTTGAGAGCCATTGACATCACTGGTGGTTTCTCTCACACTTGTTAGCAGTTTACATCATTGACTGGTAATCAAGTGGTTTCTACCATGTTCGACATCAACACATTTATTCGTATGGATAGAATCGTACTATTTCGAGAAGTAGAAATGAAGACCCTGGATCTAGTTTCCACCATCCAGGCTGCAAGGAATTTTGTATTCATTATATTGTGGACTATTCATAAACAGATGGCTGCGTCCATACTGTGTTCACATGAGTCTATACTTGCGATGTTTTACAAGATCATTCCTATATCAGAGCAGTAGATAGTTTTCTAGTTAGTTTTGATCTGAGTATGGGAATGCCTACCTCAGCGATGATATGATCTCATATATATATATATATTGCATTAAATGTTTTTACAGGTTCCGACCGGGCTCTCCACAAGATGATCCTTGAAATGATAAACTACTTCACTCTTCCTATATGATAATTGAAATCCTCATCTACTACAGACTTCGCACTTTAGGGGGCAATCTGTTACAAAAAAATATCGTCACTATGATTATTTACAGTCAGTATGGGTCTATCATCACTTGTACTATCCTCCTAAGCAAGTCTAAGACCTCAGCTCTTGAAATCAAGCTTTGGAAATGGGAGAAAGACATTAAAAATCAATGTAACTCTGGTTCCGCACTTTCTCTCATCGTCACCTGCGGTCGCGCACCTTCTATGTACAAAAGCTGCGTACCTACCCGCTCTATCCCTAACGGTGTAGGTGCGGACCCCTGTGAAAGTCAAAAGGCGCAAGTTTTATTTAAAAAAACTCACTTTGGGTTAATTCTAGAGTTTTCTAGAAGGAATTTTGACGTGGATTGTTCGCTCTGAGGTGGTTCATGCATCCCAAAAGAGAAGGAGCTAATCCCTTGACTAAAGGAGCTATCCCTTTGAAGGAGGGTTTTATCCCTTTGAAGGAGGACCTAGTAACTTCACTCCATTGCACCATAAATACAGGCATTGGGGTGAGGACTAAGGAGGTTAGAAGCTGAACATTTTGAGGGTAAATGCTGGTGAAATTAAGACTTCCTAGTTGAGCTTAAGAGGAGAGATCACATACCTTTTTGGCTTCATTGGGGAGTGAGTGAAACTTGTCAAAGTAGAGGAGACTTCTTGTTGGGCCTGGGAGTAGCTTGTACAGCGTCAAGGCAACGGTTGTAAAGTTCTTATTCTTTTGAATTAATACAATCAAACTCATTTTTCTCAACAAGTATCTTATGTTATTTGTTTCATGGACTCCTTGACTTTCATGTTAAATATGTTTTATGCAATTGGTTTTTCAGGTGCTATTTAATTTGTTTGCCTTGTTTGTGTTTGCAGATTTGTGAAAAGGAGCTCATTTGGATCAAAGGAGCGAGGGCATCCACAAGCTTGCGTTTGACCAAAGGTAGGCCCTAAAAACACTTGTTTGCTATTGTTTATTGAAGCATATTTAGAGAAAGATAGTGTCTGGTTGGTTTGCTTGTCATTAGGTCTTCTTTAGATTCTAGGAAGGTCTATCTTGTCCGCAAGATCGACTCATTCTGTGCGACAATCTTTACCACCATCTGGATCCACGATTCAAACTTCGGTTCAGATGCATGTAGGACAACCTGGTTCAAGTACGGTTGTCACAAGTCAACCACAATTTACTTATCAACCGTACTAGGGACAGTACCAATTCGGTCCTGCTGTGCAGCAACCAGTCTATCAGTATCAACCGTACCCTGGGTACACATATCAACAACCTCAACAACCCCAGTACGGTCCGGTTAATCCTGGTTTTCCGGGAGGATACAATATCCTAAATGCAATTCCTATTCCTAGTTATCCCGGATATCCTCCTCCTGGGGCTGGTCTCATGACCCAGAGTTTTAGGGACCCTAATCGTCAGTTACCATTTATCGCAACTTTGGACTTGCCTGACTTGTCGCGCCTAATGAATGATCCCATTAATTATCTTCCGTTTTGGCTGCCAATGCCGAATAAGTTGCCTAGTGATATTCCTAAGTTCGAAGGCAGATCAGGAGAGGACCCATCGAACCATGTGATGACTTATCACCTCTGGTGTGCGTCTAACTCCATTTCAGATGATTCAATCCGTCTAAGACTTTTCCAGCGCACTCTAATTGGTCTCGCGGCCAAGTGGTACATTGAGTTACCGCGAGGCACTTTTTATAATTTTAGTCAGTTAGCTACCTCGTTTTTAACTCATTTTCAGTTGTCAGCCAGATATGACAATGGCACGGAATTATAACTTTGTTAAAGCAATCGACGTCCACTTACATTTCAGATCATATTCATGAATGGAGACGTCGACGCGTTTAGTGAAGGTTTTTATTCTGGATCAGATCTTGGCTGAATGGTTTGTAAAGTCTTTGTTGCCAAAGATCACTGAAGATGTAGCTAAATCCGGAGTTGTTACTAAGGAGCAAGTGATTGCTCAAGCACAGTACCTTGACTTGGTCTATACTCAGTCAGGTACGTTACACGAGAAAATCCCCGATCTTCCCAAGCAAAATCAAATCGCTGCAGCTCCTTCGGGATCTCATGCCGCGATGGTATGATTGGTACGGTTAACACTAAAAGTAAGAAGTCTTCCAAGAATTCTTCTCCTATCATAACCTTGCCTAAATCCCCGACAGGAGATTCTTCCGCGAAGATTTCCGCCGATATTCATGTTGTAGAGTCATCCACAACCAAATCAAAATTCGGTGGGAAGAAGAAAGGGAAGAAGAAGAATAAAACGGACAAAAATACAAAGGAGAAACCTGAAAAATCAGAAACCAATGATGAAAAGCGCAAACCTCGTTATCCTTGTCTCATTTGTGACGATGAACATTTTACAAGAGACTGCCCTCATCGTGCAGAGGTTGCGAAGATTGTCAAAGGTTCCCAAACGCCTGCTGTTTTGAAGGATCCTTTTCCAAGTCAAGACAGTAAGATGATAGGTTCTTCCTCGAGTGCCAATGAAGAACCCATACTGATGATGTCCCATGTTAGGATTGCGACTCGATCGCATGATTATGGTAGTAAAAGTCCTGTTGATGGTAAGGAAGCAGAATCTTCTCATTCTAATCCATCAACCTCAGCTCCCAGTTCCGATCCACTACAAATCGAGAAACCTAATCCAGACTTGGTAATCAAATCGCCCGGCAAGGGTATACTTCAAAATTCAGCTTTCAATCCACATGCGAGAGTGGCTCAGAACTATAACATTGTTGAGGATTTAGTTGTTTCACCCTCAACAATGTCGGCTTTGGAAGTGCTGCAATCATGTCCAGCACAACGTAAATTACTTTTGTCGGCTATAGGAGCTGTTGACGTTCAGGACTCGAACCTAATAATTTTCGATATAGAAAATAGTACACCGCGCTTACCTCATCAAATGGCTTTCCAGATTCCAGTAATAGTCAAAAATAGGCCTATTCATCGGACTGTGATTGATGAGGGAGCCTCAACGCGTATTATGTCGATATAGTGTTGGAGATCACTTGGCTCTCCTTCGCTAAATCAATCCCCGATGATTCTAAAGGCCTTTGATGGCCGTGGGTTTCATCCTTTTGGCATTCTACAGGATTTTCCTATAGGGGTTGAAGGAAAAACCGTTAATCTAGATGTGGAGGTGGTTGATGCCCCTCTAGATTACAACCTTGTCTTGGGTCGAAGTTGGTCTTACACTATGATAGCTGTCGTTTCCTCGGTCTTTCAGGTTATAAAGTTTTCTCATAATGGAAAGATCGTAACAATAGACTGGCTGACTTACTTTTCATCTGACCCAGCCTCTTCTAAAAGTATTCAACATGTCAGTAAAACGACTATCCCATATAAGGATGTTGGAGTAGGACTAGTTAAAGATGCCGGTTTACTGGGAACTTTTCCTTTTCCTCTAATCAATGCATCGTCTTCATGTGCAACCATTCATATGATTACGTTAGACACCATTGTTTATGATGATCCTTGGATCGTTCTTTCTGAATCTGAGATAGACTCATTTGGTGATGTCATGACTTTGAGTCCATATGAAATTGCATATGAGGCCGTGCAATCGTTTACTGACCCATCATCAACCGAAATTGACTTAATGAATGTGGTCCGTGAAGAATCACTTTTCACATCAAGCTCGGATTCAATCACGTTTTTTGAACTTGTTCACTCTGATGAGAAAATTTGTGAAATCCTATGTGTAGATGATTTACCATGGGAAGATCTCCATCACAGATCTTCGTTTTTAGCCGAGAATGATCGTTTTGAAAATGATTTTTCATCAATTTTTATGACTGAATATGTCAAGGAACCTCAGAATCCAATGAAAGATCCTGATTCGGAGTTAAATTTGGGAAACATCTCTCGAACTATTCCTATTGACATTTCGGTTAAGCCTGGAATTGTTGAGAACATTCATATAGGTGCCTCGTGTATAGATGACGAAATTCAAATATATAAGGCCCTATTTCAAGAATTCTGCGACGTGTTTGCCTTGTCCTATGAGGAAATGCCAGGAATTGATCCTGCGATTGTTGTTCATGAGATCAAGACTTATCCGGATGCTAAACCCGTCCGTCAACGTTTGCGTCAGATTCACCCGAGAAAAGCTGCTGCAATTAAAGCAGAAGTTGAAAAATTACTCAAAGCAGGTTTCATTTATCCGATCCCGTTAACGGATTGGGTATCGAATATTGTTCCAGTTAACAAAAAGCAAGGGACAATAAGAATATGTATCGATTATAGGGACATTAATCGAGCCTATCCAAAGGACAATTATCCAACTTCCTATTATTGATCAAATCATTGATGATTGTGCCGGCAGTGAAATATTCTCCTTCATGGATGGATTTTCCGGATACAATCAAATCAATATTCTACCTGCTGATCAACCAAAAACGGCTTTCATTTGTCCATGGGGGACATTTGCTTATTGCAAGTTACCTTTTGGGCTCAAGAATGCCAGAGAAACTTTTCAAAGGGCCATGTCTTATGCATTTCATGACATCAAGCACATTGTGCAACCCTATCTCGATGATTTGCCTGCTCATTCATTACATCGAGCAGATCACCTCGTCTATTTACGAGCAATATTTATGAGGTGTAGGCATTATCGGATTTGGTTGAATCCACACAAATGTGTTTTCTGTATAGAAACAGGTCGATTACTGGGGTTTGTTGTTTCGAAAGCCGGCATTCACGTTGATCCCTCGAAGGTCGAAGCTATTGTCAAATTGCCTCCGCCTTCGAGTCTTCGCCAACTCCAAAGTTTGCAAGGGAAAGAAAACTTTTTACGACGATTCATTCGTAACTACGCCGAGGTTACAAAGGGTTTTACCCGTTTGTTGAAACAGAATACTCCATTCTATTGGGATGAGATAGCTCAGAAATCTTTTGATGCACTAAAACACGCGTTGAACCATGCACCGTTATTGCATCCTCCCAACTACAACCAGGATTACTTCTTAGATCTCGTCGCCTCTCATTCCAGCGTTGGAATGGTCTTAGTTCAGGAAGATAAATTCGGAACTAAACATGTGATATATTACCTTAGTCGAACTTTAAATCTAACTGAGCTAAAATACTCACATGTGGAGAAATTGGCATTGGCAGTTGTTCAAGCTGTCCAACGTTTTCGTCACTACATTTTACCACGTAAAACTACAGTAATTTCGGATTGCAACCCTATGATCTACTTTTTGACCAAGCAATTGCTAGGGGGAAAGTACTCTAAATGGATCGTTATCCTACAGGAGTTCAACTTGGAATTTGAAAAATCTAAGTCTAAGAAATCTTTAGTTTTTGCGGAGTTGATGTGTGATTTCCCGCGTGCTGACACAGAGACTATGGCGGAGGAGCCCATTGCAGACGAATCCTTATTTCTAATCAGCACTTTAGATCCGTGGTATAAGGATATCATCGCTTATCTCCAGACCCAATCCTTTTGGCCGGAAACTTCAAGGTCAGAACGTCAGAAAATACGATTCCAGTCCCAACAATTCAGGATTATTGGAGATACTCTTTATCGTCGTGGGGCGGACTCCGTTTTTTGACGTTGTTTAACTCACGAGGAAGCTGAAAGGGTTCTAAATGACTGTCACTCTGGAGCATGTGGCGGTCATATGTCTGGGTATGCCACAGCCCAAAAGATATTGCGCGCTGGCTACTTCTAGCTGTCCTTGTTTAAAGATTGTATTACTGCGGTCCGAAAATTCCACAACTGCCAAATTTTTGATCGAAAGATGTGCGCTCCACCTGCTCCTCTCCACCCTATAATTGCCGTTGGTCCTTTTGCCAAATGGGGTATCGATTTTATTACATGTAACCCTCACTCGGCTGGGGGGCATGCGTATATCATCCTTGCGGTAGATTATTTTACCAAGTGGGCCGAGGCGATGCCTACATTTGAGGCAGACGGAAAGACAACTGCAATTTTCGTGTTCAATCATATAATTTCTAGGCTTGGTGTCCCACAAGCGATTATCACTGATCATGGGCATCATTTTCGAAACGTTATGATGACCGAACTTACAGACCAGCTTGGTTTGCGTCACGATAGTTCAACTCCTTATTATCCACAAGCTAATGGTCTGGTTGAATCCATCAACAAAGTCTTAGTCATCATGATCCGACGAATCATTGGGATTCATCGGTCGAATTGGCATAACATGCTATTTTCAGCGCTTTGGGCGTATCGAAATTCAGTAAAAACATCAACAGGGTTCACTCCTTTCCAACTAGTTTATGGTCTGGAAGCTATGTTACCCATTGAATGTGAAATCCCATCATTGCAAATGGCCATCGAGTTACTTCCAGCCACTTCCAAAGAGGAAAAACGTTTGTTATACTTGGCTCAATTAGATGAGAATCGACGTGATGCTGCATTGGCGATCGAGATTGACGCAAAACGTATGAAAGCTCAGTATGATCGAAATGTGACCCCTCGAAATTTTTCGGAAGGAGATATAGTCTTAGTTTACAATCAAGCTAATGATAAATTAGGCGCTGGAAAATTCGTTCCTATGTGGCATGGTCCCTATGTTGTCAAGCAAAAGCTAGCAAAAGGGGCCTATGAATTGGTATACTTTGATGGGGACTCTTTAGGTAAACCCAGAAATGGTCTTTACCTGAAGAGGTATTATGCTTAAAGAATGGGTATGGAGATTTTTAGTTAGGATAGTTTTTTCTTTCTAGCTGGTGTGTTTTAGTTTAAAAAGTGTGCTTAGCTTAGAGAGTGTTTTTCGTCATTATTCCTGCTTATCTTGGTTTTACTCTTGATATTTCAGATGTCGATGCCTCTCCAAACATACATTGGTTTCACTGATGGTGCTTGTCGTAATACACAGAACATTTCTTCCGCAGCATGGGTTATCTATTCGCCCTCTGACGAGTTGGTATCTATGCATGGGGTAAGCCTCGGTCAAACAACGAATAACATTGCCGAGTATAGTGCAGTGATTTATTTATTATTTGAATCTATTTCATTTGGGATTCGGAGTTTGATAGTGAGGTTAGATTCTGAACTCGTTGTATTACAGCTTAATAGAGTGTATGCCATTAGAAATCCAGTGTTATTGAGATTATTTTTGAGAGTGCGTCTCTTGGAACGTGAATTTGATTATATTGAATATCAACATATTCCAAGATCTTTAAATACATTAGCAGATGCAATTGCTTCTCGAATGTTAAGTAGACATTTGCAATAATCATACATGTAAATTCAAAACCATTCCATAACATGATTTACAAGATAAGACAGTAATAGTGATATATATATATAGGAGTGTGTCAAAAAATACATCGTCCTCGATCATAGGTTGAAAAACACCTTATGATCGGCAAAAATGATAAGTACAAAAAACAAAAATGTCATATGTGCCCACAATAGGCGATCATCCTATCACTGGTGATGATCTCGATAAGAAACCACTGCACGGGCCACCTTGCAAAGGAACCTCCTAAAAGGTCCTGGGACCCCAATCACATAGCGCTGAAGTCGACGAGGAATGTCATCTATAGTGGTCTCCGGAATATCTCCTGTCAAGCGCTCTAGATGACCCTCCAACTCGGCCAAAACCTCTACTGATTCGTCCCGTGGGGCTGGCGCGGCTGCAACTGGTTGTTTCCTCTCGTAAGGCCGGAGAGCGACTGGTCGCTGTGGACCCACATCTGCATTTGAAACTTTTATTATCAGTTTTGGGGCGATAGAAAAATAATATAATAAAAAATTAAAATAGGAAAAATGTTGAAAATGATTTTACCTGAGTCATCCCATTGCTCTCCTGGTGGATGAGCCATGTCTGGGTCACCACGAAAATCTATCCCAGTGTAAGGGAAGTCCTGAATAGAAAAAACCTGGTTTTCCAACCATTGGAAATACTTAGGTTTGAATTGAACAACCTCTGTCCCCTCGTCCAGATGATGAGCCATAACTGCGACCCATTGCATCAGTTTGGGCTCTCGAGGAAGCCCAGCTCCAACAGTAAGGTACTGTGGGATCAACATGGGAACCCTCTCCAGACGAAATCTCAGAACCAAAGCCCCATAACCAAAGGTATTTAGTTGTCCGTTCTTGGCTCTGTTCAGTTGACCTTTCACATTGGCCAACACAGCATCGCACCAGTTGAAGATGGTGCCTTGAAAGCAGTCAACTGCCATACGCATCTGGGATCCGGTGGCAATATGTAATGCGGCACTCCCGCAAAGTCTGGTGACAGTAAACACGATCACCATGAGTTCAGGAAGGGATATGGTTTTTATGTCTATCCCTTTGTCTCTAGCCTGGCTGTTGTAGAACTCTAGCCGGAGGCTATCGACAGACTAGCCACCTGGCCTAGTCCCTAATAGAGTCAAGCCTTCGCCTCTCTTAGGCAAATCGGTCAAGAAATATGTGTCTGTCGGCTTGATTTCGAGCTGGTGGCCACCAATGAAGAAGCACTGGTCCTGTATGCTCCATCTATCAACCAACCACTGTAAGAAATCCACCTGGGCCCTCTGGGCCAGGTATGGCCTAGAATTTGTACAAGCCGCAGGCCTTCAATGCATCGATCAAAGGTTGGTGATTCAACACGGCTAGATCCACGTCCTCATGCTCTCGTTCACGCCAATCTAGCATGATGTACTCTCTGCATCAAGTAAAAAGATAAATTAGAATGCTAGAAATTAATTTGTTTGGGCCAAATTTGAGAATTTTTGGGTTAAAAACCCTTGCGGCGGGGACCGCACCCTCTGGGTTAGACACAGTGCATGGGTCTGCACCTTGCCTACATGGAAGGTGCGGACCCCTGACTTTTTCCCCATTGAGAAAAATTCGGGGTCTGCGGGCTGGCAGTGTTACGCCTGCGGGCCCCCGCGCGTGGGTTTTAAGCCTAAAAACCCTCCAAAAAATGAAATAAAAACCTAAAACAAGAAATGAAACGGTTAAAAATGAAGAGTGGGATGATGTGGATTACCTGGAGAAGACGGCGTTCGATTCCGACGATTGGATTTTCCGCAATCTTCACTGGAAGTTTTCTGAACAAAAGCACTATTTTCTCACCCAAAACTCAAACGGTAAAAATGAATTGACGAAAGCCCTTTTTATAAGTTTTTTGAGTAAATAAATTGCAAATTTGTTTATGTTTCACTTTGGAAAGGTAATTTTTGCGACATTTTTATCCATTTCAAACAGGTATGAGTAATGCTTGCATTTTTGTTCAGGATAACGGATTATTCAGGCGAAATCTATCATTTTCAACGAAAAAACAATTAGAGTCACCTTTAAGCTCTTTTCTGACTCCTGAAACATGAAAAGATTGCCGAGTTTTTCTTTTAAACTCGTTAAAACGGATCTAAAAGACGGTCCACTTATAGCGCTTCTCTTACCCTAAAAACATGAAAAGATTGCCAGATTTTTGTCGTTTCAAATTCGATATTGGTTATAAAACGACGTGTCGTTGATCGCTTTTTTACTTTTTCGGATCAGGGACACTATTTACGAAAAGTACTCCTTGGTTGTAAACGATCAAGCGGTTCTCTCAAGTATTATTTTATACTTTTTCGGGCTTGGGAGACACAAATTTATGAAAAAGGTCAACCTTGGAGTTTTCTTAAGTTTTTTCAGACTCTCTAAAATTGAAAAATGCCGAGTTTCTCCTATACTGGACTCGTTAAAATTTCACAGTAAAGGACCTGTTCAATTACAAACAGGAACGAACCACTCCTTCTTAGGGTTCGAATTCAAACTAAGTTGGACTCATCCGAAGGATGAGCTTATAATCAAGCAAATGTTATAATCCTCAAGCTTGTCAAAAATAAAGAGGTACTTGCCAGAAATGGTGGGGGAAAAGAGAGAAAAATGAGCCTGTTTGTCATACTTTGTAACCACTCTTGAACACGACACTTTTATTCACCTGGGTTGGGAAATCCTTTGCCTAACAGTTGATCAAACCACATTGAAAGTCTTCAGCTGGTTTCTGGGTATTAACATTGGGTCAATTGTCACCAAGCCATCTGTCGTGTTGTTATGTGTTCAAGAGGTCACTGTCAATAAGCCATTCATCTGCAAAATATCTGTCATCCATCTTGACCATCCCTAAGTCAGTCCTTGCAACTAAATTTCTTCAACTTGTTCTATGATTTCGTGTTGTAGGCTTGCCTGCGACGGATCGCTTTCTATCGAATTCAACTCATTATCTAGAAAGATGATCTAGAAATCGTCAGTACCTTGGGATCTGCATGCCTCAATGGCAGGTTTCTCGCCTTTGATGACAATTTGCATCATTGACGTTCGATCAAAGGATTCCGTGACATGTTTGACATCAACACATTTATTCACATCTCATGGATTGTACTGGGTACTTTGAGAGCCATTGACATCACTGGTGGTTTCTCTCACACTTGTTAACAGTTTACATCATTGACTGGTAATCAAGCGGTTTCCACCATGTTCGACTTCATCACATTCATTCGCATGGATAGAATCGTACTGTTTCGAGAAGTAGAAATGAAGACCCTGGATCTAGTTTCCGCAATCCAGACTGCGAGGAATTTTGTATTCATTATATAATGGACTATTCATAAACAGATGGCTGCGTCCATACTGTGTCCACATGAGTCTATACTTGTGATGTCTTACAAGATCATTCCTGTATCAGAGCAGTAGTTAGTTTTCTAAGTCAGTTTTGATCTGAGTATGGGAATGCCTACCTCAGCGATGATATGATCTCATATATATATCTTGCATTGAATGTTTTTATAGGTTCCAACCGGGCTCTCCACAAGATGATCCTTGAAATGATAAAGTACTTCACTCTTCCTAAATGATAAATGAAATCCTCATCTACTACAGACTTTGCACTTTAGAGGGCAATCTGTTACACAAAAATATCATCACCATGATTATTTGCAGTTAGTATGGGTCTATCATCACTTGTACTGTCCTCTTAAGCAAGTCTCAGACCTCAGCTCTTCAAGTCAAGCTTTGAAAATGAGAGAAAGACATTGAAAATCAATAAAACTCTGGTTCCGCACTTTCTCTCACTATTGCTTGCAGTCCCGCACCTTCTGTTTACAAAAATTGTGGACCTGCCCACTCTGTCCCTAAAGGTGTGAGTGCGGACCCCTGTGAAAGTTAAAAAGGTGCAAGTTTATTCTAAAAAACTCACTTTGGGTTAATTCTAGATGATTCTAGAAGGAATTTTGACGTGTATTGGCCGCTCTTAGGTGGTTCATGCATCCCAAAAGAGAAGGAGCTAATCCCTTGATGAGAGGAGCTATCCCTTTGAAGGAGGGCTTTATCCCTTTGAAGGAGGACCTAGTAACTTCCCTCCATTACACTATAAATTCAGGCATTGGGCTGGTTGCTAGAGAGGTTAGAAGCTGAACATTTTTGAGGCTGAATGCTGGTGAAATTAATACTTCCTAGTTGAGCTTAAGAGGAGAGATCACATACCTTTTTGGCTTCATTGGGAAGAGAGTGAAACTTGTCAAAGTAGAGGAGACTTCTTGCTGGACCTTGGGAGGAGCTTGTACAGTGTCAAGGCACAGGTTGTAAATTTCTTCTTGATTTGAATTAATACAATTAGACTCATTTTTCTCAACAAATTGTCTCATGTCATTTGTTTCATGAATTCCTTGACTTTCATGTTAAATATGTTTTATGATATTGGCTTTTTAGGTGCTATTTAATTTGTTTGCTTGTTTGTGTTTGCAGATTCGCGACAAGGGAGCTCATTTGGATCAAAGGAGCGAAGGCTTCCACAAACTTGCGTTGGACCTAAGGTAGGCCTAAAACACTTGTTTGCCTTTGTTTAAAAGCATATTTAGAGAAAGATAGTGTGTGATTGGTTTGCTTGTCATTAGGTCTTCTTTAGGTTCTAGGAAGGTCTATCTTGTCTGCAAGATCGACTTATTCCGTGTGACAGCAATCCTTAGTGAGGAAATGTGACAGAAAATCTCTAGTGAGGTAATTCTTTGAATGCAGACACTAGGGAAAGAAAAATGGAAAGAGGAAAGAGCTCTCATCATCATCTTGTCTCCATAGCATTTGTTTCTTGTTCATATAGAAAATCAAATCAAATATCATGTCAGATCATATATAATCACATAAATCACAAAAGGGTACCATAATCATCCTTCCTCGTAAGGAGGTGCCAACCACAAGCCTAAGCTTGTTTTGAATAGCTGCACCGTCTCAATATATGAGACTATCTCGATCCCAACTGTAAATATGGGACTTTATGCTAATCAAATCAAAATGTGTCCATGTTATATATGGATCATGATTAGACAACTCTCTAAGGAGCTTATTCATCCTGGCTCAGATCTATCCATGCTAGCAGCATCGTACTCATTCCAATTGTACTATGGACCCATCGTCCAAGATATCATGGAAGATCTCATACTAAAGCAACATCTGAATGTTCTTATCAACAATAATCCAAAATATCAGTATACATATATGCAGACACATATCATAGGATAAATATCTCATTCTAAAAAATAGAACACCTCATGCAAATATTTCAAAGCATGCTCGATGACAACTCTATGTGAATGAAGCAGCTCAATCATGAATTTATTTAGATTCTATGCACATCAAATATATACATTTGTATGTTCAAAACAGAACATTAGTGCTTCAAACAACTGTAGGATTCCATGTCAAGTTCAACAACATCTTTGAACTTCTAATCGAAGTATCTAAGGATTTCCATTTTCATTATTCAAAAAAAAATTCGAAGAGCTTTGCCATATGGAATTTCTTTCCCAAATTCCAAAAATCGATTTATCATGCCATGATACATCATTTTGGGCTTCAAAAGCCATCTCCCTCTGATTTAGATCATCATATGCTCATCACTTGATACAAGTAGATCATCAAGATATAAAACCAAAACAATAACCAATATCAAATCCATACCTTGGAACTCATCATCCTGACTTCATCAGATAACTGTCAAATATATACATATCTGGATAGAGGAGCTTTATTCACGCAATGCTCTAAGAATAATGCCTTGCTAATTCACCATAATCAGCCTTACATAAATCAATCTTGTTCCATCACATCAACAAAGTCAGATCATCAAAGTTTATAAGTCAGATCACAACCAATGTTAGAGTCATCAATATCATAGTATTAACACTTTCAATTGGGGGATAGGTGGAGCTCGAATCAAATCTTGACTTCATTTATTATCATGCCAACATGTTGTCATCAACCATGCATTATCAATACGAACTTTATCAATTCATTCTCATAATCATAATACAAGTCATTTTTGTCACTAGGTGCAAATACATACACCAAGGATGAGTCATGCATGTTTCATTTTCATGTTGAATCACAACTATCATTACCTCAACCACTGTGCTAGGAATGAGGAATCCAATACAAAATTATTTTTCTAAATACTCAAATATGTCATTATGCCCACATAGCATAGACATCAGGGAAAATCAACAATCGTCAAATTAGATCATTAGTCATTAGGCCAAGTCCAAATTAGTTGTCATAGAGAGATCTATAGTCAAAGCATATATCAATCATCAATTCAAAGTTATTGTATGAAAAAGCATTGTTCATCAGCAAGGTCATGCCAATATCTTGTAGAAAAACCATAGTGATATATCTATATGTATGTATTGGTCACCTGTAAACATAATTTCAGTCTACATGTTCATGTTATGGAAAACATTCAAGTTTTTCCTGCTTGTAGATCTTGTTATCTACAACACATCTGTGACCATCTCATTTCATCCACATCACTTCATTTTTATGTGATCAACAATTTAACCCATCAAATTTATAAATTAGATTACAGTGGTAGGATATGTCGTAAACATATTGATTCAATGTTCATACATCTTCAGAAAGCTTCAAATGATGGTCAAATGTAGTGAAACCCATGGATGCTCCCTTCAGGTTAGCATGGGAGCATATTTAGATACTTGAACAATGTCTAGGCCTTAACATGCATGCGCCCAGGGACAAGATCTCCTAGATCTGTGACTGTGTTTGGAGCAAAAACCCTAATTCTTTATACAAGCTCCATATTTGATATGCTACTGCAAATTGATACTATCAGATGCACATAAATCAAATTTCAACGGTACAAAATGAAACTATTAATAAGAGTAAGAATATTGAGAAGAGATTCTCCCTCTGATTGGGAATCTACTTCATTCATGTCATCAACCTGTCATTCCTAGAGTCAGGAAACAAATGATCTATTAGATCATAAAAATATATCTATCATGGTCATCAACATCATGTCATCCATATTTTATCAAGTGATTAGACTTGAAAGATTATAGTAACCGATAGGTGTAAGCACAATAACACTTTCTATCAAGATAACCCCCCAAGTTAGGTCAATAAAAAATGCCATAGTTACTCATCATATCAAGACATGGCCATAGTTAGTAAGAGATCTAGAATATCAAGCTCATAGTTACACCTATAACATCAAGGCTACCATGGTTATCATGATCAATGAGATCAAGCTAGGCCATTCAATAAAACTTTACCAAAAAAAATGAGTGTCAACCTCTCTTTCCATATGATTATCACAGGCATTATCAACAGACTCAAGTATACGAGTGAATGAGCTATCCTTATATATGAAATACATCATGAAAGGTATCAAGAGTATCATTTACTAGAGTCAAGGATCTAGCCTTATTTCTAGAATCAAGATATCTAAAAGATAGATGTTAACCAAACATCAAGTGTACCAATGTATCAACATAATATAACCTCATAGAATTCACAAAGATCAAAATTTTCAACATTAGGTGCATCTTTTCATCATAGGAAACATAGATCCAAGTCACTTTCATATGCATGTATGAGCCATTAAAGAAAGAGACATTCTCATAATACCTTAGGGCTTACCAAGCCAATAATTGAAACACAACATACCGTGCATACCTTGTGGTATTCAAATACCTGTGCACCTTCTCATTAGACATAGGATGATTGAAGCACTTTGTCATCTTTTCATCAAGTACCTATTTATCTCTTTCTAGATCCACACCTCAAAATGATCCTTAAGAAGGATCTACTCATCACATGTCATCAAGGAGGTTAGAAAAATCCATATATTCAAATACATATGTAGGAAGTACAAGCAATAAACATTATCATTAGATATGTAAGTCTAACAGGTAAGAAGCATCGTAAGTCAAAAAATACTTATCTTCAATGGGAGGTGACCCTCTCCCTCATGAACCAATCTTCAAGAGCCATCAATGTTTATGGTCCATATACCAATGTTTCCTTCAAGTATCCAACCAGGTCTGCTAGGGATTATCCCATCTTAGACTTCATCAAATATCCCACAAATGCTTGAGAATATTCGCATTGACTAGCTAGGTTCCATATCTCATATAGTTTTCATAAATCAAGGTTTTTCCCCCCAACCATAACCTCATAGAATCCATCAAACCCTAATAATCAAGTTTTCTAGGGTTTTTTCAAACCCTAGAATTCTTTTAGGTATCCACCATCCTCTTCTTGTTTCCATCAATATTTTCATCATTGGGGTGATCTCCATGGATTTTCTTCAACCCAACTCTGCTAACATGTTAGATTTTCATAGGGATACATTATTCTTTTCTTTGATAATTGAATTTCATCTTTAATGCATTCACTTCACCCCATATCATCTTTACATTATTCATATCTACACCATTATCCATTAGCATATGCAATTGTATATAAATAACAACAAAATCATCATGAATTCAATGGAACATAAAGGAACAATGGAAGAAAAGCATGCACACACATAGAGACACCGGGATTGGTGTGAGACTAAGGAATAAGCCACTATGGGGAAAACCCTTGTAAATATTCTTCTTCTTAGATCGTCATCAATGGTTCAACAAAAGAGAGTACAATGATCCATAAATTTATCTATGCAACAAAAAAACTTTGATATCCATAAAACAAATCTATTCATGCTTGAAGACAAAATTCTGATTCTAATCACTGAAATGTCTTGTCACTTACTGTAATCAACTGCTGCGTACTATTGAACACCACTATCGTTAGCAGAATCTTTGGAATATAGAAATATCATGCATGAGTCCCAGACATAAGGAGGAGGAGCTGTGCAAGCATTTAAATCAGATTTGGATGCTCTCTACATAAATGGATGACAACATCTAGAAAAAATGTCAACGGTCCTAGGAGAATTGGATGAAGGTGTCTCGGTTCAAACATACCCAGACTTGATTCAAGCCCTGGGTGCTCTCATAATACTACTTTGTGGGAATCTGCTCCGAGGACCACTCTGTGCGAGGGTTTGGGGACTAGTACAACCTGATCTGACGTTGAAGCCCTAAACACTCCTATAACTCACTTTGCCAACGTCTAAGGCTCCTTGGACGCTCCCATAAGCTTGTGTGCCAGTGTTGAGGGACTAAAATTTCTAGTTCTATGCCAAAATTCGGGGATCAAAAAACCCTAAGTGAGTGCAAATCTTATGCCTGTGATTTGAGACCCGTGTGTGAAATCCTTTCGTCAAACCTGAGAAACCCAAGACAATAAGTGTTTCCGAGAAAACTAGCATTTATTTGATCTACTAGTCCGACTAAGATGGGTAGCTATGTTAGAATCAAACAATTCAAAGTAACTTGTGTTTTCCTTTATGGATGATAGATAAGAGAGACGCAGAGAGCACCAACCTTAATCTTTCGCTTGGCTCCTTGCTTGTTTCCTCTCTCCTTTGATAGAGCTTGCCACTCCTTTCTCACTTGTCTCGCTTCAAAGAACACCTGTAGAGACAAAGCAACAAGAAACCATCAAATCATAGAGATCTATGATACCATAAAAAATGTAGAATCAGAAGTACATTAACCATACAATTGCATACACAAATACAAGATTCATAAACACACAAGTATATGGAGGAAAACTCAAATAACTTTATTGATAGTAGAAGTAGAAGAGAGGATTACAACCCAACTGTCTGATCCAACATCATCCTCCCAGCATGAAAGCCCTCTTCACCTCATGAAAAGCAAGATCACCCAACAACACAATGTCTCAAAGAGAAACCAACAACACTTCCTTACAAATTACAAAATTTCAGCCTCCACATCTCTATGATGAGGGATCCATATATAGATATTTGTAGGGTGTGAGTCAGCTTCTGGGTTTTTGATTAGTGTCATTTCACTGATAGTTCTTGGTTCCACTTAGAGAATTCATGATCTCTTACTCATCCCTGGGCGAATTCAGAGAGGCAAGTGTCATAGGAGAAGTTTCTAGAAGATTCTCTGGGTTTCCACTTAGCAAACTTCCTCTGCCATTTGTCTACTCTTGCCCATCACACCGTACAGAAGTCTCTTTCAGTATGCATCGCACCCCTCATGTGTAATAGGTGAGATGCATCGCACCTTGACCAAGGAGCAGTTTGTATGGGTCAGTTTTGACCAGTTCTGAGTAGTTTTTCAGGTGGAACTTCTGGGAAATGATGTAATCAGTTGACCTTGATCCCTTAGGGTATGAAACAACACTTTTAGGGGTTTAAAAACCCTTGGTTTATCAACATATGCGATTGGGGTTGCAGTGCCCAAATATATCTATAACAGTTTCCCCCTAAAGAATGAGGTCGTAAATCTTCTAATGTCGAGTGAAATGCTTTATCATGAGGATCCAAGGTTTTTCAAACTGCAAGGTGACCTGTAATTAGATACAATACAATACATTATCTTCATATTATTTTCATGATCTAGCTGAGGCGAGCATTCCCATGCTCAGCTTTATAAATTCATTTTCATGTACATAGGACAGACAATTGTCTGCTGTTGCAGATTGGTGATTCTTGTAGAGCCATCATCCCTTAGCTTGGATGATCATCTGTGCAACTATGGAGTACATTTGATGTCTTTATTTTCCTAAATATATCACAGCCCGGATGGATGAAACTAGATCCGGGTTCTTCAAACTTGTTAAATCTTCGCCCGATGTACAAGTCGATCCATGTGAAAAGATGTTCTAAATTCGAACATGGAAAGACATCACTTGATTACTAGCCAATGATGTAAGCTGTTAACAGGTGCGAGAGGAATCACCGATAATAATAATGAACCTCAAGGTAATACAGTACAATTCACGTGGTGTGAATATATGAGTTGATGTCGAACACCACGCAAAATATTTCAGTCTAAGGCCATTGATGTAAACCTATCACTGGAAGTGAGAAACTTGCCATTGAGGCATGCAAGCTTCAAAGTACTAAAAGGGTTGTTCCTAAGACAACTTATTGGATAATGAGATGATGTTGATAAGAAGTGACCTATCGTAGGAGGGCCTTAATGAATCCCAAATCTACGACACGAAACGAAGAAAATTATTTTGTGGAGGTGAAAATGATCTGATGATACAAGGTTCAAGAATGGTGGTCATGAAAAATGGAGAGTGCAGGTATTGCAGTGGATGAGGCGTTAGCTAGGTTGGTGAATTCTCTGAGTGACTTCTCTTGAACATATCAGCGACACTGAAATGGATTGGTAGCATTAACCCAAAAAATGGATGGTACGGAGGACCAATGGTGATGTGACCAGTGAACGGAATAACCCAACCCAACTCAATCATGGTGATGGAGTGAAAGTGTCATGTTCAAGAGCAACCTGCTAGCAATGAAGTTTTTCAAATTTTCTTCCCTTTTTCCCTAGTCATTACTGACCAGTACCTATTTATTTTTGTCAAACTTGAGGAGGATAACATATGCTTGTTCTATAATTTTCCCTTCGGGCAAACCTGTCGCTATGTTTTAGTGAACCTAGCGATAGTGAAACTCGCTATTCTCCGGATGGAAAAGTTTGTCGCTACTGTTTTAATGAGTTTAACGATAAAGATAACTCGGTCCTTTTCATGTTTAGAGAGTTTGAAAAGGGACGAAAAGGAAACTCCAACAGTCCTTTTTCGTGGTATAATCCCTTAAGTCTGAAAAAGTATAAAATAATATGAAAGGGATGACTTTTCGATAGTTTTAGCGAGCTGAAAAAGACAAGCGCTCGATATTTTTGTGGAATGATCCCTCAGGTCCAAAAAGATTAAAATGTAGAGGAGGGATGGCACTTCCCTTTACTTTAATGAGCTAGAAAGGCCAGTAGCTCAGCAATCTTTTCATATTTTACGAGTCTAAAGAGCTTAAAAGAGACTTGTTTTCGAGGAACAAGTGATGTTTACAGGTAGCAACTGGTTCCAGGTAAGTTTGGAACTTCTCAAGCATGGCAGTGTAAAGAGGGTGGCTAACAGAATCACTCGTCGCAACTGTTCCTCAAAAGGGTAAACAATCAAGTGGAGGCGTATAATCGGCTAAAAGAGTGGAGGTGACGGTAAGAACACAACAAAGGTTGAAAAGGCTGATAGCAATGCAATCACAAATGTTATTTATCGAAAGGTGGGTTTATTTTTTAATGAGCTTGAACCTTGTGCTAACATGTGCTTAGTTCTAGGTTTATTTTTTAACGAGCTTGAACTTTGCGGAAACATTGCTTGCGATAATAGTCAGAGATGTTCAATTTACCATTAACACTATATTCTTTTGACGGTCATACTACCTGTTCAATTACTCTACCAAATTGATTAGAAATGAAAATACATGCTTGAAAAATGAATTAAAAACTAACATATTAGTTGAATTATGTGAACAATAACATAAAAGCAGTTTTACCTCTCATTTTTACCATTTCATTCAAATTTGGGATTGTTGGAGCTCTGGAGGTGTTTTCCCCCTCGAATTTCGTTAGCCGATTTCGGGAGATCCGGTGGACTATTTTCTGCGCCGTTTGGACCAAGTAGGAGCTAACTCCAAGCTCTTCAATTGCATTCCTTCCTTTTCTGATTTTGAGCAACTTTTCCTGTTCTTCTGGGCCTTAGGGGTTTGAAAAATTCGTTCTCTCCCCATCACACCTAGTATGCATCGAAAAATGTGATACATACTGAGCTGGACATTGGCCAGTTAGTATGCATCCCACCCTGTACATAGCCAGGGTGCGATGGGTGCAGGAGGGAAAGTTTATGTAGTGTTTTCTCATGAAAATTTTGCCTGTTTTTGCCTAAATCAGGATCCTAATTCATCTCTTGTTTGTTTTTCAGAGATTCATCGGACCAAGAGGGTCATTACATGGTGTGAACGTGAGCATGAAGAAGAGGACATGATTGCCTTACATGATCCTGGTACGGTTACTGCATTGTGAAACTGTGGCTTGCTCAAATTCTTCCACATATCCAGCATGAGGCAACAAATCAATTTGTTGCAATATCTTCTCGATGCATGGGATACTACCAACTAGGTGTTCCAGATTAGTGGCAAATCCATTCCTTTGATAGTTGAGGATATCTACTTTTTGACTGGGTTATCGAGGCGTGGTGCCCCTCTCTCACTATCAGGATCCGCCCGTGGGGGTGAATCCATGAGGGATTATATTCTCTAGTTTTGTAGAGATGGATCTCAGCCAAGCAAGGATGGCAAGATCAGTATTCGAGATATCATTGACCGGTCATTGAGGACTATTTTATTCACCTTTGCTAGATTGGTTGGTAGCGCGGCTCTTCATTTGGCCAATAGATCGTATATGCAGTATGCTTTAGAATGCCTAGAAGCAAAGGTATTCAACTAGCGGGAGGCAGTGCTTCTGGTTATAAAAGAACAGCTTTCCAAGGTGAAGAATGGAAGATCCAAGAACTTCGGTTATGGTTCCATTCTGACTACTTTCGCCTTGGAGAGGATTCCACTGATGCAACCACAGTACATTTCACTAGGATTGCCAGCACCGAGGGAACCACGGATGTAGAGATGGGTTGACCTCATCGCCAGACATGCTGGCCAGTCATAGATTTTGTTCTCTAATGCCTTCTTTGAGTGGTTCAACCATCAGGAGATGGTCTTCGCCAAGTATCCATACATTGGGATAGATTTCCAAGGTGACCCAGATTTGGTGCTATGGGCTGGTGAGCAGTGGAGTTTCATGGGTAACATGATCTGACCATATCTTTGTTTATTGCTTTTATAATGTTCTTATGTCTTTTAAATGTTATCAAGACTAATCAAACCCATATATTTGTGCAGATGTTGGGCCAGTGCGACTAGAAGCATACCCAAGGGTAGCAGCTGCCATTCCAGTAGGAGAGGCTATAGGGAGGGTTTTCCTTTGTGATATAGACATAGCAAATCCCCTTTTAGTATTGCAGGATCAGATTGAGGGTCTCACCCTTGGTATTTAGGATGTGAGGACCAACGAGTTACCTATGAGATTACAGCGCCATACCACTGGCATGCTGAGTCGATGGACTAGGCTCTTACGTATGATCGCTCAGGTAGTGAATTGCTATCACCAGCACCATTAGCCTAGGGTGCTTTTCTGCATTTTCGAGTTTTGGGTCGTATGACTGATTTTGTCTTGGACATAGAACATTTTGTAAAAACTATAAATAACTATATATATTTTTGATTTTCGGAGCATTATTTTGGTTAAGTTATGTGATCCTGATGAAAATGTTAATTGAAATGATTTTTCTTTATAAATGATGCAAATGTCTATCTAACACATAATTTGCTAATGAATCAGTTAATGTGTTTAAGTTTCTGGAAAGGTGTTGATATTGAATAGAATCAAACTGCCTTTCCAAAATCCCGACCCTTAGGAACATACGATAGATAGATGGATTCTGAATGGAATAGATGCCAGTAAGCTGTAGGATGACGAGTTGTGAGTCTAGTCTGACAAAAAGTCGGTGTATGCCATGTGTGATGGCATCAGAGAGAAGCTCCATCAACACACTGTACTCAACGATGTTGTTCATTGATCGACCAATACATATCCCTCTAAAACTCACTAACTCACCACTTGGATCAAAAATGGCCCAGGCTGCAGAAGATAGGTTCCACGTACTACGACTAGCTCCGTTGGCGTACCCAAAAAATGATTCCAACACGTCCGACATTTGCAACAAATGCAAAGTGGATTACCTAACCAAAATGATAACTCTTGACAAAAACAAAAACATAACAAAATAATATAAAGAGATTACTACACTTAATCAAGCATAGTAACGCTTAAGATACAACCCGTTCCGGGGTTGTGACAGTGGAATCCCATCGTAATCTACTAACTTGTAGGCTCCTTTTGCTAATACTCTTTTAACAATGTAGGGGCCCATCAACAATGGTTCAAATTTACCTGCTCCCAATTTATCGGAGTCCTGATCATAAAGCAAGACTAGGTCACCTTCTGAGAAGACACGTGGTCTGAAATTTTTGTCAAATTGTGCCTTGACACATTTCTTATGGGCTTCATTAGCCAAAGCGGCATCAGGACGGGTTTCATCCAATTGGATTAGTTCCAAGAAACGAGCCTCTTCCTCTGAAGTTTCAGGAAGTAGATCCACTGTGAGCTTGGGAGATGAAATTTCACATTGAATCGGTAAGACCACTTCCAGGCCATACACCAACTGAAAGGGTGTAAATCCGGTCACATTTCTCACCAATGTCCTAAATGCCCACAAGGCTGAGTACAGGATTAAGTGCCAATTCCATTTGCGGACTCCAATCATCGTTTGCAGCATGCACTTTAGGACTTTGTTGATGGCCTCAACTTGTCCGTTAGCTTACGAATAATATGGAGTAGAACTGTCGTGGGACAGTCCTAATTTGGCAGCTAATTCCACCATCATGTGATTGTGAAAATGTGATCAATGATCTGTAACTATAGCCTGTGGAACACCGAATCTAGAGACTACATGATTGAAAAAGAAAAGAGTAGTCATTTCGCCGCTATTATTTAATGTAGGCATCGCCTCGGCCCATTTTGTAAAATAGCCAATTGTGGCTATGATATACCCATGCCCCCTGGCTGAGGTGGGGTTACATGTCATGAAATCTATGCCCCATTTGACGAATGGCCCAACAACAACTACTCGATGCAACGGTGCCAGTGGTAGTCTAGTTTTGCGATCGAAGATCTGACAAGCATGGCAACTTCTAATTGCGATTATGCAATCTTTGAATATAGTAGGTTAGAAGTAACCCGCTCATAAGATCTTTTGTGCTATATCGTAACTAGATTGATGCCCCCCACATATGCCTGAATGAAAATCATTCAAGACTTTTTCGGCCTCCTCATGTGTGAGGAACCTTCGCAAAACTGTATCGATACCTTGACGGTAAAGTGTATCACCGACGATCATGTAGTCTTTGGCTTGGTATCGAGTATGTCGTTGTTCGGAGCGAGAGGTATTAGGCCTATATGTTTGGGTTTGGAGATAGATCAGTATATCTCCATACCACGGATCGCTTGATGATATCGGAAACAAAGATTCATCCACGATTGATGCTTTGGATGTTGAATCGTTGGATGATGATGGGAGGTCGCATAGTAACTCTGCGAAAACTAGATATTTCTTTGATTTGGATTTTGTGAATTCCAGATCAAAATCTTGCGAAATGGCTATCCATTTCAAATATTTGCCCCCTAGTAATTGACGTGACTGAATGTAAGTCATAGGGTTGCAATATGATGAAATGGTAGTTTTGTGAAAGATGATATAGTGTCGAAATCTTTGTACTACTTGAACAGCTGCTAGAGCCAGCTTTTCAACATAGGAGTACTTGATTTCTGTATCATTTAAGTTTCGACTTAAATAATAAACAGGATCTTCAATTCCATTGTATTCTTGTACTAAAACCATTGCGATGGTTGTATCTACTTCAGCTAGATACATGTTAAAGTATTTTTGATAGTCAGGAGTGTATATTAATGATGCTTTTATTAGGGATTCCTTTAAAGCATTAAAGGAATATTGCGCAACCTGATCCCAGTTGAAGTGCACTTCTTTTTTCAAAAGATGCATATAACCTTTAGCAAGTTCAGCATAATTTGGAATGAACCTCCTTAGAAAGTTTTCTTTCCCTTGGAGTTTCTGAATCTAAAGCAAATTTGAAGGTGGAGGCATATCAATGATTGCATGAACCTTACATGGGTCAAGTCGAATTCTGTCCTTAGAAACTACGAAACCAAGTAAATGACTAGAACCGACACAAAACACACACTTGTGTGGATTGAGTCATATTTTGTAGTGTTGGCAACGTAGAAATATTTCTCTCAAATGTTGCAGATGATTAGTCTGCTTTCACGAATGAGCCGGTAGATCATCGATATATGGTTGAATGATGTGTTTGATGTCATGGAAGGCGTAGTTCATTGCCCTCTGAAAAGTTTCCCTTGCTTTCTTTAAACAAAAAGGTAGTCTATGGTACGCGAATGTGCCCCATGGACATATAAATGTAGTCTTCGACTGGTCCTATGGGTGGATGTTTATTTGATTGTATCTGGAAAATC
Source organism: Pinus tabuliformis (assembly GCA_031772625.1). Lineage (NCBI taxonomy): Eukaryota > Viridiplantae > Streptophyta > Pinopsida > Pinales > Pinaceae > Pinus > Pinus tabuliformis. The sequence continues at coordinate 432,072,422 of CM062807.1, forward strand.
CATCCATGAATGAAAAGATTTCGCATCTGGCGAATTCATCAATTATCTGGTCGATGAAGGGTGTAGGGTAGATGTCCTTTGGACAAGCTTGATTTACATCCTTGTAATCAACGCACACTCTAATTGTTCCTTGCTTTTTCATGATAGGAACAATATTCGATACCCAATCAGTTAGAGGAACAAGGTAAATGAAACCAGCATGTAAAAGTTTTTCAACTTCTGCCTTGATGGTAGTGGTTTTTTTCGAGGGAACCTGTTGAAGCCACTGTTGTGCTGGTTTGACATCTGGATACATCTTGATTTCATGTTCAACGATGCTCGAGTCAATGCCTGGAATTTCTTCATATGACCATGCAAAGACATCTCCGAATTTGCAAAAAAGAGTGGAGTAGATTTCTAGTTCTGAAGAAGAACAAGATTTGCCAACATGAATATTCTCTACAACATTAGGTTTGGTCGAGATATTTATGGCGGTAGTTTCTTCAATATTGGACAAATTTTGCTCGAAATCCACCATATTTATAGTATTTGATAGAAAATCAAAAACTGAAGGATGATTAAGGTCACTGGAATAATCTTCATCGTTATCTTGAAGATGGGAATGATGGTGGTAACCTTCCCATGGTGCCTCTGCTATCATCATTGATTGAATGATTCCTTCATCTGTAGAACGTATACATGACCAAGGATCTAAAGAGGTGCCATATTCTAGAAACCTATCTATCCAAACACTTGATGAGTGTTGTTTTGGGTTTGCCACCCAGGCCAAGAAAATTGATTGCTACAAAATTTCTATGGGGCTTGGAGGCAATACATGGCGATGATCCATGCTAACAAAATTTTCAGAAATCTTCTTAATCTTTGCTGATGTAGAAGATACCATATTATAGGTTTCCACTGTGGCTACTTCCACCATATTACTCGGAGGTGGGAGGGCAAAAGTACCAATTAAGGCAGGGTCTTTTAGGAGGCCTACTCTGACATTTTGAAGCATTTGAGAGCTTCCATGGATCATTGGAATACTTCCCGTAGCTTGTGAAATGTTGGGGAAAAAGGTTAGTTGGTCAACTATTGTAATTCCGCCTTGGAAGGGAAATGCAATCTTTCTAAAATATGTTGACACAACAATCATAGCATAAATCCAGGGCCTTCCCAGTAGGATATTGTAATCGAGGTTTCCATCGATAACTTCAACTTTAATTTCTACTATCTTGCCCCCTAGTTCAATTTGCAAGTTACTTAAAATCCCATACGGCGTGTATGTTTGTCCATTGAATGCTTTTAATGTCGTTGATGATATTGACAAGGGTGGTGAGCCTAAAGTTTTCCAACAACTCATTGACATAATACAGGTAGATGCCCCCTCATCAATGATTGTTCGATGAATAGTTTTGTTGAGGGCTTTTACCTATACAAGGAAGGCGAGTTGGGCCAATAACTGAGGTTCATATCCTTTGTGGTTAAAGGCCACAAGATTGGAATCTGTTGGGTCAATCCCACCTATTGATGATAATAAAGCTTGCTTTTGGGAGGGGAAATTTTGCAGTACTTCCAGTGTCGACATAGCGAATGGAAATTGAGCCAGATCCTCTACTATATTATAATTCTGTGCTGCTCTAGCATGAGGATTAAATGTCGATTTATGTACTACACCCTTTGGCGGCTTTATTGTTAGTTCAGGAATGATGGGTGGCACACTTCCGATGAAGTTATTGTCGAACTACTAGGTTGTTTTGTAGCCTTGTTGTTCGACATCTGTGGATTCCCATAATATTTATTCCTTGTCGATATCAAATCATCATTTTTCTATTTCGAAATGGACAACATAAGCACTTGGGATGGGGAAGCATGATCCATAGCAACCAGATTGGTTTTTGGGTTTGGAAACGGATCAGTCAATATCGCGAAGGAACTTGATGTTTTCAAGAACTTCGTGACCTCAGCTCGATCCAAACAATCTTTTGTCCAATGGTCCTCATCGCATATGAAACACGATTGACTAGGTTTCTTTCGCCCAACAGCATTTCTAGAAGATTTTTCAGGAGTTGATTTTTCCTGTTTCTTCTTTTTGTTTTTCCCTTTCTTCTTGCCCCCTAGTTGTTTGGGTTCTTTGCCTTTGTCAGACGACACGGCATTAACCTCCCAGGCAAGAAGCTTGTCATTTTCTTTTTTACTGGAAACTGCAAGGGCCTTACCAGATGTAGCCTTTGCGGTTTGCGTACTTGAGGTGCCAATCATGCCATCACCGACATCAGTGTCCCTGTTTGATTTAGGAGGGGGAGGAACAGAAAATTCAAGTCTAGGAGCATCAAGAATTTTTTCATAGAGCGTGCCAGACTAATTATAGATCAAGTCTAGATATTGTGCACGAGCAATGACTTGCTCTTCGGTGATGACTCCTCCCTTGGCCACATCTTTTGTAATAGAAGGTAACAACGACTTAATAAACCATTCAACTAGAAGATGATCAGGAAAATATGTCTTTACCATTCGACGACGCCGTCGCCACTCATGAATATGATCAGATATGTGAGTGGCTATCATCTGTTTAAAATTGGTAAGGAGTTTCGTTCCTATTTCGTACCTTATGGGTAACTGAAAATGGGTTAAAAAGGTTGTGGCAAGGGTGCTGAAGTTATTGAATGAAGCTCTAGGAAATTCGATATACCATTTTGTTGCCAGACTCATTAGCATTCACTGGAAAAGGCAAAGCCTAATCGAATCATCATTGAGGGTGTTGGATGAACACCATAAATGAAAGGTCATTACATGATTCGATGGATCTTCACCCGAATTTCCATTGAATTTAGGAATATCTGAGGGAAGTTTATGAGGAATCGCTGGCCACCAAGGGGTGTAAGCAATTGGATCGTTTGTTAGCCGGTCCAGATCTGGTAATTCTAAAGTTGCTACGAAAGGCAACTGTTGATTCAGGTTTGGCGAAGCATACCCAGGATAAGATGGGATCGCCTGAGCAGTGGGTCTTTGCATACCTGCATAATGTATCTCATGCTGATAACTTTGATAAGGTTGATGGGCATAACCATTATAATATGATTGTTGGTAACCGTTTTGAACATTTGGTTGCCCATTACCTGCAAAGCTTTGTTGCTCAGGTCCTAGGTAAGCTTGATGGAATTGTGGTTGTTGATATTGTACCAGCCATGGTTGTTGGACCATTTGTTGTTGTCCAATACTAATGTTTGACCAAGATGAGGGGTGATAGTACCCGTTTGAGCTTGAGTCGATTCAGTTAAGGAGCCACTAATCCGAGGTTGTGATTGCTTCATGGAGACAAGAGGCTATTGTATTACGACCTGAGAGACTTGAGGTTGACATACAACAAGAAGCGCTTGTACTTGCGACACTGTCACAATAGCAGGTGTAGTGGGAACGTTTGACATCGATTGATTTGGTTGCATTGAATATACAAATCTTGGCTGTTGAGGTAGTATTGGTACCCAACCAATATACACAATTCCAGTTTGACCTGAATTTTGTTGTGAACTCTCATATGGTTGTTCTCCTAGAGGGAACAATGAAAAGGCATACTACCCCCCATATGGCGGCAATCCAGTGTTCAAAGGATAAATTGGTCTTTGGAGACTGGACTGCCCAAATGGATAATGATGTGAAGGATTAATTTGCTGAGTCTCAACATAAGAAATTCCAGATAAGATTCTGGATGAACCAATGGGAACAGACCATGCTGTCGAAACAGTCGCTGGGTGGACTCCATCTAGCGGTTGAGCATTAGTTGGCACAGATGGTATACTAGTGAACATTGTTGGAGTAGCAGCAGGAGGCTTTGCTACTGCTGTATCAGATGACACAGTCCTAGATGTTGATGGTTGTTCAGACATATTTAGTCTATCCAAAAGATTTCCTAGTGATTCGACAAGAACTTGCGATGAAGGGTGATTAAAAGAACTAACCTTTGTAGTAGAAGGATATAGGTGGATCCCAGTTCCAAAATGTAATGGGGTACTGGATGGAAGATCCTCTACAATCTCTTCTATAGCAATCAGTCCAGGTGGAAGAGGTAGACCGTTAGGTCCGTAAAATATTTCCAGTGCCGAAGAAGGTATAGTTTCTGCAGCGACAGATACTGGAGGGGTGACACCTTCTGAATCAGCCCTAGATGGAGCTGGTTCAGGGATAGTAGTGTTTACCATTACACTAGGATCATTTATAATGTCCTCTTGTAACTGCGAAACTTCTTCTTTAAAGGTAGATGTACCAGGAATATTTGGAGTAACTGGAGTCTCTGATAATGTTGAAACACAAGTTTCAAATAAACCAAGAGATTTCGACCTAGTTAAACAAGACCATTTTGCCTGGAATGGTTTCGTTTCCGGAGTCAAAGACGATTGACTCGTTAGTCTCCATGAATGACTGAGTTTTGATTGACTTTCTTCCACGATTGTGGATTACTTAATCAACTCAAAATGAAAAGGGGAAAATGTTATTCCGAATTAAATGAATTTTATGATGCTTTGACACAACTTGCTTTTTCAATTTTTAAGAGTTGAGAAAAAGCTAAAGGTGACTCTAGTCACCTTCGATTTTTAATGAGCTTGAAGTGACAAGTGCTCAGATGGACCTTTTCTTTTAGGGAGTCGAAAAGGAACAAAAGTGACTACTCTGGAAGTCTAGACTGAGGGATTACCAAACCAATCGCAATACTGCAATATACACCTTGGTGGTAAATTAAAGAGAAATTACCAAGGACTTTACGTACAACAGTCAGTCTTCTCGAATGCTGTGTTCAATGCATTGCGATCGATAGGGCGGTAGACATGGCTTCCTAAGGATAAAGGATATCCGCCTATTGTGGTCTCCCAATATATACTCAATGGTACGGGGAGCACAAGTCCGTATTGGCACTTGTTGTATCAAAGAGGAGGAATCACCCAACCTTCGATGAAAACGATAGTTACCAAGTTTTACAACATGGAATACGTCTCTAGCCTAGACTTCTAGATGTTGTGCATTAGGTTCCAAAGAATTTTTATGTTCATTGAGGTTTATTTTAGAGTTGATCTTTTTTAAGAAGTTTTCCTTTCAAGGTTCACCGCGTGATGTAGATGTAAAATTCCTAAATATGGAATCTAAAATGATAAACAGTCATTTATTTTCTTTTAGCAATGAAAATCCTAGCTACTAAGGAAAGAAAAGTATGATTCTTTCAATAGAGAGCAGAGAGCACACACTAAATGCACTTTTCCAAAACATTTTCCGCATGTAGTCTAAATGCAAATGCACATGCATGTATTTGTTTTTATGCTTCCTTAATGTGTGAATGCCAAAAAGGAAAACTAAGTACAGATCTGAACTATTTTCTTGGAAGTGACACTTTTAACAATTTCTTTTCAAAGCGAAAGGAAGAATAAGATGAAACTTTCAATTTTGAATGGAAAACTACTTTCGACACTTCAAATATTGACAATTCAAATCAAATACAATGGAAAAATTACAATCGACTATCTAAAAGAGGAAGACTTTACGACACTCTTTTTCTTGACTCAAAACGACAGTTACGACACTTTTGAATAAAAAGATGACAGTTCGATTAAGATACTTTTTGCAAAGGAGGACTGTAAATGATGAAAAATACATAAAAACATTCACAATTCCTTATCAATGGAGGTTGAATAATGTAAAGGAAGAAGGCATCAACAATGATATATTGACCATAAGCAGCAAAACTAATGAATAGAGCTGAAAACAATGAAGAAAAAACCAAATTCCGGAGATGGAAACAATCTCATTCAATCATCGCACCTGTCCTTAAGGGAAATAGGGATGCATCTCACCTGCAGCACATGGGAGGTGTGATGCATCCAAACTGCCAACGAGAGACAGTGCGATGGACCAGGGAATGAAACTGAGCTTGGCTTTTGCTAAAAATTTGCAGCTAAGTTTAGTGATTTAGGTCGAGCTATGATGGACAGTAAACACAAAGTATAAGGGTATGATCTTATGAGGTTATTGAGCTACCATCAGGGCACTTAGGATGTTTGCAAGTCAAATGTTCAGTTCATAAACCAACTCGGAGATTGACTGAAGCAGTGTTGATCTAATTTACAGTTGCATAGAAAAAGCAGTTCGAAGGCTAGCTGGCTTAACTTCAGGCTCTGTCTGTAGTTTATAAAGCAAACAACAGTAGCAAACAATCAAACTATTCACTCCCCAGCGAGTCGCCATTTTTTTTTGGGGAAAACTAGTGTCTATTTGATCTGCTAGTCCCACTAAGACGGGTAGATATCTTAGAAACAAACAATTCAAAGTAAATTGTGTTTTCCTTTATGGATGATAGATAAGGGAGAAGCAGAGAGCGCCAAGCTTAATCTTTCGCTTGGCTTCTTGCTTGTTTCCTCTCTCCTTTGATAGAGCTTGCCACTCCTTTCTCACTTGTCCCACTTTAAAGAACACCTGTAGAGACAAAGCAACAAGAAACCATCAAAGCATAGAGATCTATGATACCATAAACAATGTAGAATCAAAAGTACATTAACCATACAATTGCATACACAAATACAAGATTCATAAACACACAAGTATATGGAGGAAAACTCAAATAACTTTATTGACAGTAGAAGTAGAAGAGAGGATTACAATCGAGCTGTTTGATCCAGCATCATCCTCCCAACGTGAAAGCCCTCTTCACCTCATGAAAATCAAGATCACCCAACAATACAATGTCTCAAAGAGAAACCAACAATACTTCCTTGCAAATTACAAAATTCCAGCCTCCATATCTCTGTGATGAGGGATCCATATATAAATATTTGCAGGGGGGTGAGTCATCTTCTAGGTTTTTGATTAGTGTCATTTCACTGATAGTTCTTGATTCCACTTGGAGATTTCATGATCTCTTACTCATCCCTGGGCGAATTCAGAGAGGCAAGTGTCATAGGAGAAGTTTCTAGAAGATTCTCTGGGTTTCCACTTAGCAAACTGGCTCTACCATTTGTCTACTCTCGCCCATCACACCCTATATAAGGCTCTTTCAGTATGCATCGCACCTTGACCAAGGAGCAATTTGTATGGGTCAGGTTTGACTAGTTTTGAGTAGTTTTTCAAGTGGAACTTCTGGGAAATGATGTAATCAGTTGACCTTGATCCTTTAGGGTATGAAACAACACTTTTAGGGGTTTAAAAGCCCTTGGTTTATTGACATATGCGATTGGGTTTGCAGTTCCCAAATATGTCTATAAAAATAAGAGAAGAGAAGATAACTTGATTGAATGTGTCTAAATGAGCTTAAGGTATCTTCTATTTATAGGATTTCATGAGGGTTCACTTGGGCTTAAGTCTGACATAAGTAGTTACCCATGTGGTTAGGTTCGACCCATTCCATAAAATAATTCATAACTGAACTTCCGCTTGACCAAATTGGGTGATATTTAGGTCAATTTTGGTCTTGTAAATATGAATCTATTGCAATCATCATCTCAGTCATTTGAGTTGTCCAAGGTGGAATTTGATCACAATTTCAAAAATTAACATGAGGTTCACCTTTGGGAACCTGATTCATTAGAGAAGGTATTAAGGGTGGAAAGAAAAGTTGAAAGAAAAATTATGGCAATAAGGAAGTCAACTGCTCACAACTATAAAGATGGAAGTGTTCTTGCTCCTAGTTTTCTACAACCTACAAGGTTGAAACAAAAACAATTGGAAGAAAAAAGAGAAAAATGGCTTTGTTACAGTTGTGATAGAAAATACACTAAAGGTCATAAGTGTGATGAGAAGAAATTATTCTACATAGATTGTGAAGAGGAGGAAGAAAATGAACAAGAAACATCAAAAGAAGAGCATAGACACCAGGAACCAACCCCAAAGAAAGAATAACTGAATCCGACCATACCGTGTAATGCATTGACAATAATTACCACTACTCAAACTCTCAAGATAGAAGGATATATCAAGAAGAAAAGGGTAATAGTGTTGATTGATTCAAGTAGTACCCATAATTTTATTCATTGTATGATAACCAAGGAATTGAATTTCTTCCTATATCCAACCCTAGAGTTTCAAGTGGTGGTTGAAAATGGAGGAACTATAAATTTCTCAGGAAAGTTCCATTATATCAAGTTAACCATGGGGAAATATGTATTGAATAGTCGAATGATTTCCATTCCAATGGGTGGTGTTGATGTTGTACTAGGAGTCCAATTGTTACAATCTTTGGGGACTATAGCTTTCAATTTTCCAGAAATTTTCTTGATTTATTTTGGGAAGGAAAACAAGTTGAATTAAGGGGTATCATAGAAAAACTAGGAAAGATAATCAGCTCTAATGGCATGACAAAGATTATGAAGAAATAACAACATCGCGTAGTTTCACAATTATGCTCACTAGAGGTTCAAACATCGAAATCATCTATTTCTCCAGATCTCCAAAAAGTCTTGGATAATAATCCCAAGGTATTTGAGACTGCGAAAGGCCCCCCAACTATTCTTCATTGTGATCATGTTATTAATTTGATTCCAGGAAGTGTTCCTTCAAACATCAGGGCTTACAAATATCCTTATGCCCAAAAGAGTGAAATTGAATGTATGGTTGCAAAAATTCTAGAGGTTGGTATAATTCAACCTAGTCAGAGTTATTTCTCTGCTTGAGTAGTATTGGTGCACAAGAAATATGGATCATGGCATATGTGTCTAGATTATAGGGAGCTCAACAAGCTCACTATTAAAGATAAATTTCCCATTCCCGTCATTAATGAATTATTAGATGAATTACATGGAGCACTTTACTTCACTAAGATGGATTTTCGTTTAAGATATCATCAAATTAGAATGAAGATTGATGACATTTTGAAGACAACGTTCAAAACTCATGAGAGTCATTATGAATTTTTGGTCATGCCTTTTTGGCCGTACTAATGCACCTTCCACATTTCAAGGTTTGATGAATTCCATTTTCAAACCCTTAGAAAATTTGTGTTAGTATTTTTTGATGATATACTGAGCTACATCAAGTCTTGGAAGGATCATGTTCAACATGTTGATAGGGTGCTCAAGCTATTGGAGGAGAAATAATTATATGCAAAAACATCCAATGTTTCTGTGGAGTACAGGAGGTGGAATATTTGGGTCATATTGTATCTCATGAGGGTGTTAAGGTACACCCTAACAAAATTAAAGGCATTAAGGAATGGAAAATCCCCACAACCATAAAGCATCTCGTTGGGCACGGGATCCCCCAAGGAATGTTTTGGGGCTTAAAGCCCAGTTTTTGGTTAAAAGATGTAAATCTGATGTAAAGACTCCACATTTTTTGGGCGCAAAGTGCAAAGTTGTAAATGAGTCATAGGGTTGTCGGCCCTCAATTTTTTAATGTAATGTCAGCTTTAGACATCTACCCATGGTCTGCAGACCATGGGATTGTATAAATAGAGTGAGGCTCTAAGTAGTTAAGAGATAATAGAATTAGAAGGAATGATTATGGAATAGAAGGATAGAAGAAGATCTAAGCCTAGAATTGAGTCTTTGGGTCGTAGAGTAGGAGAAGGCTCTACAGGTGAGTGCACAGAGGCCTAGTAGTCTGCAGCTGAGTGCGTGGACCCCTGCAGCTGAGTCCATAGAGCGAGTTGAGTCTGTAACTGTTGAAAAATTAGTAAAGAGAAGTTTTACATCAATTCTGTGTATTTATTTCATGTTTTCTGTATCGAATATATTGGGTATAAATTGCATTTATGTTGTCTATATGGTGCATGAACATATCTGATTTTGTTGATTAAGAAAATTTGAGATAAGGTATTTGTTTACGCGTAGTTAACTAACAATTGTAAGAAGATAAGTAAGATACGTGGTGGAACTTGGGGAAATAGAACAGCTCGCTGCCCTAGAAGTGCAAAAGCATCTCAGCCCCTGGTTAGGGCTATGCGAAAGGTGATCCTAATAGATCATGAAGGTCTTGCAGGTCAGGATAGTGCGTGAAGTGACATGCACGAAGGTAGGCATAGTTGGATTAAATTGACCCCTCAGACATCTCTAGGGTGTTGAAACTTGTTTCCAGCATCCCCCCATACTGCTTCAGGTGAGACTTTAATCCGCACACTGTGGGCTGATCCCAAAAGGGATAGTAGTGTAGGGATTTGATTGGCTAATTAAATCTGAACCTACGTCAGGCCCCCTCAAGCCAACAAATGATTCCGTGCCGGGACCGGAATCTGTATAGAGATGTCTGATGTCGTATCATTGGAATACAACTAAGAAGGGAATTGAAGGTTTGTTGGACATGAGGATTTACTTGTTCACGGTGCAGGAGAATAGGAACCCGCAACTGACCAAAGAAGAGTGGTTAGACTGCTACCTCTACATAAAGATCCACAAAATCTTCTTCACGTCTTTTCCTATTGAGTTGTATGAGTGGATGGTGAAGCTTGCAGATAGCCAAGGAAGGTGGAAACTTGACAATCCGATTGTGTGGACCCCAGAGTTAGTGTGAAGGTTGGAAGCATCAGAGGATAAGATCATGCGTGTCCTCAATCATTGGCTCGATTAGATTATAGGAGGGTTCATCACTGAGTTTGCAGTTGACACATCAGTTAGCTACGAGGCAAAGCGACGCTTTCTCAAGGGACTGAGAGGTAAGTATGTAAAGTCCCTAAATACTTGGATTAAAATCTTATTATGTGAAAAGAAGGTTATGCAATCACCTTGATGCTCAGGGCTATGAGAAGTGGAAAAACTTACAGGAAATAAGAGACTAGAAGCTAGCCCCTTGATTTCACCTTTGCCAGGGGATGAGGAAGAACTTACGAATGTCTTGCTGTGAAGTGCGATCCATCTGATAAGGCAAAGAATTATGTGAATACCACCCCCACCCACACCGCCACCAGCTTCACCAGCTTCACCTCCATCTTCACCTGTACCGCCTCTACCACCACCGCGAGTCAATATGGCAAGCACGATAAAGTTTCTTCTATTCAAGGGATTGGGAAATGAGGATCCAGATGAATTTTGGTTCGTGGTAAGAGCCGTATGGGATGCGCAGGGAGTTAAAAATGACAATATAAAGAAAATGACATTGGTTAGTGCCCTGCAGGATCACGCGCTGACCTGGTATATTAAGAACTCCAATGATAATCCAAATGTGGGAATCACAGATATCCAAGGAGCGCTAAACAGAGAATTTAGCAGGCCAAAGTCTGAAGCACAGTTAATCATTGAAATCACGATGCGACTAGGTGAGACTCCTCGGGAGTTGGATCAGAGGTTGAAGTGTACGATTCACGAAGCTAATATGAATATTACGGATGGACAACATCGTGAATGGTTTGTAACATCGCTAACACCACATTTAAGGAGCGCTCTATCACAGCAGAAGTTAACGACTCAAGAAAAGGCCTTAGAGATCGCGATGAGGCTTCAAGAGACCCCAATAGAGGATCCTAACTTGGGAGTTCAACAGATCCATGTGCAGTTGAAAAATTTGTGCTTGGAGATTTAGAGTCTAAAACAGGATAGAACAACTCGACCAAAAGTGCACGAAGAGGTTTGGTGCATAAAATGCAAGGGTCAGGTTCATGATAAGGACCACTGACCAGTGTTTGAAAATTACCTCGTGGGAGGAGGACCGATGCCATTAAGGCCAGAAGCACAAGCAGGACCTAGCACAACACCTGCCTTATGGTGCGTGATTTTCCAAATAGGTGGAAAACACACTACAAACAACTGTCATTTGTTACAAAAGTATAGATAAAATTCACAATAATTGTTCTGTAACTTTTGTAGGTTGGTGGGACACAATGAGCACACTTGTAGGAGTATGAGTTAACGATGGATAGAACTCCCACCTACAGAGTTCAGGCCAAATTGCGGCCCCTAGACCAAAATGCAGAAGTGTCATGAACCAGATTTCAGGGGCGCGGAGGAGGCCAAGGCCGAGGAGGACCTGGAAGAGGTCACGGTCAGTTGATATGCTGCAATTGCTAAGGGCTAGGACATTATGCCCGTGATTGCATGAATTTGACGGGACCGCCGTGTTTATATTGCACCTTGTTTGATCATGAGACTGAAGATTATCGTACGCTAATAGCTAGGATACGTGACAAAGGAGCGTTACCACCTTCCCTGACTTAGAACCTACAGATGATGAGGTCTAAGCCGCGCAAGGAAGATACAAATGTGAACATTGTGCTCTGAAGTGGAATCGCGACGAGAAATGACAAAGGCAAACAACCCAAAGATAATACTTGGGTTCATGAAGCTCTGATGAAAGAAGTGGAGTTTGAATTAGAGTGCTCTTGGGAAACTTTCATGGAAGTTAAGAAGAGCTTTGTTGATGCCTCCACTTTAGGAAGAAAATATAGACTAGAGCCAGAGATGGACCCATCTATGCTTATGATGTTCCTGGAAACATGCATGAAGTTATTGCGTGACAGTAAAGCTGAATAAGGATTACAGGAACTCATTAATAGATGCGCTGGGACCGTGCCAGGAGAACTGTGCGTAGTCTGGAAGATTGGAAAGCATAAGACAAGGACGGGAAGAGAAATGAGGTTAACTACACAGATTGGAGAATATGAGATGAACCAAGTAATTCTAGATTTAGGATCAGACGTGAATTTTCTGTCGAAGCAGACATGGGAGTGCATGGGGAGGTCTATGCTACAGTGGTCTCCTATTCAGCTGTGAATGGAGAACCAACAAAAAACAATACCCATGGGCGATTACAGGGAATCACTGTGGATATTGAGGGAGAAAGCATGCTAGCAGACTTTGAAGTGATAGAGATTGTTGATGACAGTAATCCATACCCCAAACTCTTAGGAATTGATTGGGTCACTGACAGGAACAGGGTGATTAATTTGAAGAAGCACAAGATGATTTTTGAAAAGAAGTCACTACGTATAGTTATACCCCGAAACGATGTTGAAGGATCGCGCTATACAGATCCGGTACGCGAATATGAAAGTGATGATGATTTGGACTACATCTATAATATAATAGCGTGAAACTAAGACTAGGTGAATCCCACTATGGATGGGCGGCTTGCATGGGAGCGCGAGAGCTCCTATACTTCAGATTTGAATGAGGAAACAAAGCGATGGCATAATTGGTTACATGAGGTGACTACATTGAATTGTAATATGATGACAAGGTCGCTGCGATATGTATCGACAGAAGTAAGGGAAGTACCTACTTATGATGGCCTAAGTGAGGTAGATACCTTCTTGAATAAATTCAAAAGGGAGGTGCTAGAAAAGAAACACTTCTAGGATTTGAATTGGGTAATGAGTGTTATGCCCACGAGGTGGTGGGGTACGCACAAAGGGAGCTTTCAGGATTGGCATGAATACAGGAGAATGATGCTTGGGAAGCCTAATATGCGACTAACAGACAAGTATGATGGATGGGATGATCCGCGCACCCATAGAGCCAGGTAGATACAAGCATATGGAAAAAAACCTACGTGGATGCACATGAACTCTGCGCTAAGAGGTATGGTCAATAAGTGTGTGTTGGGGGGACAGATGTGCAGTTGGCTCTTAAGGTTGGATAGATAGTATGTGGGAGGAATAATTGCATAGAAGGTTATCCACACAAAAGCATTTGACAAGGTGTGCAACGCGCTGAAAAAGGTATGCAACACGCAATGAAGTGGTTGGGGCCTGCGTGTACCCAGACAAACGCCTCTTTAGGTCTTTGATGGAGTAGTGTTATAGACATATTTGGGCATTGCAACCCTAAACACATATGTCCATAAAACAAAGGGCTTCCAAGTCCCTAAAAGTGTTGTTTCATACCCTAAAGGAGCAAGGTCAGCTGATTACATCATCTCCTAGAAGTTCTCCTTGAAAAACTACTCAGAACTGGTCAAAACAGGACCATATAGACTGCCCAGTGCTAAGGGTGTGATGCATCTCACCTACCACATGCAAAAAGTGTGATGCATACTGGAAAGCCCTTCTGTAGGGTGTGATGAGCGAGAGCAGACAAATGGCAGAAGTAGTTTGCTAGGTGGAGACCCTGAGAATCTTCTAGAAGCTACTCATTTGACACTTGCTTCTCTGAATTCGCCCAAGGATGAGTAAGAGATCATGAAATCTCCAAGTGGAACCAAGAAATACCAGAGAGATGACACTAATCAAAATCCCAGATGTGACTCACCCCCCTGCAAACATCTATATATGGATCCCTCATACCAGAGATCCAGAGGCTGGAGTTTTGTAATTTGCAAGGAAGTGTTGTTGGTTTCTCTTTGAAGACATTGTTGGGTTCTCTTGCTTTGTATGAGGTGAAGAGGACTTTCATGCTGGGAGGATGGCACTGGGTCAGACCAATGGGTTGTAATCCTCTCTTCTACTACTTCTATCAATAAATCTATTTGAGTTTTCCTCCATATTCTTGTATATCTCTGAATCTTGTATTGATATATGCATTTGTATGGTTAATATACATCTGATCCTATATTGTTTATGGTTATAGATCTCTATGCTTTGATGGTATTATGCTGCTTTGACTCTATAGGTGCTCTTTGAAGTGGGACAAGTAAGGAAGGAGTGGCGAAATTCTGTCAAAGGGGAAAGGAAACAAGCAAGGAGCCAAGTGAAAGACTGAGGTTGGTACTCTATGCTTCTTTCTCATCTATCTCTCATAAAGGAAAACGCAAGTGACTTTAGTTTGTTTGTTTCTAAGATAGCTACCCATCTTAGTGGGACTAGCAGCTCTGAATAGACACTAGTTTTCCCGATAACAAAATGGCCACTCCACTGGGGAATGAATAGTTTGATTGCTTGTTTATATTTGTTTGCTTTATAAACTACAGATGAAGCTTGAAGTCAAGCCAGCTAGCCTTCGAACTGCATTTTCTATGGAACTGCAAAGTAGATCAACGTTGCTTTAGTCAATCTCCAGGTTTGTTTATGAACTGAACAACCGACTTGCAAAGATCCTAAGTGCCCTGGTGGTAGCTCAAGTAACCTCATTAGATCAGCCCCTATACTTTGTATTTACTGACTATCATTAGCTCAGCCTAAATCCTTTAACTAAGTTGCAAACTGTGACAAAAAACCAAGTTAAAGTCTCATCCTTGGACCATCGCACTGTCTCCTTTTGGCAGACTGGATGCATTGCACCTCCCGTGTGCAATAGATGGGATGCATCCCTGTTTCCCTGTGTTACAAGTGCGATGATTAGATAAGACTGTTTCTGCCTCCAGATTTTGGTTTTTTCTTCATTGTCTTCAGCTTTATTTAGGAGTTTTGTTGTCTATGATCAGTATACCACTGTTGAAACCCCCTTCCTTTGCATTATCCAGCCTCCATTGTACAAAGAATTATGAATGTTTTTGTGTATTTTTCCCCATTTTCAGTTCTCCTTTACAAAAAGTAGCTTAATCGAACTGTTGTCTTTTGATTTGAAAGTGTCGCAAGTGTCTTTTTCAGTCATAGAAAATAATCCTCCTCTTTTTGATATTCGATTACACTGTTACTCTTGTATTTGATCTGAATTAATAGTATTTCAAGTGTTGAAAGCAGTTTTCAATTCAAAATCGCAAAGTGTCATCCTTGTCTTCCTTTCATTTTTTGAAAATAAAATTGTTAGTACTGTCACTTTGAAATAAAAGATAATTCAGATTTGTACTTAGCATTCTTTTTTCATTCACACATTAAGAAAGCGAAAAACAAATACATGCATGTGCATTTGCATTTAGACTGCTTGTTGATTTTGATTTAGGACAATGCATCTAGTGTGTGCTCTCTGCTCTATGTTGAAAGAATTTCGCTTCTCTTTCCTTAGTAGCTAGGATTTTCATTGAAAAAAGAAGAGTAAAGGACTGTTTATCATCTTAGATTGCATATTTAGGAGTTGTATATCTACATCACGTGGTGAACCTTAAAGGCAAACTTCTTAAGAAACATAAAAACGCTTTGGAACCTAACACACAACATCTAGAAGTCTAGGCTAGAGACGTATTCCGATGTTGTAAAACCTGGTAACTGACGCTTTCTGTTATGTAACCAGTTCAAGATAAGATAGAAAAGATAGATCAACGCCTTAGAATTCAGCCTCTTCAAGGGGGAAACCTCCTTTACATTACATAAATGAACAATTCTTGGATGATTCAAATGACAAAACCTCCTTTCTATATATAGGAATCTAAGGAGTCACAATATAATCCAGCCGACCTAACAAAAATAATATAAAGCCACAAAAATAATAATAGAGGGATTCTATGGGGCACAGTAATAAAAATATGGGGGCAATAGGGGCACAACAATATTAATAAGGGGTATAACTACAATAGTAATGGGGTAATCACTAGTATTATGGGGACCCAACATGCCCCTCTTCTTCAAAAAAGTGTTTTCCTCAACGCTTGAGTAGTTCTGGATACTTCTGCATAAAATTCTCATCCTCCCATGTGGAATCTTCAGCGGATAAGTTGTTCCACTTGATAAGATACTCTGAAATTGATCGATTTCGTAGCTGTCGAGTTCTTGTTTCTGTGACTACTTCCTGTTCCAATATAATTTTTCCTTCCTCGTCAAGTTCTGGCAATATTGTTTGAACTGGGAGCTTGTCGCCTATAACCTTCTTTAAACATGAAACATAGAAAACTGGGTGCAATCGAGAAGCTGCAGGAAGCTCCAATTTGTATGCCATAGTACCAATCTTTTGCAACACCTTGTACGGACCATAATACTTTGGTGATAATTTATTATCCTTCTTAGCTTGCTTGAGGGACATTTTCTTATATGGTTGTAGACGTAGGAATACCCAATCACCTACATCAAAACTTCTTTCACTGCAATGTCGATCTGCCTATTGTTTCATTCTATTCTGTGCCAACACGAGGTTATCCTTTAAGAGTTGGAGGACTTGTTGTTGATGTTCAATGTGATGTTCCACTGCCTGAACCCTATAATTTTCTCTTAAATATGATGTGATGGATGGTGGTTGATACCCATAAAGTGCCATAAATGGGTTCATTTTTGTTGTTGTATGGAAGGAAGTGTTATACCACCATTCAACCAGAGGCAACCATTTGACCCATTGTGTCTGTTTATCAGATACAAAGCAATGAAGATATCCTTCCAAACATTTTTTTACTATCTCAGTTTTCCCATCAGATTGAGGATGATAAGATGAGCTATGAGCTAACTGAGTACCAAGACAAGGAAATAATTCTGTCCAAAAATTTCCACTGAAAATGGGATCTCTGTCACTTACAATAATCTTTGGGTTTCCATGTAGCTTTTGAATTGTTTCCATAAATGCAGTAGAAACTGTACTGGCTTTAAATGGATGTGATAATGCACAAAATTGTGCATACTTGGTAAGTCTGTCAACTACCACCATGATGACACTCTTTCCCTCAGACTTGGGTAAACCTGTGATAAAATCCATTGAAACCTCCTCCCAACGTTGGCTTGGAATGGATAAAGGTTGTAATAGACCCGGTGTCTTAATTGTTTCAACTTTATTTTGTTGGCAAACCAAACATTCCACCACAAACTTTTGAATATATGATTTAAGGCCATCCCAAAAAAATTCCTTCTTAACCCTGTGGTAAGTTTTTAAAAATCCTGAGTGCCCTCCTAAGGGAGAAGTGTGCAATTCCATAAGAATCTTTTGTTTTAGCTGGGAATTCTTACAGAGGTATAAGTGATCTTTGTACCATCACGAATCATTTTGCCAGCTAAATGTATCAGACGTACTGGAATCTTGTTGTAACTTTCGAATAAGTGCCCACACTTCTTCGTCATTCTTCCATTCCTCCCTTGCTTCATTTATCCAATCTGGTTGGATAATAGAAATGGCGCACAACAATGCTTCCACATCCTCATCCTTTCTTGAGAGTGCATCTGCCACCACATTTTGCTTCCCTTTTTTGTAGATGATTTCAAAGTCATAACCCAACATCTTTGTGACCCACTTTTGTTGCTCTTCAAAGGATAATCTTTGCTCTAAAAAGTATTTAAGGCTATCATGATCAGTTTTACCTTGAAGTGTCTTCCCATTAGGTAGGGTCGCCATTTCTTAAGTGCATGGAATATTGCCAACATTTCCTTCTCATAAATAGCTTTGCTTAAAAACTTTCCCTTGATTGGACGACTTTCAAAAGCAATGGGTCTTTCATCTTGCATTAAAACAACACCAATTCCATTTCTTGAAGCATCACATTCCACAATAAAGGTTTTTGTGAAGTCCGGTGTAGCTAAGACTGGTGCTTGGCATATTGCCTCTTTAAGATGTTCAAAGGCCTTTGTTGCTTCCGGAGTCCATCAAAATTCATCTTTCTTCAATAATGTTGTTAGAGGTGCTGCTATTCTCCAATAATTCTTAACAAACTTGCGATAATACCCTATCAACCCGAGAAATCCTCGCAGATGCTTTATGGATGTGCGGATTTTCCATTCCTTAATGGCTTTAATTTTGCTAGGGTCTACCTTAACTCCTTCATGAGATACAATATGACCTAGATATTTCACCTCCGGGACTCCAAAGAAACATTTGGGACTTTTTGCATATAATTGTTTCTCCTCCAATAGTTGTAGCACCCTGTCAACATGTTCAATATGATCCTTCCAAGACTTGCTGTCAGGGAAAATTTTAAGAACCCCCCTAAATTTATAAATATAATAAATGGGCGAATCTCCATGGTATATAGGAAAAATGGAAGGCGATTTTATCAATAATATAATATGTATATATAATTTTTTGGCGAATCTCTCACCAGGCATGGCGAATATTTTACTCAATTATAAAATCTTGTAAGATCTTGGCGAGTCTTTCACTAAATAATAAAACTTAGTGAATCTTAGCATAGGCTACATGCTGATTTAATTCCCCCATTTAAATAGGCTACATTCTAGGTGAATACCATGGGTCAATACCATGTGCCATTTTGGTGAATACCATGGGTCAATACCATGTGCCATTTTGGTGAATACCATGGGTCAATACCATGTGCCATTTTTATTTTTATTAATTCTAATATTAGTGTTAATAATGGTTTTTTGCATGGTATTAATAACAATCTAGTCCATGGTATTTGTCCCATAGTATTTTGGCCATAGGTTTCACCTAAATATAACCCATTTTTTGAGTGTTCGTAAATATAAGGTGACTTATGGAGTAAATATAAAAAAATGTTTTATTTGTTTACCATACCTCTTGTTTATTTATATTTTTATTAATTTACCATACCTCTTTTACAAATATGGTATTTGGCCCATAAGATTCACTTAAATAAAACCTCTTTCTTGAGCCTTCATAAATAGAACGAGGGTTATGGACTAAATATAAAAAGAGGTTTTATTTATTTACGATACGTATAGTTTATTTATATTTTTATTTATTTACCATATCTTTTGAGTAAGTATAAAAAGACGTTTTATTTATTTACCATACCTCCACTTTACTTATATTTTTATTTGTTTACACCCTTACATGTATATAAGGTGACTTATGGAGTAAATATAAAAAATGTTTTATTTATTTACCATACCTCTCATTTATTTATATTTTTATTAATTTACCATACCTCTTTTATAAATATGGTATTTGGCCCATAGGATTCCCTTAAATAAAACCTATTCTTGAAAATGGGCGAATGGATTCACTTAAATAAAACCTATTCTTGAAAATGGGCGAATGGAAGGTTGTAAGTCCTAATTTCAAGGGCTAAATTTACCTTTTTTACCCTCTCCCTTAAAATAAGGTGGGCTATTTGAGGTGATTTGTAAAAATGTACTATGATACAAAATATTTTCCCACTAAAAATTTAAAACCCCTTAATTTCGCCAAAGGGCGAACATTCACCCCTAAAATTATCCTTGCTTGTTGTAGATTAGTATATCATCAAAAAATATTAACACAAATTTTCTAAGGAATGGTTTGAAAATTGAATTCATCAAACCTTGAAATTTTGAAGGTGCATTGGTAAGGCCAAAAGGCATGACCAAAAATTCATAATGACCCTCATGAGTTCTAAATGCTGTTTTCGGAATGTCTTCAGTCTTCATTCTGATTTGATGATATCCTGAACGAAGATCCAACTTGGTGAAGTAAATTGATCCATGCAATTCATCCAGTAATTCATCAATGACAGGAATGGGGAACTTATCTTTAATAGTGAGCTTGTTGAGCTCCCTATAATCCGAACACATGCGCCATGATCCATCCTTCTTGTGCACCAATACTACTGGAACAAAGAAAGAACTTTGACTTGGTTGAATTATACCAGCCTCTAGCATTTCTGTAACCATACGTTCAATTTCACTCTTTTGGACATAGGGATATCTGTACGGCCTGATGTTTGGAGGAACACTTCCTGGAATCAGATGAATAGCATGATCATGATCACGCATAGGTGGGAGACCTTTGGGAGTCTCAAATACCTTGGAATGATTGTCCAGGACTTTTTGAAGATCTGGAGAAATAGATGATTCCGATGTGGAAACATCTGGTAAACATAATTGTGCAATTACACCTCTTTGCTCCTTTTTTAGAAGCTTTGTCATACCATTAGAGCTGATTATCTTTCCTGGTTTCCCTGCAATACCCATTAATTCAACTTCCTTTCCTTCCGTAGAAAATTTGATGAAAATTTCTTGAAAATTAAAAGCTATTGTACCCAAGGATTGTAGCCATTGGACTCCTAGTACAACATCAACACCTCCCATTGGAATGGAAAGCATTGGGCTAGTCAATACATATTCTCCCATGGATAGCTTGATATTATGGCACTTTCCAGAGCAATTTATTGTTCCTCCATTTGCAATCATCACTTGACACTCTGGTGCTGGATATAGGAAGCAATTCAATTCTTTTGCTACCTTACAATGAATAAAATTGTGGGTGCTTCCTGAATCAATCAACACTATTACCTTTTTCTTCTTGATTTGTCCTTCTATCTTGATGGTTTGAGGAGTGGTAATTCCCGCCAATGCATTACAAGATATGGTTGGATTTATTTGTTCTTCATCTAGGCTTTGTTCCTGGAGTATATCCTCTTCTTTTGACCTTTCTTGCTCCTTTTATTCTTCCTCTTCACAATCTATGTAGAATAATTTCTTCTCAGCACACTTATGACCTTTAGTGTATTTGCTATCACAACTGTAACAAAGCCCTTTTGCTCTTTTTTCTTCCAATTGTTGTGGTGTCAACCTTATAGGTTGTGGAAGACTAGGGGCAACAACACTTCCGTCTTTATAGTTATGAGTGGTATGCTTCCTGGTTGCCATAATTTTGCTTTCCATTTTTCTTGCTAACCTGAATGGCTTTTCTAATGAATCAGGTTCCCAAAGGCGAAGATCATGTTGGATATTATCCTTTAAAGACCCTATGAACACATCAATCCTATGCTCCTCTGGAATATCTTTTATCCTTATGTTCAATTTTTGGAACTCCTCAATGTGCTCCATTATTGAACCCTTTTGTTTGAGACTTATCAATTGGCTAAAAAACGTGTTGCTTTTTGTATCCTCATAATGTGCTATCAATTCTTCCGTAAAAATTGCCCAAGTGATAAATTGTTTACGAGAGCAAAGCCATTGATACCATACAAACTGATTTGGTTCCAAATATAAAGTTGCCATTCGTACCTTTTGTGTGTTTTGCACATTATTGAGATCGAAGAATTGCTCCATCTGTAATATCCATGTTGCGGGATCCTTGCCATCAAACTTCCTCATATCGATTTTTGGAATATGGTGGGTCTTCGATCCAACATTAGAGTCTATGGAATCATGATTAACATTTCTTTTGTTCTCATCATGAGTTTCCTTTACTACCCTTTCACCATTAGTGACCCTTTCTTGTAGAAACTTCTTCAATTCTTCCATGTCTGTCTTCAAATCTATCTTGCAATCGTCCATCTTAGCTTCTATGCCTTTCTTTAAACCATCCATCTTAGCTTCCACATCTTTCTTTAAACCATCCATCTTAGATTTTGTTCCTTTTTATGCAAGTGACACTTGTTGCACTTGGTCTCGTAATTTTGCTATATCATGTTGCATTTCTTCCTCTTCTTCAGTCTGTCCTCTTTTTGTACCTTCTTACGAAATTTCAATCCGATGCTCAGAAAGAAAGTTATGACGATTTTCCCCAGGTCACCTATTTGGAATGTAATTCAGGAGTTTGCAAAAAGACCAACTTCCTCAGATCATATCTCCGCAAATATGGCGCAAAAAGCTCTGAAATTCAGATCCGAGGTTCAGCGTGATTTCTTCTCAAATGGGTTTTTTATGCAACTTCTGAAACGTCGCAGAAATTTTTTTTATAGCGAGAGTGCCACGATGACCTATTTGGAGCAGCGAAACCCTAGAATCCAAAGCTCTGATACCAAATGTTATGTAACCAGCTCAAGATAAGATAGAAAAGATAGATCAATGCCTTAGAATTCAGCCTCTTCGAGGGGGAAACCTCCTTTACATTACATAAATGAACAATTCTTGGATGATTCAAATGACAAAACCTCCTTTCTACATATAGGAGTCTAAGGAGTCACAATATAATCCAGCCGACCTAACAATAATAATATAAAGCCACAAAAATAATAATAGAGGGATTCTATGGGGCACAGTAATAACAATATGGGGGCAATAGGGGCACAACAATATTAATAAGGGGTATAACTACAATAGTAATGGGGTAATCACTAGTATTATGGGGACCCAACACTTTCACTGTAGGTTGGGTGATTCCTCCTCTTTGAGATGACAAGTGCTAGTACGGACTTGTGCTCCCACGTACCGTTGAGTATATATTGGGAGACCACAATAGGCTATATCCTTTATCCTTAGGAAGCCGTGTCTGCCACCCTATTGATCGCAATGAACTGAACACAACATTTGGGAAGATTGACTATCGTACCATAAAAGGTATTCTGTAGTTTTGCGATTGGTTTGGTAATCCCTCTATCTAGATTTCCAGAGTAGTCTCTTTCATTCCATTTCAGACTCATTAAAGGAAAAGGTCCATCTGAGCACTTGTCACTTCAGGATCATTAAAAATCGAAGGCGACTAGAGTCATCTTTAGCTTTTTCTCGACTCTTAAAAATTGAAAAAGCAAGTTGTGTCAAAGCGTCATAAAATTTATTTTAATCGGAATAACATCACTGTTCCCTCATTGATCTTAGGTTGAGAAAATGGAGTCCACCAATCAAGGATTTCCCCTTGGGGGAAATCCTAGTCCTTTCTCCTCTTGGGGAGATGTTGGTGCACCTCATATGGCCACATTGTCCCTTCTAGGACTAACAATTGGCCTACCAGTATGGCTCTTCTCGACCTCTGTCATTCAAAGCACCATGATTCCTGAGCAATCAAATCAACAACTAGATGATACTAGAGTTACCCCACAACCTTCTACATTGTTTGTTTCTCCCTCTCCTTCTTCCTCTTTGTTTGGTGAAGCTAGTAAAACTAAAAACCAAGTAACTCAAAAGAAGAAGAAAGGGAAGGAGAAGAAGAAGAAGGAGCCGACGGCGAAAAGGGGCAACCATAAATCATCTAGTGAAAATCCACACACTGCACCATCCAAACCTAAATCTCCATGTGTCATCTGCAAAGGGGACCACTATCATCGAGATTGTCCTTACATCCCATGGATCTTAATGGACTGATCTCCCTGCTTGCACAATCTGATGTCATCAACCTCTGATGATCATGTTGAGAGTACACCGTCAACTAGTGAAAACGAAGTCAATGGACAAAAAGGAAGATCTAAAATTCCTTGTAGACTGTGTGAAGGCGATCATGCCATCCACCATTGTCCCTTCCTAGACAAAGCTAAAAGAGTCTTGGATAACCATCCTGCTTCACCGCTATGGCTTCCTCCTGGATACAAGAAACTCTTGTTGAGTCTATCACTAGTTGAAATTCCAACTAACACACCTTTGTGGTTGGTCAAAGCATCTATCACTGAAGATAAACCCTTTGAGTCCACACCAGACCAAAGTCAATAGGTCGAGACAGCAGTTGACCCAGTCTTGTCTTCAGAAGGTCTACCTTCAGATGATACAGTCACTAAAGGGGATGAGAGTGACACCGTTCAAATTCTCTTCATAAACACAAACTTCGATGAACATGGGGGCAATCTACCCGCTCCTTTACAGCAGGAAGGAATTTCATCAGAGATGTATCTGGCTGTTTATTTGGTCCCACCTCCAAGCAACCTAGTCGTTTCCTTCGACTGGAATCTACTAGGCAGACCCCGTCTACCGTCTAATGTACCATTCCGAATCATTGTACAAGATTACAGAATGGTCATGGTCAGTGCTATCATAGATGAAGGGGCTTCTGTGAGTATCCTTTCCTCAACTACTTGGAAAGCACTTGGTTCGCCATCGCTTCTGCTTGAGATGTGAAATCTGACAGGCTTCGACAAAGGAACCAGTCGACCATTAGGGATCCTTCCAAATTTGCCTATAAATTTGAGAAGGAAAACCATTTATTTGAACATGATGGAAGTCCAAGGACCTTTAGATTACAATCTACTCCTTGGGCGTGACTACATTTATAGCATGGGAGCTATTGTTTCCTCACTCTTTTGAGTGATGTGTTTTCCGCATGAAGGCAAAGTGGTCCAGCTCGTAGACCAGCTTTCATTCCCCGATTCACACATAGCTAATAGTCAAGTACCATCCCTAACTGGTCTTTTTCCACAAGGAATGTCTCATCAATCCCCAATCTGTCCACCTGATGAGCGTGAGTGATTTGGTGATTGTGACTGAAACCCAGGGGGCATGCACCCTGGTCTGCTTCGGCAGGAAAACTTCAGGTATAGGGTAGGTTTCCGTGGAGGATATATGACTAGTTTGACACACACGTCCATTTAGGAAAATGGGATTAGACTGGAATAAGATACGTCCATCAGAAGGTATGCGTTTCCTGACAGAGCAAGTGTTTTGTCTGCAAATTGAAGGGTAACCTAGAAACTCTACTTCGCTATACCTGGGGGCATGCAAACCTTTTTGCATGAAAGTGAAAAGTGACCATTTATTTTCTTAGTTTGTAGGTTCTTAACCCTTTAAACTCGTAGGATTGGTCATTCCTAGCTTACATAATGAAAGGATCCGGAGAAAAATTTCGAATGGGGCAAGCTCCCTAAAAAATGAACCTATCGATGAGACATCCTTATTATACGATTGGCACGAGCAGTTTTATGCGATGTTTAAGCTTGTTAAAAAATAAACCTGACAATGAGAATATGTTCCACCAGAGTTTAAGCTCATTAAAAAATGAACCCTCCTCCGGTAAGTAACCATTGCGATCGCATTATTATCAGCCTTTGAGCCTTGGTCATGTTCTTACCATCACCTCCACTCTTTTTAGCTGATCATATGACTCCATTTGATTGTTTACCCCTTTTGAGGAACAACTGCGACAAGTGATCCTATTAGCCACCTTCTTTACACTACCGTGATTGAAAAAAAAGTTCCAAACATTACCTGGAACCAGCCGCTATCCGAAAACATCATTCATTCCTCAAAAAATGAGTCTCCTTTAAGCTCTTTTCATCTGACTCGTAAAATATGAAAAGATCGCCGATAAATTGGCCTCTCCAACTCGTTAAAGTGATTGTAAGTGCCATCCCTCCTCTAGATTTTAATCTTTTTGGACCTAAGGGATTATTACACAAAATGATCTAGCGTTTGTCTTGTTCGGCTCGTTAAAACTATCGAAAAGTCATTCCTTTCGCATTGTTTTCTACTTTTCAGACTTAAGGGATTATATTACGAAAAAGGAATATTGGAGTTTCCTTTCTGTCTCTTTTTAGACTGTTATCAGGAAATCTAGTGTCCACTCAGAGCTGCTAGTCCCACTAAGACTGGTAGCTATCTTAGAAACAAATAAACTAAAACTACTTTCGCTTTCCTTTATGATAAGTAGATAAGAGGGGAACAAAGGACACCAACCTCAGTCTTGCGCTTGGTTCCTTGCTTGGTTCCTCTCCCTTCTGACAAATCCTTGCCACTTTTCTTTCATCTACCCAGCTTCAAAGAGCACCTGTGGAATAAAAGAAGCATAATACTATCGAAGAACAGATATCTAAAATCATAAACATTATAGGACCAGATATATATTGACCACACAAATGCATATATCATCAAAGATACAAGAAGATGGAGGAAAACTTGAATAACTTTATTAATATCAAGAATAGCAAAGAGGATTACAACCAATTGTTCTGACCCAGCGTCATCCTCGAAGCATGAAATCCCTTATTCACCTCATGAAAATCTTAGATCACCCAACACTAAGATATTCCACCAAGAAACCAACAACACTTCCTTACATGATACAAAATTCCAGCCTCTGGATCTTTGGGATGAGGGATCCATATATAGATGATTGCGGGAGTTGAGTCAACTTCTGGGTTTTTGATTAGTGTCTTCTCTCTGATAGTTCTTGATTCCATTTGGAGATTTCATTGATCTCTTACTCATCCCTGGGTGAATTTAGAGAGACAAGTGTCCTAGGGAAGTTTCTGGAAGATTCCAAGGTCATCCACTTAGCAAACTGCCTCTGCCATTTGTCTACTCTCGTCCATCGCACCTTATAGAAGGACTTTTCAGTATGCATCGCACCCCCCATGTGTAATAGGTGCGATGCATCTCACCCTCAGCACTGAGCAATCAGTATGGTCCAGTTTTGACCATTTCTGAGTAGTTTTTCATGGAGAACTTCTGGGAGATGATGTAATTAGCTGACCTTGTTCCTTTAGGGTATGAAACAACACTTTTAGGGACTTAGAAGCCCTTGGTTTATGGACATATGTGATTGGGGTTACAATGCCCAAAAATGTCTATAAAAGTTTTCCCCTAAAGCATGAGGTCGTTAATATTTTGATGTCGGGTGAAATGCTTTATCATGAGGATCTGAAGTTTTTTCGAGCTGGAAGGTGACCTGTAATAAGATACTTTACAATACATTATTTCCATAATATTTTCATGATCTAGCTAAGGTGGGTATTCCCATGCTCAACTTTATAAATTCATTTTCCTGTGCATGAGACAGACAACCGTCTGTGTGGTAGACTGATGATTATGATAGGGCCATCATCCTTTGATTCGGATGATCATCTGTGTAGCATTGATGTACATTTGATGTCTTTATTTTCCTGAATATATTGCAGCCTGGATGGATGAAACTAGATCCGGGGTCTTCAAACTCGTCCAATATTCACTCGGAGTACAAGTCGATCCATGTGAAAGATTTTCTGGAGTCGAACATGGAAAGACATTGCCTGATTACCAGCCAATGATGTACACTGCTAACAAGCGCGAGAGGAATCACCAATAATGATGATGACCCTCAAGGTACTACAGTACAATTTGTGTGGTGTGAAAAAGGGACTTGGTGTCAAACACCACGCAAAATCTTTCGGTCGAAGGCCATTGATGTAAACCTATCGCTGGAAGTGAGAAACTTGCCATTGAGGTATGCAAGCTTCAAAGTACTGAAAGGGTTGTTCCTAGGTCGACTTCTTGGATAATGAGCTGTTGTCGACAAGAGGCGACCTATCGTAGGAGGGCCTTAATGAATCCCACATCTACGACACGGAACGGAGTAAATGATTTTGGAGGTGAAAACGATCTGATGATACAGGGTTCAGGGTGGCGGTCATGAAAGAATGGAGTGTGAATGTATTGCAACGGATGAGACACAGGTGAATTCTCTGAGTGACTTCTCCTGAGCATACCAGTGACACTGACATGGATTGGTAGCGTTAACCCCAAATATGGGTGGTGCGATGGACTAATGGTGATATGACCACTGAACGGAATAACCCAACCTGACTCAGATGTGGAGTGAAAGTGTCATGTTCAAGAGCGACTTGCTACCAATAAAGTTTCTTCAAGTTTTCTTCCCAATTTTTCCCCAGTCATTGCTGACCAGCACCTCTTTATTTTTGTCAAGCTTGAGGAGGATAACATATGCTTGTTCTATAATTTTCCCTTCGAGCAAACTCGTCGCTATGTTTTAACGAGCCTAGCGACAATGAAACTCATTCTTGTCTATATGGACAAGTTTTTCGCTATTTGGTTTTAACGAGTTTAACGACAAAGATAACTCGGTCCTTTTCAATTTTAGAGAGTATGAAAGGGACGTAAAGGAAACTCCAATAATCCTTTTTTGTCATATAATCCCTTAAGTTCGAAAAAGTATAAAATAATACGAAAGGGATGAATTTTCGGTAATTTTAACGAGCCGAACAAAACAAGCGCTCGATCTTTTTGTGTAATAATCCCTCAGGTCCAAAAAGATTAAAATCTAGAGGAGGGATAGCACTCCCGATAGCTTTAACGAGCTGGAGAGGCCAACTGCTCAGCAATCTTTTCATATTTTACGAGTCATATGAAAAGAGCTTAAAGGAGACTCGTTTTTTGAGGAACGAGTGATAATTTCAGGTAGCAGCTGATTCCAGGTAAGGTTTGGAATTTTCCAATCATGGCAGTGTCACAAGGATGGCTAACAGGATCACTCTTTGCAGCTGTTCCTCAAAAGGGGTAAACAATCAAATGGAGGTGAATGATCAGCTAAAACAGAGTGGAGGTGATGATGAGAACACGACCAGGGCTCAAAAGCTGATGATAATGCATTCACAATGGTTATTTATGAGAAATTGGTTCATTTTTTAATGAGCTTAAACTCTGGGGGAAACATTTGCTCATTGCTCGGTTTATTTTTTAACAAGCTTGAAATTTGCGTAAAACTGCTCGTGGCGGGTTTATTTTTAACGAGCTTTAACCCTGTAGTAACACTACTCGTGATAAGTTTGCATGCCCCGAGCATAATAACGCAAATCGAGGTGCATGCCCCCCAAGCTTGATTGCATTCAACACGGTGGTTGGAATGAAGGTTTACCTTCGAGATCTTTGAAAGACTCGACTTGTAAAGGGAGTTGTTTCATTTTTTAATGAGGTTGACACAAGATAGGAACCGTCCTCATAATCCACCGTATTTATAGTATTTGATAGAAAATCAAAAACTGAAGGATGTTTAAGGTTGCTGGAATAATCTTCGTGGTAATTCAGAAGATAGGAACAATGGTGGTAATCTTCCCATGGTGCCTCTCCTATCACCTTTGATTGAATGATTCCTTCGTCTATAGAATGTACATGTGACCAAGGATCTAAAGAGGTGCCATATTCCTTAGACCTATCTATCCAAACACTCGATGAGCGTTGATTTGGGTTTGCCCCCCAGGCCAAGAAAATTGATTGCTACAATATTTCTATTAGGGCGATGATCCATGCTGACAAAATGTTCAGGAATCTTCTGAATCTAGAAGATATCATGTTGCAGGTTCCCACCGTGGCCACTTCTGCCAGATTGTTTGGAGGCGGTAGGGAAAAAGTCCCCATCAATGTAGGGTCTTTTAGTAGGCCTACTCCGATATTTTGAAGCAAATGAGGGATTCCATGGATCATTGGAATGCTTCCCGTAACTTGTGAACTGTTGGGGAGAAAAATTTGTTGGTCGACGATTGTAATTCTTCCTTGAAAGGGAAATGCAATCTTCCTGAAGTAAGTCGACACAATGGCTACCATAGCATATATCCAGGGCCTTCCCAGTAGGATGTTGTAATTGAGGTTTCCATCAATTACTTCAACATCTATTTCTACTGTTTTGCCCCCCAGTTCGACTTGCAAGTTACTTAAAATCCCATATAGGGTGTACATTCGTCCATCAAATGCTTTTAATGTCATCGAAGATCGCGATAAGGGTGGAGATCCTAAAGTTTTCCAGCAACTCATTGACATGATACATGTAGATGCCCCCTCATTAATAATTGTTCGATGAACAGTTTTGTTGAGGGCTTTCACTTGAATAAGGAAAGATAGTTGAGCTGGTAACTGAGGGTCATATCCTTTGTGATTAAAAGACACAAGATTGGAATCCGTTGGGTCAATCCCACCTATCACTAATAATAAAGCCTGCTTTTGGGAGGGGAAATTTTGCAATACCTCAAGTGTCAACATAGCGGATGGCGATTAGGCCAAATCCTCCACTATATTATAATGTTGTGCTGCTCTGGCATGAGGATTAAATGTCGATATATGTACTACTCCCTTGGCAGTTTTATCATTAGCTCAGGAATGATGGGTGGCACAACTTCGGTCGAAGTTGTTGTCGAACTACTAGGTTGATCATTAGCCTTGTTGTTCGACGGTTGTGGATTCACGTAATCTTTATTCCTTGTCAATATCAAAGCATCATTTTGCTGCTTCGAAACTGACAACATTAGCACTTGGGATGGGGAAGCATTGTCACTAGCAACCATATTTGTTCTTGGATTTGGAAACGGATCAGTCAATACTGCCGAGGTTTTTGAATTCTTGAAGAATTTTCTAAGCTCAGCTTTATATGGACACTCTCTTGTTCAATGATCCTCATCACATATAAGGCATGGACGATTTGGATTCCTATCTCCAGAAGAGTTTGCAGAATATTTTTCATGGGATGACTCCTCCTGTTTCTTCTTCTTCCCTTTCTTTTTCTTCTTGCCTCCTGGTTGCTTGGTTTCTTTGCCTTTGTCAGTCGATACGGCATTTACTTCTGAGGTGAGAAGTTCTTCATTTGCATTTTGACCTGAAACTGTACGGGCCTTTTTCGACTTAGCCTTTACGGTTTTTGTGTTGGTCGTTCCTATCACGTCGTCCCCAGCATGAGAGTCTTTGTTTGATTTAGGAGAGGGAGGAACAGAAAATTCCGGTCTAGGAGCATCAAGGATTTTATCGTAGAGCGTGCCAGACTGAGTATAGATCAAATCTAAATATTGTGCATGAGCAATGACTTGCTCTTCAGTGACGACTCCTCCCTTTGCCACATCTTGTGTAATAGAAGGTAACAATGACTTAATAAACCATTCAGCCAACAACTGATCAGGGGCATATGTTTTTACCATTCTACAACGATGTCACCACTCATGAATATGATCAGAGATGTGAGTGGCCATCATTTGCTTGAAATTGGTAAGAAGCTCTGTTCCCATTTCGTACCTTATAGGTAACTGAAAATGGGTTTAAAAGGTTGTGGCTAGGGTGCTAAAGGTATCAAACGAAGCTCTAGGCAATTCGATATACCATTTTGCTGCCGAACCAGTTAACGTTCGCTGAAAAAGGCGAAGCCTAATCGAATCATCATTTAGAGTGTTAGATGAACACCATAGGTGAAAGGTCATCACATGATTCGACGGGTCTTCACCTGGATTTCCATTAAATTTAGGAATATCTGACGGAAGTTTATGAGGAATCGCTGGCCACCAAGGGGTGTAAGCAATTGGATCGTTTGTTAGCCGATTTAGATCTAGTAACTCTAAAGTTGCCACGAAGGGCAACTGTTGATTCAGGTTCGGCGAAGCATACCCAGGATAAGATGGGATTGCCTGAGCAGTGGGTCTTTGCATACCAGCATAGTGCATTTGATGCTAATAACTTTGGTAAGGTTGATGGGCATAACCATTATGAAATGGTTGATGTTGACCGTTTTGAATATACGGCTGCTCATTATTGCAAATATTTGGTGCTTAGATCCTTGGTAAACTTGTTGGAATTGTAATTGTTGATATTGCACCAGCCAAGGTTGTGAGACCATGTGTTGTTGTCCAATACTGGCTATTTGACCAAGATGAGGGGTAATGGTACCCGTTTGAGCCTGGGTCACTCCAGTTAAGGATCCACTAATTGATGATTGTGGTGGCGTCACAGGGACAAGGGGTTGTTGGATTGCAACCTGAGGCACTTGAGGTTGGCATAAAATAGGCAACACTTGTACTTGCGACACCGTCACAATAGCTAGTGTAGTGGGGATATTTGACATAGGCAGACTTTGTTGCATTGAGTATACAACTCTTGGTTGTTGAGGCAGTATTGTCATCCAACCACTGGATGTAATTCCAGCATAACCTGAATTCTATTGTGAACTCTCGTATGTTTTCTCTCTCGGAGGAGACAATGAAAGGGTATATTGCCCCCCATACGGCGGTAATCCGGTGCTTAAGGGAATGATTTTCCTTTAAGGACTGGACTGCCCAAATTGACATTGAGAAGGATCAATTTGATGAGACTCAACATAAGAAATTCCAGATATTATTCCAGGCGAACAAACAGGAACAAACCATACCATCGAAACAGCCCCTGGATGGATTTTGTCCAGTGATTGAGAACTAGTTGCAACAAATGGTACGCCGGCGAACATTTTTTAGTGGCAGCAGGAAGTTTTGCCGCTGCTGTGTCAGATGACACAATCCTAGATGTCGACAGTTGTTCAGACATATCTAGTCTATCCAAAAGATTTCCTAGTGATTCTATAGGAACTTCCGATAACGGTAGACTAATTTCTGACAAAGAAGGATATAGGGTGATCCCAACTCCAAAATGTGACGGAGTACTAGATGGGGGATCCTCCACAATCTCTTCTATAGCAATCAACCTAGGTGGAAGAGGTAGACTTTCAGGTCCGTAAAATATTTCCGGTGCCGAAGAAGGTATAGATTCTGCAGCGACAAATGTTTGGGGAATAACACCTTCCGAATCAGCTGTAGATGGAGCCGGTTCAGGAATAGAAGCATTTACCTTCACACTAGGATCAGTTCTACTGTCCTCTTATGGCTGTGGAACTTCTTCCATAGAGGCAGGGATACCAGAAATGTTTGGAGTAACCAGAGTCTCTGAGGGTGTCAGAACACTTGTTCCAACCAGATCAGGGGACTTTGAACCGGTTAAACGAGTTCACTTTGTCCGAAACAGTTTTTGATTCTGGAGACAAAGATGGTTGACTCGTAAGTCTCTGTGAATGACGGGGTTTTAATTGAATTTCCTCCACGATTGCGGATTACTCAATCAACTAAAAATATAGGGGGGGAAATTCCGAATTAAATGAAGTTTATATGCTTTGACACAACTTGTTTTTTCAATTTTTAAGAGTCGAGAAAAAATAAAATATGACTCTAGTCGCCTTTGATTTTTAATGAGCCTGAAGTGACAATTGCTCAGATGGACCTTTTTCTTTAAGGAGTCTGAAAAGGAACGAAAGAGACTACTCTGGAAATCTAGACAAAGGGATTACCAAACCAATCGCAAAACTGCAGAATACTTTTTACAGTACGGTAGCCAATCTATCTGAATGCTATGTTTAGTGCATTGCGATCAATAGGGCGGCAGACACGACTTCCTATGGATAAAGGATATAGGCTATTGTGGTCTCCCAATATATACTTGACAGTATGTGGGAGCACAAGTTCGTACTGGCACTTGTCGTCTCAAAGAGGAGGAATCACCCAACCAACGATGAAAGCGATAGTTACCAGGGTTTATGACACCAGAATACGTCTCTAGCCTAGACTTCTAAATGTTGTGTGTTAGGTTCCAAAGCGTTTTTATGTTCATTGGATTTATTTTACAGTTGATCTTTCTTAAGAAATTTTCCTTTCAGCTTCACTGCGTGATGTAGATATACAATTCTAAAATGCAATCTAAGATGATAAACAATCGTTTAATCTTCTTTTTGCAATGAAAATCCTAGCTACTAAAGAAAGAGAGATGATATTCTTTCAACATAGAGCAGAGAGCACACACTAGATGCACTATCCTAAATCAAACCAACAAGTAGTCTAAATTCAAATGCATATGCATGTATTTGTTTTTAGCCTTCTTAATGTGTGAATGACATGAAGAATGCTAAGCACAAATCTGAATTATCTTTTCAAAGCGACAGTACTAACAAATTTCTCTTCAAAACGAAAGGAAGATAATGACGACACTTTGCTATTTTGAATTGAAAACTGCTTTCGACACTTGAAAAACTACTAATTCAAATAAAATACAAGATTAACCATATAATCGACCATCAAGAACAATAGAATTCTTTTTCTTTGACTGAAAACGACACTTGCGACACTTTCGAATCAAAAGACGACAGTTTGATTATGGTACTTCTTTGTAAAAGAGAACTGAAAATGACGCACAATACACAAAAAAATTCACAGCCCTTTGCACAATGGAGGCGGAATGATGGAAAGGAAGGGGGTTTCCACTGTGGTATACTGATCACAGACAACAAAACTCATGAATAAAGCTAAAGAGAGTAAACACAGGAACCAAAATCTGAGAGTAGTAGATGTCTTGTCTAATTAGTGCACCTGCAACACAGGGAAAGTGCGATCAGCGCACCTACTGTACACGAGAGGTGCAATGCATCTAGATTCCCAAGAGGAGAAAGTGCGATGGTCTAGGGATGAGACTTCAACTTGGTTC
The DNA here is from genome assembly GCA_031772625.1 of Pinus tabuliformis. NCBI lineage: Eukaryota > Viridiplantae > Streptophyta > Pinopsida > Pinales > Pinaceae > Pinus > Pinus tabuliformis. Next base: position 432,106,653 of record CM062807.1, read on the forward strand.
CGGGTCACAGTTTGCAGCCTAGTTCAGGGATTTATGTCGAGCAAGTGATGTTCGGTAAATATAAATCATAGGGGTTGATCTAATGAGGTTACTAGAGCCACCACTAGGGCAATTAGAAAGTTTGCAAATCGATTGTTTAGTTTTTAAACAAAACCTGGAGATAGACTGAAGCAACACTGATCTACTTTGTACTTGCATAGCAAATGCAGTTCGAAGGCTAGCTGGCTTAACTTCAGGCTCTGTCTATAAGTCTATAAAGCAAACAATCCATTCGCTCCCCAGTGGAGTCGCCATTTTGTTATCGGGAAATCTAGTGTCTACTCGGAGCTTCTAGTCCCACTAAGACGGGTAACTATCTCAGAAACAAACAAACTAAAACTACTTTTTCTTTCCTTTATGAGAAGTAGATAAGAGGGGAACAAAGGACACCAACCTCAGTCTTGCACTTGGTTCCTTGCTTGGTTCCTCTCCCTTCTGACAGATCCTTGCCACATTTCTTTCATCTACCCAACTTCAAAGAGCACCTGTGGAATCAAAGCAGCATAATACTATCGAAGAACAGAGATCTACAATCATAAACAATATAGGACCAGATATATATTGACCACACAAATGCATATATCATCAAACATATAAGAATGTGGAGGAAAACTTGAATAGCTTTATTAATATCAAGAATAGCAAAGAGGATTACAACCAATTGTTCTGACCCAACGTCATCCTCCAAGCCTGAAAGCCCTTCTTCACCTCATGAAAAGCTTAGATCACCCAACACTATGATATTCCACCAAGAAACCAACATCACTTCCTTACAAGATACAAAATTCCAGCCTCTGGATCTCTGGGATGAGGGATCCATATATAGATGATTGCAGGGAGGTGAGTCAGCTTTTGGGTTTTTGATTAGTGTCTTCTCTCTGATAGTTCTTAATTCCACTTGGAGATTTCATTGATCTCTTACTCAACCCTAGGCGAATTCAAAGAGACAAGTGTCCTGGGGAAGTTTCTGTAAGATTCCAAGATCATCCACTTAGCAAACTACCTCCGCCTTTTGTCTACTCTCGTCCATCGCACCCTATAGAAGGACTTTTCAGTATGCATCGCACCCCCTGTGTGTAATAGGTGCAATGTATCTCACCCTCAGCACTGAGCAATTAGTATGGTCTAGTTTTGACCATTTCTGAGTAGATTTTCATGGAGAACTTCTAGGAGATGATGTAATCAGCTGACCTTGTTCCTTTAGGGTATGAAACAACACTTTTAGGGACTTAGAAGCCCTTGGTTTATGGACATATGTGATTGGGGTTACAGTGCCCAAAAATGTCTATAACATAGACTCTCTAAAATTGAAAAGAACCGAGTTATCCTTGTTGTTAAACTCATTAAAACAATAGCGATAAACTTGTCCATGCAGACAAGAGCGAGTCTCACTATCATTAGGCTCCTTAAAACATAGCGATGGGTTTGCTTGAAGGGAAAATTATAGAATGTTGGCATTATGATTCAAGTGTTGTCCTTGATGGCAACTCACTCAGAGGTTGGTACAGGTGTTCAGAGGTTGGTACAGGTGATGGCAACTTAATCAGAAGACAGATCTTAGTACAGCATGCCAAGGAAGTTCATATACGCAGGTTCGTTAAGCTCAAGTCGCGTGTACACGCTAGTTGGATTCAGAAAAAGCGCGTGTATGTGGAAAAGTACCTTTTGGTCCATGGTGGTTAGTCCTTGGAAGTTGTGCCTATGATTTCGGACCATTGTGTCTCGACGGGCGTGTCGATCCCTAGTTTTGAAGTTGATGGTATTGTGTTACTATGGTTTTGGCTCTTGGTATTGAGCAAGGCCTAAGGCTATATAAGGAGAAGAAGATCATTAGGCAAACACATCTTTCGACAAGGCTTGAATATCTAAGAGAGAAAGAGATCTGATATGCAGGTGCTGGGTTGCTTGATCTAAGCCAAGGAGAGATCACATCGGTTGATGGAAGACTAGATCTAAGGATAGATCGGGATCTAATGGTTTGAAATGCACTATCATGATATGGGTGATTATGCGTATTTCTAGATCTGCATATTATCGCAATGTTATGTTCTGGGTCTAACTGATGTCTGGTACAGCTGCAAATTGAGAAAATTTATTTTTAGATCTGTACGCAGGTTGGCTTCGGCAAAAGCGCGTGTATACGCGGGTTTTGCTCATTGAAGTAGCGTATATCTTTTGAAGCTTGATTTTGGGTTTACAGTGGGGTCTGACTGTTATTGCAGAGTTCTGTAGTTTGCTCTATGTTCTGGTAACTGGTGATTGACAGGGCTCAGTGTTCAGTGATTCAAAGTTTGGTTGTTTTATGCTTCAATGATCTGTTGTGAAAATTGAATGAATTGGGGTCTACAGATTGTAATGTTGTGCTATCCAGTCTGAAAATGTATGAAAGGTGGTACCTGAAGGAAAGAAGATTGTAGGTCAGCACCTACGTACTAGTATCTTGGCTAGTACAAGAGCAAAGGGGGTTGGAGCTCCCTTCCAAGGAAGTTTGGAGAACGAGAGAAGGTTGTAGCCTTCTGCAGGTTGTAGCCTGCGTACTGGTATAAGGCTGCACCAGTACAAAAGATTGTAAACTGAAGTTTCATATTAAAGAAAGATAGAGACAACTTGCAGCAGGTGGTTTTCACCCACATTGGGTTTCCACCTTACATCTTGGTGTTCATGTGTGTGGCTTTTGATCTATTCTGTTATACTGCACCTGTTTACTATTAATGTGGTGAATAATGTCCTGATGAACTTAACTGAAGAATAAGCTAACTAAATTATGAGTTTTCTTCTTATACGCTGTTTTGTTTAGTCATAGTAGCGTGTACACGCTGGTTCACCTAACTGAAGTAGCGTATATGTTTCTGAGCATTGAAAAGTTTGATTGATCTGATAATACTGATTCACCCCCCCTCTCAGTATTATTTCCAACAATTGGTATCAGAGCAGGTCCTTCAGAGAAGCTTGATCGCTTGAAGGTAGATCATTCATCATGAGCAACTACGAGAAAGAAGCATCAATCAGGCCACCGATTTTTGATGGGACAAATTTCAATTATTGGAAGGTAAGAGTTACTGCATATCTTCAATCTCTTGGTACAGAAGTTTGGAATATTGTAGAAACAGGCTATGCTTTTCCTTCAGCTACTCCTACAGATCCAGCTGAGAAAAAGCAGTATGAAACAAATGCAAAAGCAGTCAGTACTCTATTAGGAAGTATATCCCAAACAGAATTCATGAAGGTCATGCACTTCAAATTAGCAAAAGAGATATGGGACAAAATGATCACTAGCTATGAAGGAGATGAACAGGTAAAGCAAGCTAAACTTCAAACTCTCAGGATTCAATATGAGACTCTCAAGATGTATAATGATGAAAGTGTGGCTAATTATTTTCTTCGGGTAGATGAGATTGTTAATTGCATGAAAAATTTGGGTGAAGAAATAAAAGAGACTATAGTAGTTCAAAAGATTCTAAGATCATTATCCCCCAAGTTTGAATCTAAAGTATCTGCAATAGAAGAAAAAGAAAATCTCCGTGTTCTCACTATGTCTCAGCTACATGGAATTCTAACTGCTTATGAAATGAGAAAGGGAGGTCCATCTGACAGAAGGGAAGCTGCTTTTAAGGCATCAGAAAAAGAAGATTACTATGAAGCAAGCCATGTTCCAGAAGAAGAGGAAGAAGAATCAAATTTTGTCAGAAATCTTCAAAGGGGTTCTGGAAGGTTCAGAGGTAAGCTACCTTTCAAATGCTTTGCTTGTGGAAGAGTAGGTCATTATGCTGCAAAATGTCCTTATAAGGATAAAGGAAAAGAACCTGCTAGATGGAACAAGAAACAAAGTGCAAATAAGAAAAGCTACTACACCCATGAAGATAGTGATGGCTTATCAAACAGTGATGAAGATGAACAAGGTAATAAATATAAGCTGTTAATGGCATTTAAAGATGATGATTATGAGGATGCTGTAGATGTGGATAATCTCTATAATGAAATTACTAGACTCAAGAGATGCATAGAAGAAAAGAGTGTGATCATTGATACTTTGCAATTTCAAATTGATGAAAAGGAAAAACATCTTGAAAAACTAGAAGGTGAAATTGTTGGTCTCAGAAAAGAAATTGAGAAAACAAAAACTATTAATCTTAAGTTTGTCAAAGGATCTGAAACTTTGGATGAGATTATCAATGTGCAACGGTCTCCTATAAACAAGACAGGTTTGGGCTATAATGGAGAAACCTCTCAAGCATCCACCTCAAAAAGTTATCTTGACGCAGCAAGAAGAAATGAGCAGAAGAACAATGAAGATAATCAGGTAAAGCAGGGACGAATTACAAACAGAAACTATCAGGGACAATCCCTCTTAAGGGTGAACAAAAGCTACAACCAACCACAGGTAAAATCCTCTCAGTTTGGCTCAAGAATAGATGAAAATAGAAATTACAATCAGTTGGCTGGTAGATTCAATAACCGCAGAAGCTTCTTCAATGGACAATGCTTTTCTTGCCATAACTTTGGTCACAAAGCAGCTCAGTGTGTTGCATATAAAACAATCATGACTAGGGAAGCTCAAAAACAAAGAAGTATGACAGGGATTACAAAGAGGACCTATAACAACTTTTCGGTTCTTGAAAATGAAGTTGAATGTTCTATTTGCAATAATTTTGGTCATAAAGACTCTGAATGCAGGAGCAGGTTTCAGGAGAAAAAGGAACAAGCCACGAGCACCAAAAAATGGAGAATAAAAGAACCTCAGACAGAAAGATGTGGGATAGCTTTTTATGCAGAAGGACAGGAAAATCTATGGTACATTGACAGTGGATGTTCGAAACATATGACAGGTGATAAAGAAAAACTTGAATCTTATTCTACTTTAGAAAAGGGAAAGAAAGTATCTTTTGGAAATGATACTCCTGCAACTATAAAAGGAAAAGGTATTGCTCCTTTGAAAGAAAAGGTCAAGGCTGGAAATGTTTTGTATGTTGATGGATTGAAGCATAATCTACTAAGTGTCAGCCAGATGTGTGATCAAAAAACCGAGGTTATTTTCAGATCGAATGGATGTCTTGTTCGTGATCTTGATACAGGTAAAACAGTTCTCAAAGGCAAAATAACTCCAAATAATCTGTACATATTTGAAGAAGGACAACAACAATGCTATCTTAGCAAGGATGAAGAGCACTGGTTATGGCATCGAAGGTTGGGACATCTAAGCTTCTCACAAATAAGGAAAGCATGCAAATATCAGGCAGTTCGCAATCTTCCAGATATCAAAATTCCAGACAACACCATATGCAAATCTTGTCAGTTTGGAAAGCAAACCAGAACTAACTTTCCAGAGAAGGAAGGATCAGCTAGCTTGCCTCTTGAGCTAGTCCATACAGATGTATGTGGTCCATTTAGGAAAAGGACACCTCGAGGAGAAGAATATCTGATATTATTCATTGATGATTTCTCAAGGTTTGTTTGGTTAGGGCTTATGAAGCACAAAGATGAAGCATTCGAAAAATTCAAATCCTTCAAAGCATTGGCTGAAAATGAATCAGGACACAAAATTAAGTGCCTCAGATCTGACAGAGGTGGGGAGTTCACATCAAATGAATTTTTCGATTTCTGCGATGAACATGGGATAAGAAGAGAATTCTCTACAGCTAGAACTCCTCAGCAAAATGGGGTTGTGGAAAGAATGAACAGAACTATCCAACAAATGGCTCGTGCTATGCTCGATGAATCAGGTACTCCTGCAACCTTCTGGGGTGAAGCTGCACATGCTGCTGTTATTATTCTTAACAAAACAAATGTCTGAGTAAACAGCACTCAAACACCTCATGAGCTTTGGAATGGTAAAACTCCTTCCGTGAAGCATTTCAAAATCTTTGGGAGCAAATGTTATATTAAGAATACTGATGAGCAACTTGGCAAACTTGAACCTAGAGCAGATGAGGGCATTCTTCTTGGTTATTCTCCACATAGCAAAGCATACAAGTGCTACAATAAAAGACTTGGCAGAATTGTTGACAGTATTGATATAGTGGTTGATGAGAAGGGATATATTCCTAGGCAAGTTCATCATGAAGACATTGAAGAAGATGAAGGTTACTCTCAAAGGCGAAATGATGTAGAAGAAGAACCTCAAGAAGAAGAAGAATCTCAAGAAGAACCAGAGGAGCAGACAAGAATAGAAGAGAAGACTCCATCCAGATATGTCCAAAAAAATCATCCAGAAACTCAGATTGTGGGGCAAAAAGAAGCAGGAGTACAAACAAGAAGGACACTTGCAGAAGCTTCAAGCTACTTGGCACTACTCTCCTCCACTGAACCACAAAATGTGAAAGAGGCATGCAAAGATGAATGTTGGGTCAAAGCAATGGATGAAGAACTTGAGCAAATCGAAAAGAACAACACTTGGGAATTAGTTCCTAGACCAAAAGATAAGAGTGTAATAGGAACAAAATGGGTCTTCAAGAATAAATTAAATGAAAATGGAGAAGTAATTAGAAACAAGGCCAGACTTGTTTGTAAAGGGTATGCACAGCAAGAAGGAATAGATTTTGAAGAGACCTTTTCTCCTGTGGCAAGACTAGAGGCCATCCGAATGTTCCTTGCTCTCTCAAGCTTTCAAAACTTCAAGGTATTTCAAATGGACGTAAAATCAGCCTTCCTGAATGGAGACTTAGAAGAAGAAGTATATATTGAGCAGCCAGATGGCTTCATTCTTGGGAATGATCCAAACCTTGTATGCAGATTGAAAAAGGCACTCTATGGACTCAAACAAGCTCCAAGGGCTTGGTATTATCGGTTGGACAAATATCTTCACCAACAAGGCTTTTCAAAAGGATCAGCAGATAGCAATCTCTATATAAAAGTTGAAAATAACAAATTGCTAATTCTTGTTGTTTATGTAGATGATATTATTTTTGGCAGCAATGAAGAGACTATGAGTCAAAACTTTGCCTTGGTTATGCAGAAAGAATTCGAAATGTCACTTCTTGGAGAATTGACATATTTTCTTGGATTGCAAATCCAACAAAATGAAGGAGGTATCTTCTTGTCTCAAACCAAATACCTCAAACAGATCTTGAAGAAGTATGGCATGGAAGAGTCAAAGCCAGTTTGTACACCCATGGTTACAGGATGCAGCCTCAGTGCTAATGATGAATCAGCAGCAGTTCACCAACCCACTTATAGATCCATGATTGGGAGTTTGCTTTATTTGACAGGTACTCGACCAGATATTACACATGCAGTAGGAATGGTTGGAAGATTTCAAGCCAACCCAAAGGAAACTCATCTTCAGGCAGTCAAAAGAATCTTCAAATATCTTCAAGGGACCCAAAACTATGGCTTATGGTATCCTAGAAATACAAATCTCACTCTTCATGCTTACACAGATGCAGATTGGGCTGGAAGTGTGGATGATAGGAAAAGCACAAGTGGTGGTGCTTTCGTCATGGGTTCCAGATTAGTATCTTGGTTCAGCAAGAAACAGAGTTCGATTGCCTTATCTACAGCTGAAGCAGAATATGTGGCTGCGGCATCTTGTTGCACACAACTTCTTTGGATGATGCAGACCTTGCAGGACTTTCAAATCACTTGCACTGCACCAGTTTCTATCTTATGTGATAATACTAGTGCAATCAGCATTTCAAAGAATCCAGTCATGCACTCAAAGACCAAGCACATACCAATCAAGTACCATTTTCTCCGGGAACAAGTGCTTGAGCAGAAGGTCAAGTTGGAGTATGTTCCTTCTAAGGAACAAGTTGCTGATATTCTCACAAAACCACTGCCCAGGGAAACTTTTGAACATCTCAGACAAAAGCTGGGAGTAGTTGATGCTTCATCCTGCTGTTGAAGCTTGTCTGTTCTACAGAAAAGTTGGTATACGCAAGTTACGTAAGGTATATACGCGTATACATGCGGATTTATGCTGGGAAAGTCGCGTGTAAGGTGTACGCTTGTTGCAGGATTATATCCGCGTACATACGCTGTTTCATGCAGGAGAAATCGCGTATATGAAGTTCTGAACAGCAAGGGCAAACTCTGGAGTTCTGAACAGCAATGGGTATGTCAGAATTCTTCAGGCACGGTTTCAGGGGGTGCAGCAGGCACAGGTTCAGGGGGAGCAGCTTAAAAGTCTCATAAAGCATTGTTGGCATTCAGATGTTTTGGTTGTTGATTTCAGGAAAAGGAGCTCAGAAAGAAATCCCGGTTGCTGATCTAAAAAGATGTTTATCATATGCTGCTGGTGACTCTTATAAGTCTTGGTCTAGATCTGTTGTCTCTATGTCTTGTATCTCTCTTGCGATGTCTCTTTTATGGTGTCAAGGTCATGTAACGGCCTATGTTGGTTTCCCCACTATGCCTGGGATGATTGATGCAATGTGATTGGTTGTCATATGTAAAATTTTGATGTATACCCACTTGGTTGGGTGGATGAGTCAATTTTTGTATATTCTCACTTAGTTGAGAGATGGATGTATGTATGAGTCCTAAGTGATAGGAAGGTCCTTTATGATGTATAGAGTCATGTTCTTCTTGAAGAACATCTTTTGCAGATCTGGCCTACTTTCAGGGGGAGCATGAGTCAGCCAAGCAGAGGTATCAGCATGTCCTCAGGGGGAGCACAGCCCTTTGCCCTTGATGTCAAAGGGGGAGAGTGACTTGGTGTGGTGGTTGCCATCAAGTCCAAAGGGGGAGATTGTTGGCATTATGATTCAAGTGTTGTCCTTGATGGCAACTCACTCAGAGGTTGGTACAGGTGTTCAGAGGTTGGTACAGGTGATGGCAACTTAATCAGAAGACAGATCTTAGTACAGCATGCCAAGGAAGTTCATATACGCAGGTTCGTTAAGCTCAAGTCGCGTGTACACGCTAGTTGGATTCAGAAAAAGCGCGTGTATGTGGAAAAGTACCTTTTGGTCCATGGTGGTTAGTCCTTGGAAGTTGTGCCTATGATTTCGGACCATTGTGTCTCGACGGGCGTGTCGATCCCTAGTTTTGAAGTTGATGGTATTGTGTTACTATGGTTTTGGCTCTTGGTATTGAGCAAGGCCTAAGGCTATATAAGGAGAAGAAGATCATTAGGCAAACACATCTTTCGACAAGGCTTGAATATCTAAGAGAGAAAGAGATCTGATATGCAGGTGCTGGGTTGCTTGATCTAAGCCAAGGAGAGATCACATCGGTTGATGGAAGACTAGATCTAAGGATAGATCGGGATCTAATGGTTTGAAATGCACTATCATGATATGGGTGATTATGCATATTTCTAGATCTGCATATTATCGCAATGTTATGTTCTGGGTCTAACTGATGTCTGGTACAGCTGCAAATTGAGAAAATTTATTTTTAGATCTGTATGCAGGTTGGCTTCGGCAAAAGCGCGTGTATACGCGGGTTTTGCTCATTGAAGTAGCGTATATCTTTTGAAGCTTGATTTTGGGTTTACAGTGGGGTCTGACTGTTATTGCAGAGTTCTGTAGTTTGCTCTGTGTTCTGGTAACTGGTGATTGACAGGGCTCAGTGTTCAGTGATTCAAAGTTTGGTTGTTTTATGCTTCAATGATCTGTTGTGAAAATTGAATGAATTGGGGTCTACAGATTGTAATGTTGTGCTATCCAGTCTGAAAATGTATGAAAGGTGGTACCTGAAGGAAAGAAGATTGTAGGTCAGCACCTACGTACTAGTATCTTGGCTAGTACAAGAGCAAAGGGGGTTGGAGCTCCCTTCCAAGGAAGTTTGGAGAACGAGAGAAGGTTGTAGCCTTCTGCAGGTTGTAGCCTGCGTACTGGTATAAGGCTGCACCAGTACAAAAGATTGTAAACTGAAGTTTCATATTAAAGAAAGATAGAGACAACTTGCAGCAGGTGGTTTTCACCCACATTGGGTTTCCACCTTACATCTTGGTGTTCATGTGTGTGGCTTTTGATCTATTTTGTTATACTGCACCTGTTTACTATTAATGTGGTGAATAATGTCCTGATGAACTTAACTGAAGAATAAGCTAACTAAATTATGAGTTTTCTTCTTATACGCTGTTTTGTTTAGTCATAGTAGCGTGTACACGCTGGTTCACCTAACTGAAGTAGCGTATATGTTTCTGAGCATTGAAAAGTTTGATTGATCTGATAATACTGATTCACCCCCCCTCTCAGTATTATTTCCAACATAGAAGAATCATATGTTATCCTCCTAAAGCTTGACAAAAATAAAGAGGTACTGGTCAGAAATGACTAGGGAAAATTGGGAAGAAAAATTAAAGAAACTTTATTGGTAGTAGGTCGCTCTTGAACATGACACTTTCACTCCATCACCATGATTGAGTCGGGTTGGGTTATTCCGTTCACCAGTAATATCACCATTGGTCCACTGTACCATCCAATTTTGGGGTTAACGCTACCAATCCATTTCAGTGTCACCAATATGTTCAAGAGAAGTCCCTCGGAGAATTCACCAACCCAGCTTGTGTCTCATCCACTGCAATACCTTCACACTTCATTCTTTCATGACCGCCACCCTGAACCTTGTATCATCAGATCGTTTTCACCTCCACAAAATCATTTGCTTCATTCTGTGTCACAGATGTGGGATTCATTAATGCCCTCCTACGATGGGTCACTTCTTTTTGACATTAGCTCATTATCCAAGAAGTCGACCTAGGAACAACCCTTTCAGTACTTTGAAGCTTGCATGCCTCAATGGCAAGTTTCTCACTTCCGGCGACAGTTTTACATTAATGGCCTTCGACCGAAAGATTTTACGTGGTGCTCAACATCGACTCATGTATTCACACCACGTGAATTGTACTGCAGTACCTTGAGGGTCATCATCATCATCGGTGATTCCTCTCGTGCCTATTAACAGCTTACATCATTGGTTGGTAATCAGGTGATGCCTTTCCATGTTCGACGCGAGAACATCTTTTCACATGGATCGACTTGTACTTCGGGTGAAGATTGAATGAGTTTGAAGACCCTGGATCTAGTTTCATCCATCCGGGTTGTGATATATTTAGGAGAATAAAGACATCAAATGTACATCATTGCTGCACAGATAATCATCCAAACCAAAGGATGATGGCTCTACCAGAATCATCAATCTACTTCACAGACAGTTGTCTGTCCTATGTACATGAAAATGAATTTATAAAGCTGAGCATGGGAATGCCCGCCTCAGCTAGATCATGAAAATATTATGAAGTTAATGTATTGTATTGTATCTTATTACAGGTCACCTTCCAGTTCGAAAAACCTCGAATCCTCATGATAAAGCATTTCACCAGACATCAAAAAGATTTACGACCTCATGCTTTAAGGGGCAACTATTATAGACATATTTGGGCACTGCAACCCCAAACACATATGTCCATAAAACCAAGGGCTTCCAAGTCCCTAAAAGTGTTATTTCATACCCTAAAGGAGCAAGGTCAGCTGATTACATCATCTCCCAAAAGTTCTCCATGAAAAACTACTCAGAACTACTCAAAACAGGACCATACAGACTGCCTAGTGCTAAGGGTGCGATGCATATCACCTGCCACATGCAAAAAGTGCGATGAATACTAGAAAGCCCTTCTGTAGGGTGTGATGAGTGAGTGCAGACAAATGGCAGAAGTAGTTTTCTAGGTGGAGACCCCGAGATTCTTCTAGAAGCTGCTCATTTGACACTTGCCTGTCTAAATTTGCCCAGGGATGAGTAAGAGATCATGAAATATCCAAGTGGAACCAAGAACTACCAAAGATATGACACTAATAAAAATCTCAGAAGCTGACTCACCCCCCTGCAAACATCTATATATGGATCCCTCATCCCAAAGATCCAGAGGCTGGAATTTTGTAATTTGCAAGGAAGTGCTGTTGGTTTCTCTACAAAGCTTTTTGGAGTTTAAGGCAGACTGTCATCACGTGTACATCAAGGTGAGGAAGGACCTCGCGAGGGCATGGAAGGAGCTACCTTACCTAGCCATGGACAATTTCATATTCAACGTGCTTGAATCGTGGCAGCCAGAGTGGCGCACTTCCGCAAGCTCCACGGTGAAATTAGAGAAGTCCGTTGCACAAAGGAAGAAGGAGGAGGCAAAACTGCAGATGGCACAGTTGGCAGAGAAGATGAGGAATGAAGCAGCAACAACAAAGGTGCAGGTGGCGCTGGACGCTGCGAAGGATGTAGAAGAACAACAAAAGGCAACAGAGAAGGAGTGTGAGACCCGAAAGTCACCTTCGCGTGAATAGGAGACAAAAACAGAGGAAGGTAGTGTGGACCCACAGACAACGTCCACACAGTTGAAGTGACAACGCCCGAGAGAGCAGGTGGGTTCACAGAAGAAGTCGAAAGCCTCCAAGACTTATTTCGGACCAATCACCCTCACTTAGGGGGACCTCCATGACATAGGGGAGACGGTGTGGGATGTCACCGCAGAGGCCCTCCAATAGTTCGCGGAGGAAAACGAGATAGTGTTGGGGGCCCTTCAGACACAGATATAGGATTTGTAGGTGCGCACTCCTCAAGTTGGTACTTTATCGACCAGCCTCACAATAGGCACGAACAAGGTTAAGGAAATGCTATGTGCCCACATGACCAACACCATAGTGCTGCCAAAGGGTAGAATGGTTACAGAAAATGAGGTCGACAGGCCTATGGTCAGTGCATTTAAGGGAGTTAGGACAAACATGGCTATGCTCCCTTGGGAGACGCTCTATGTTCTATAGGATGGAGTCACTGCAGAACTACGGGCCAACGAGGGCCGCTCCCTCCAGGTGATGAGCGAGAAACGGATTAATATTGAACAATTAATCCTGTAGTGTGATGAGGTCATGACACAAAACAGACAACTAGTGCAGGTGGTTGAGGAAGCCTGCCAGATGGTCCCTGAGTTGGCCATCCCAGCCCAGGAACCAGTGGAGGCACACATCCGGAGACTAGCAGCAGGGGTGCGTGAGGTAAAAGAAGAAACATCTAAGGTTTAGCTGGAGTTGAACCTTCAGATAGATGAGTTGCAATCGAAGGCGCAACCTTCAACTCCACCTGAGGTGAAGGAATAGCGCGCGAGTGCCATTACAACAAGAATAGCGGAGATCAGTAGTGCAGTGAAGGACTGCACCAAATTGTTTGAAGAGACATTCGAGGTCCTCACCACTCTGTAGGAGGACCTGAACATACAATGCTTAGAAACATAGGCGCATGAGTTGTAACAACAGTACGATGAAATAAAAGGGAGCATACAGATGGTGGCACTTACATAGAGGCTCATGCGGATGCAGCAGGAAAAAGAACTCAAGGACCAGGTAGATGCTACACGACATAAGGAAGTTGTCTTGAAGGCACGCATATAACCACGGATCAATGAGGCGTTTCTCATTACAGCCTTTATTGAAGCCAAGGCTCGTGCAGATGCAGGGAACACAGGAACAAGTGTAGGGCAGCAGTTCAACTACAACAGTCTCTGAATAGCGCGTCCAGCAAGTGCAACAGGGAACTGCTCAGTGCGTTTTTGATCTTGCAGTAGTCCAGGCAGAGTTGGGAGGTCTCGGTGTGAAGATCTCCACACCGATAGAGTGACTCGAGAGCAAGTCACAATGTTTGTGTTGGGGGCCTGTTGGGCATAGGATCCCCCAAGGAAAGTTTTGGGGCTTAAAGCCTAGTTTTTGGTTAAAAGTTTAAATCCGATGTAAAGACTCTGGATTTTGTGGGCGCAAAGCGCGAAGTTGTAAATGAGTCATAGGGTTGTCTGCCCTCAATTTGGTAATGTAATGTCGGCATTAGAGATCTACCCATGGTCTGCGGACCATGGGATTTTGTAAATAGAGAGATGCTCTAAGTAGTTGAGAGATAATAGAATTAGAAGGAATGATGATGGAATAGAAGGATAGTGTAAGATCTAAATGTAGAATTGAGTCTTTGGGTCGTAGAGTAGGAGAAGGCTCTGCAACTGAGTGTGCAGAGCCCTAATAGTCTGCAGCTGAGTGCATGGACGCCTGTAGCTGAGTGCGCAGGGCAAGTCAAGTCTGTAAATGTTGAAGCATTAATAAAGAGAAGTTTTACATCAATTATGTGTATTTATTTCCTCTTTTCTGTATCAAATATATTGGGTATAAATTTCATTTCTATTGTCTATATGGTGTGTGAACATATCTAATTGTGTTGATTAAGTAAATTTGAGATAAGGTATCTGTTTACGTAAAGTTAATTAACAATTGTAAGAAGATAAGTAAGATACGCGATGTAACTTGGGGAAATAGCACGAACCGTTGCCCTAGCAACACGAAAGAATCTCAGCCCCTGGTTAGGGCTGCTCAAAAGGTGATCACCAATTGTGAGTTTTATCATATCCGAGACCAGCAGATATCCTAGGTATGAGTAAGACTTGCTTGTTCAGTCGAACCGAAATAGCAATAGATCGTGAAGGTCTCATAGGTCAGGATAGTGCGCAAAGCAACCTGCGTGAAGGTAGGCACATTTGGATTAAATTGACGCCTCAGACATCTCTAGGGTGTAGAAACTTGGTTCCAACATCCCCCCATACTACTTCGGGTGAGACTTCAGTCCGTGCACCACAGGCTGATGCCAAAAGGGCCAGTAGTGTAGGGATTTTTTTGGCTAATTAACTCTGAACTTGGATCAGGCCCCCTCAAGCCAACACATCTTCGAGGATTTCTCAGGTTGACAAGGTATTATCGCAAATTTGTTAAGAATTATGGGAAAATAGTGGCACCTCTAACATCATTACTAAATAAAGATGCATTTTCTTAGACTCTAGAAGAAAATAAGGCCTTTGAACATCTTAAAGAGGCAATGTGCCAAGCACTAGTCTTAGCTACGGCAGACTTCACAAAAACCTTTATTATGGAATGTGATGCCTCAAGAAATGGAATTGGTATTGTTTTAATGCAAGAAGAAAGACCCCTTTCTTTTGAAAGTCATCCAATCAAAGGAAAGTATTTACACAAACCTATATATTAGAAGGAAATGTTGGCAATACTACATGCACTAAAGCAATGGCGACATTACCTAATGGGAAGACACTTCAAGGTAAAAACAGATCATGCTAGTCTTAAATACTTTTGGAACAAAGTTATCTTCAGAAGAGCAGCAAAAATGGGTGACAATGATGTTGGGTTATGACTTCGAAATTATCTACAAAAAAGGGAAGAAAAATGTTCTTGCAAATGCCTTCTCAAGAGAGGATGAGGATGTGGAAGAATTTCTTCGTTCCATTTCTATTATACAACTCGAGTGGATAACCAAAGCAAGGGATGAATGGAAGAATGATGAAGATGTGTGGACACTTGTTCAAAATTTGTAGCAAGATCCTAGTACAGCTGATACATTTAGATGGAAAAATGATTCATTATGGTAGAAAGATCACTTATATCTTTGTAAGGATTCACAACTCCAAAAAAATATTCTTTTGGAATTGCACACCTCTCCCTTAGGATGGCACTCATAATTTTTAAAAACTCACCATAGGGTCAAGAAGGATTTTTTTTGGGATGGTCTTAAATCTTATATTCATAATTTTGTGGTAGAATGTTTCGTTTACCAACAATATAGAGCTGAGACAATTAATATCTCAGGTCTACTACAACCTTTAGCCAGTCCAAATCAGCGTGGGGAGGGGGTCTCAATGGATTTTATCACAGGTTTACACAAGTCTGAAGGAAAGAGTGTCGTCATGGTGGTAGTTGATACAATTACCAAGTATGCATACTTTTGTGAATTATCTGATCCTTTTAAAGCCAATACAGTTACTATTTCATTTATGGAAACCATTCAAAAGCTTCATGGAAACCCGAAGATTATATTAAGTGATAGAGATCCCATTTTCACTGGAAATTTTTGGACAAAATTATTTTCTTGTCTTGGTACTCAATTAGATCATAGATCATATTATCATCCTCAATATAATGGGAAAACTAATATAGTGAACAAATGTTTGGAAAGATATCATCATTGCTTTGTATCTAATAAACAAAAACAATGGGTCAAGTGGTTACATCTAGCTAAATGATGGTATAACACTTCCTTCCATACTACAAAAAAAATGACCCATGTATGGCACCTTATGGATATCATCCATCATCCATCACATAATATTTAAGAGAAAATTTTAAGGTTCAAGTAGTGGAAGATCACATCGAGCATCAACAACAAGTTCCCCAACTATTAAAGGATAAGCTAACTCTAGCACAGAATTGAATGAAATAACAGGAATATCAACATCGCAGCGAAATATTTTGATGTTGGTGACTCGGTATTCTTATAGCTACAACCATACAAACAAATGTCTCTCAAGAAAGTTAAGAAGGATAATAAATTATCACCCAAGTACTACAAATCTTACAAGGTGTTGTAAAAGATTGGTACTATGACATACAAATTGGAGCTGCTTGCATCTTCCCGAGTACATCTAATTTTCCATGTTTGTGCTTAAATATGGTTATCGGTGACAAGATTTCAGCTCAAACAATGTTTCTATAACTTGATGAAGAAGGAAAAATCATATTTTATCCTAATGAAGTCACAAAAACAAGAACCCGATAGCTATGGAATCGATCAATTTTAGAGTATCTCATTAAGTGTAAGAACTTACCCGCTGAAGATTCCACATGGGAGGATGAGAATTTTATACAGAATCATCCAGAACTACTCAAGCATCGAGGACAACACTTTTTTGAAGGAGAGGGGCATGTTAGGTTCCTATAATACTAGTGTATACCCTTATTATTATTGTTAGTGTAGCCCCCTTATTGTTATTGTTGTGCCCATGTAGCCCCCATATTTTTATTGTTGTGCCCTTACATTATTATTGTTATGTAGGATCTGATTATATTGTGACCCCTTAGACTCCTATATATACAAAGGTCTTGTCATTTGTATCATCAAAGAATCATTCATTTATGTAGTGTAAAGGAGGTTTCTCCATCGATGAGGATACTTTTTAAGTCGTTGATCTATTTTTTTGTGAGTTGGTTGCATAACACTCACATTGAGTCCATGTGTCTGGGGGTCGGGCTAACCACCCACCCCGTCACTCCACTCCCTCCAGTTTTGGTCAGTGGTCATATAGGTGTCTATAGGGTGAGGGTCTAGGACAACTTCTCTCCCTTGCCACCATAGCCCCCATATCTATTTGTTATTGGTCATACCAAATGCTGATAGGACTAAGGCTAGGGCCAAGTGGCCCACCCCTTCCGCAAAGTCCTCCGCCATGGTTGCATGGTGTTCTATGGGACCCGGAGATGGGGCTGAGTCCCCACACCCTCCAACTCTACTTTGTCACATGGTACTTTGCATTGAGTTATGACCAGGGCCCAGGGCTAATTCCTGACCCCTCCCCCATATACGCCACATATAAAATTGAAGTAAACGTTGGTGCCCCTGGTTAATAAGGACTTTTGCGTGGTCTAGTGGTGAGGCATAGAGTTGATTCATAGAAAGTCGAGGGTTCGAACCATGGTGATGCCTTCAGGTCGCCTTTGAATTTTTTTTTTCCAACCACGGGACACCACGTGGTGCCTTCTCATTAGGCAATGTGGTAGTGTCTGATTGGACCACTTCACAAGTGCACGAACCAATCAAAACATTCCAAATGCAACCTATACAATGATGCTACGTATCAGCTGGGGATTGGCCCTTCTGAAATTGTACCCTACAAAGTCAGCTAATGACACCAGCTATGCGGATTGCCCAGTCAGCAACCCAGTCAACCTTGTTGTTGACTTTTTTAGTTGTTTTCCAAAAACTTCATAATGACATAACTTCTTCATACTGCATCAGATTGAGGTGAGTCAGGCGTCGTTTGAATAAGGAAAATGAACACTACAACTTGATGCTAGTTTCAAGAGATTCTGAGCACTTTCATTTTTAAGCATATTTTTTATCTCCCAATCACTCATTCAATAAACAAGAGGAGAAAATATTTAGTTAATTATTAAATATAGTGCATGGTGCTTAATATTTTACTTTTCAAATTGTGAAAAAAATATTAAGTGCATGGTGCTTAATATTTTCCATTTCAAGTTATGAAAAAAATACTTTGTGAAATGACTCTCTAACTATCAATCAATAGATTTCCATGATAGTGGGTCTCACATAAAACCATACCAACCCCATAGATGATAACATTTGTCACTGAGATGAAACAATTAATAATTGATTGGGTCATTTATGGGTGAAAACAGTACATGCCTTCCCTTTTCGCAATAAAAAAGATCTCTCATATTATTCTAGTCGACAAGCAATATTTACAATTCTATTGGTTATTTACTACACCCTGAGAGATCTCAATAATACCCATGAGAGTACTGATGACATGTAGACATATGCCCATACATCCACCCATGCCAAGCCTTCTGGAGACTAAGAATCTTATCGTTTCCGATTTGAAAACCTTGAGGTTATTAACTCACAACTTTAGATCCCATTCGCATTTTCCTCCATCTTTGACCTCCATTCTGTCCCATCATCCTCTATCTGAAAAAGTTGATCAACACGCATCCCGATGAGTGTTCATGAATTCAACTAGGTGGTTCTTTCCTTTATTTACTAAATAATCAAAATCGGAGCTCACACAACTACTTACAACTTTCAGAAAATTGCTTACTCCTTTCTATCGTTGTTCGTTGATTTCCACCCACCCAAAAGTTCGCCAGCAAAGATTTGTATCCACCATAAATTGTAAGGCCAGGAGGTCACTCCTTAAGTGAGTTGTGTTGCTTCATTAATATTGCTCATGTATATATACAAGAAGGGAGAGAGTCTTGGGCTTCACCTCCCAGTGTCTCTTCATTTTCCTATTCTCCATTATTTACTATTTGCATTATTTAAAAATATTCACCTAGTCCTAATGATTAGGTGTCAAGATTCCCTCCCTTAACCTGAAGGGATGTTGGTGAGTCCATGCATCATTTTGAATCTTTCGAACTTTTCTCTTCCAAGGAATCTGCTCATTAGTGGAACAATGGAGTAGATGGATTGTCTTGGCCTCAACATGATGTCGAATCAGATGGTATTTTGTATTGATGTTCTTCGTTCGATCTTGGAACTTTGGGTTCTTCGCAAAATTTATTGCAGAGGTGTTGTCAATCATGAGTGGAGTTGAATGCACTTGTTTCACCTGCAAATCTTCCAGAATTTTCCCAAGCCACACAATTTATTTCTTGCCTCAGCTGTTGCCACATATTCTGCCTCTCTTCTGGAATCTATTGGAACTGATTGTTTGCGTGATCTCTAGGAGGCAGCTCCTCATCCAAGACTCCATTAGGGGAACTTTGAGGTCTAAAATGGGCTTCCCAAGAAAAATGTACAACCAAAATAAATTTTATAAGAACCAATAGGATTCAAGATGATGATGTCAACCATGGGGGATGATTCATCATTTTTGGAGTAAAAAAGTAAAAATAATAAAAAATAATAAAATAAGAAAACCATTTTTTCAATTCGTATTTTCAACTTGTCTCCTTAATATTTTACTCAAATTTCGAGTGGAAGTACTCGTTGGATGAAAAATTTAATTCCTCATCCGAGGAGTACCCACAATACATACTTTCAATGGACCCTGCTACGTGAAAACTGAGAAATACATAAAAACACGTGATTGCAATCACATTTTTCATGTATTTCTCATTTTTCATGTAGTATGGTCCATCAAACGTATGCAAGACTGGTATTCCTTGGATGAGGAATAAAATTTTGCATCCAAATATTATTTCTGCTCGAAATTTGAGTAAACCCATAGGGAGATAAGTTGAAAATACAAGTTAAAAAAATAGTTTTTCTTTTTGCCCTTTTCCACTATTATTTTATAATTTCCTTAGGAGGTCCATTTTAGACCTCGAAATTCCCTTAATGATAACATAAACCTGAATTAGATACCCCAGTTTCTTTGTCTCCATCGAAGTCTGAATCAGAGTATCCAATCATGCTGAAGTCGCCCACCTATGTATACTTGAGTCCAAAATCTTGGGTTTCCTTCAAGTACTTTAGAAATCTTTTTGCATCATACTAATGTCACTCACAAGGCTTTTTCATAAACCTGGAGAGGATTCCAACAGCAAATAAAATGTCTGGTCTAGTAGTAGTCAGGTAGTTGAGACTTCCTACAAGTTGTCTATACTTTGTTTCATCCTCAAATTATTTTCCTTCAATGGATGTGAGCTTCAAGTTATGTTCCATTGGAGTAGTCAAAGGATTGCACTCAGCCATGCCAAACCTGTTCAATAGATCTCCAATGTACTTATTTTGAGAGAGGAATATAGACTTCGAATGTTGAGTTACTTCAATACCAAGAGAGTGGTGAGCATATTCCAAGTTAGTCATTTCAAAATCTTTCCTCAATCCCTTCTTTACGGATGCAATGTAGCTCCCAATGTTCCTCGTCATAAAAGTATCATCTACATATACCACAATATATAAAAATGTTTTTCCATCTTTCTTGACAAACAAAGTTGCATCATCAAGATCATAATGTTTGAAGTTGAGTTTTAGAAGATGCTCAGTTAACCTTTCATACCAGGCTCGCTGTGTTTTCTTGAGGCCATACAAGGATTTCACAAGTTTTCATACCTTATGTTCTTGATCCTTCACAAAGAATCCTTCTGGCTGTGAGATAAAAGCACTCTCTTTCAGATATCCATTCAAGAAATCAATTTTTACATCCATTTGATGGACTTTCCAACAATTCTGAGCTACCAAGGAAAAGATTGTCTAGACGGTAACCCATTTTGTTGTGGCGAAAAAAGTCTCCTCATAATCGACCCCTTCCTTTTGTGCAAAACCTTTTTCATAATCCTAGATTTGTGTTTGTCAAGTGAGCCATCAACTTTATACTTGTCCTTGTAAACCTGCTCGCAGCCAATTGGTTTGGTTCCTAATGGAGGACCAACCAGCTTTGAAGTGCCATTATTTATCAAGGCATCATAATCCTTTTGCATCTCTTCTTTCAATTCATCATGAGATGCATCTTCTTTGAAGGAAGTTGGTTCAAGATCTGTAGACAAATTCAGTTCACAATCATAAGAAATATCCATATCAACAAGTGAAGCATAATCATCTACATCACCTCCATTTTTACTAGTTGAATTTCTTGTTCCTATCTTTCTAACCTCATCAGGATGAACATTTCCAAGTGTCTTTGTCAACCATTTTGGAGGACCTTTCTAAGATGGCCCAGGATGCTCAGTGACTAAGTTGGGACTAAATCAAGATTGAGTTTCCTAATTCTATCAATCACATCACTCAAAGTATCATCAATGGCCAGAGCTTCATGTGGGGGAGAGATTGCTTCAGAAGAAGATTCCATAGATTGGTCCAGTATAGTAATCCCCCTTCAAGATGTGGAATCTGATTATCAAATTCTTGAAATGATTTTGCATGTATGAATCTATCCAAGTGATCAAGCTATTTCTCAACAACATTGTCAGCTTTGGAAGATTCAAGAAATATTACATCTCTAGATACAACAAACTTCTTATTAACTTCATGATGGAGACGATATGCTTTGGAGGTATTTGAATATCCCAAGAAGATACACTTACGTCTCCTTCCACCAAGTTTGTTTCTTTGTTCCTTCGGTATCAAGGCATAATAGGTGGAACCAAAGACCTTGAGATGCTTTACCGAAGGAATGTGGCCATACTACATTTCATAAGGAGTCTTATTTATAATAGAATTAGATGGAAATATATTCTTTACATACAAAACACATAGAATTGCATCAACCCAAAACATCAATTTTACATTCTTGAAAAAGTTCATGAACATACCATATTAAAGATTGTCTTGTTCATTCCTTCAGCTACACCATTTTGTTGAGTATTATAAGGCACAATTGTTTGATATTTGATCCCATGTTGGCGAAGGTAGTTTTCAAATTCATTTGAAGTGTATTCTTTTCCATTATTAGTGTGAATATAGCCAATATGAGATTGTGCATCATTTTCAATCCATGTATGAAAATTCTTGAATGTTTGAAAAGCATCATATTTGTGCTTCAATAAATAAACCCAACACATTCTGGTGTAGTCATCAATAAATGTCATCATATATTTATTTACATTTGCATAAGGAATAGGCATTGGACCATATAAATCTGAATGAATGAGTTCAATTTTTCTATCTGATCTGGAATGTGAATCATGAAAACACTGTTTGCTATGATTTCCTAGAATACAAGCATCACATTGCTTAAGTTTCCTAGGAATTGTAGGCAGACCAGTAAAACCATTTTTCTTCAACAAGAAAACGCTGGCATAGTTCAAGTGTCCAAATATAACATGCCATAAAAGACTTGATGGAAATGTACCTTCATCATAATGAGAACTATATGATAAAATTTGTGTGTGAGTAGAGGTACCTTGTAGCTTCAGAAGTCTTTCCTCTTCTATCCCCGTCAGATCAAGTGAGTGGTCTGATGCTTTTCTAACCTCAACCTTGCCATCAAACATATGAATGGAGTGTCCTTGCTGGCTAATGTGGACCAGGGATAGAAATTTTCTCCTTAGCTAAGGGATATATAAAACATCATGCAGAAGAAATTCTAAACGATGAGACAATTTGAGCCGGATGGTGCCAAGACCTGATGGCTTTAGTTTTGATTTGTCTGCAAAGTATATCACTCCATTAACATTTTCTGTAAATTCTTCAAAAAAATATTTTCTAAAAGTCATGTGGCAAGTTGCTCCTGAATCAAGCAACCAATCATTTTTCCAAGAAGCAAATGAAGCATTAAACAAGTCTTCAATTACTCCAATATTACAATGTGCCACAACATAGTGAGCAGACTCAGGTGCTTTACCTTTCTCTTTGTCATTGGTTTTACCTTTGGCTTGATTTCTTTTCTGCTCAATTCTGTCCCAAGGAAACTTACATGTAAATGAATCATGTTCATCTCTATTGAAACATATGCAATGAAGATCAGAATTTTGTCCTTAAGAGTGTCTGTCCCCCTCCCTCTGAAATTTCTTCTTCCTCTTCCTCTTCAACCACCTCTTCCTCTAGAAGAATATTGAGCATGATTCTTCTCTCTATGTGAAAAACACACAACTTCTTCAACAGACTAAGCAGTTGTCTTCTTCCCAAAATATTTCTCTCTCTCGACAAATTTCTTCACAAGGGAGTCAAAGGTAATCTCTTTGAGGTTTCCATTTTCTTGCAATGACTAAAGATAACTTGAATAAATGGGATAAAGTGCCTTCACAAAAGATATAAGAGGAATGCCTAGTTGAACATCAGTAGCTTTGATATCATGCATGATATATATTACTTCTAGTGTTAAAGCAAGAGGATCGTCAATTTTCAATTCAAGATTGAACAATTTAATCATCAATTGGACAACTTCAAGTTTAGAGTGTGAGTCATAAAGTTCCTTCAACTTGTGCAAGGCTTCAAAAGGATTTGAAAATGGTGAAGTATGGTGACTCAACTCTTCATTTGCAGATGCTACAATCAATGCATAGGCCTTGTTGTTCTTGTTTTCCCAAATGGTGAATTCCTTGTCTGAGGTGGGCTTTTTAAGTTCATTATCTCCTTCTCCTACACAAACACCTTTCCACAACTCATTGAAAATGAGAGTGTGTTTTATCTTCCACGACCATTCTAAATAGTTCTCTTTTCTAGAGAGAACTAATCCAACTAGAGAGATCAATGAATTCATTTAAAAATGTGTACTGTGTAAAAAAATACTCTTCTACTGGCTAAAACAAATTTCACTTCCTGTGTAAAAACAATTTACGTTGTAGTAGCAATACTATAGAAATATAATTCTGATATGTATATATTAGGGGTATATTTGGGAAAGGGATTATATGGGAAGGGTGTATATGGGGGAGGTATTATTTAAGGGAGGGTGTATATGGGGGAAGTCGTTATAAAACATATGGAGGTAGTATAGCATATGAGATGAGTTGTTTCAGAGTGAGGAATGTTTTGATGGAGTGGGTTGGTAACAAGCCCACAAAGGAATGTTTGTGGAGTCCGGCAGTATGGTGCGGAGTGGTATGTTGAGCCAATGATATGTATTACAATGACAGTATGGTGTGGCGGAAACCATGTACGTGATTAAATGTAAACCAACTGAGTAGCGTTTAGTATGTAATGGACAACGTTATGTATTAACATGATGGACATCATTCAGTATGTAATGGAGAACGTAATGTATTAATGGTAATAGACAGTGTTCAACGTGGTATTAACTATGCAGAGGAGGTGTTATAACTAGTTTAAAAAATGGAGTTAGATTAACTGTGTGGGAGTATCGGACCTGCGGGGGTATGTGGAGGGAGTCAAGGTGCAGTGAAACAGAGGTGGTACGCAGTACAAATTAATAGAGGTGGTATCTTGGTAGATTCATATTAGAACGCTGCAGTATATGACAAATCATAGTAATGGTAAAATTTTATTAACTGTCTGGCCAAAAGGTAGAGGGGCTGAGAGGCCAGAAGAAGAGATGAGTAGAACTGTGCCAAGAATGAGTGCACAGTAATGGCAGAAGAAACCCAAATAGAAATCACTTGAAATTTTAAAGATTCTATAGAAGACTTACAGTAGAAAAAAATGTGAACACACCACTCTGGCTTCAATGTTCACACCGCTCTGGCTTCAATGCTTCTTTTCACAAAAATTGAAACATCTCTCCAGTTGACATAGGGCAGAAAGGGATGTCAAAAAGGATCTGGCTCTGGTACCATGTCAAGCGAGGAGGTAACTTAAATGAATTGTGTTTCTTCATTAAGACTTCTCATGGATATATACAAGGAGGGAGATAATGTTGGGCTTCACCTCCTAGTGTTTCTTTGTTTTCCTATTCTCCATTATTTACTATTTACATTATTTACAAATATTCACCCAATCCCAATGATTAGGTGTCAACATAAATACCAAGCTTAAAGACTATTTTCGCTTTCCTTTTCGAGTTTCTCCTTCTGTGATTCATGTAAGGAAGTGGTAGGGATTGTTCCAGATATATTCCTTTTTATAATAGGGGTATCGATTGTTGATATGACTTTTTTATGAGTCGATGAATGTTTCTTTCGTCGCTAAAACTCAAGGAAGGCCGGATTGAAAAATTTAAATCTTAGTGTAAATTGATTGGTCTAATTTTTTCATTTTTTTCTTCTGATGACAATACATTTACTTCAATATTTCCATTAGATCTTTCTATTTTTTGGGTTAAACCTTTTCCATTATCATATTTTTGGAGTCTTCATTAAAATTTTATTTTTTTGATCATTCTGTACCTTACATGAGATTTGCACCTTTATTTAGCTAGGGAGATAGATTTGTACTTTCAATAATGTGTTTCCATGGGAATTTTTATGTATAATAATTTGAGCATTTCTTATTCATTAGTAAAAGATGTGCTTTTAAATAGTTTCCCTAGTATTTGCCTTATATCCACTTATATCCACCTTAAGTTTACGTAGATTTTGAACATTGGAATTGGCATTAGTAAAATTTGTAACATAATGTGCTTTCTTTTTTTGTTAGGAAAGCCTCGACAACCTCGGGGCACCACGTGGTGCCTTCTCATTGGGTAATGTAGTAATGTCTGATTAGGCCACTTCACAAGTGCATGGACCAATCAAAACATGCCAATTGCAATCTGATGCTACATATGAGCACAAGATTGGCCCTTGTGAAATTGTAGCCTACACAGTCAACTGATGACACTAGCTATGTGGACTATCCAGTCAGCAACCCAATCAACCTTGTTGTTGGCTTTTTTAGTTATTTGCCAAAAATTTCACAATGCCATAAATTATTCATACGACGTCAGATTGAGGTGAGTCAAGTGTTGTTGGAATTAGGATGACGAACACTACGACTTGACGCTAGTTTCAGGAGATTCTAAGCACTTTCATTTTTAAGCCTATTTTTTATCTCCAAATCACTCATTCAATGAACAAGATGAAAAAATATTGAGTTAATTATTAATTTACTGCACAGTGCTTAATTTTTCCCTTTCAAATTATGAAAAAAATACTAAGTGTATGGTGCTTATTATTTTCAATTTCAATTTGTGAAAAAAATACTTTGTAAAATAACCCTCTAACTATTAATCAATAGATTTCCATGATAGTGAATCTCATGTGAAACCATACCAACCCCATAGCTCATAACAATATTCAATGAGATGAAACAATTAATAGTTCATTGGGTCATTTATGGGTGAAAAAACAGTGAATGCCTTCCCTTTTCACAATCAGAAATATCTCTAGTCTTATTCTAGTCGACGAGCAATATTTACTATTCTATTGGTTATTTAATACACCGTGAGAGATCGTGATAGTACCCATGAAAGTACTAAGGACATGTAGAAGCATGTTCATACATCTATTTATGAAAATTAATTAATTAATTTTTATTTTTTTCCAGAGAAAAAAAAGCATCATGAATTTATATTAAGGAAATATAAAGATCTGCGATACATTACATTTTTTGGGGGGCTATGAGATGCCCAAAACCAGATACTATATAGTGGAACAGATTTATCCAATTCACGGAACCCTGAAGCAAAACCTTACCCATATCTTCTTAACAGATTAGATTCAAAGTAAAAAGACACTAAGGAAAACTTGATAAGTCACATTCGTATAGAACTGAAGCTCAGAGAACTCGCTTGCCTTACTATGGAGAGGAGTCACATTCTGTTGATACTGAAATCCCGAATAAGAAAGGAGATTCCATCATGCATGACTGATAAAGAGCATAGACCTGGCGGCATGCCAAGACCATCCTTAGAGAGGAGATCAGCCTGGACGTTCCTGGAACGGGGGATATGCTAAAACGATATCTGGTTCATTGAGCTCCGAAAAAACATGATTCGACTTAGCCATCCAAGGAGGTGAGGACTGTTAATGAGGCCCATTCCATTTACATGATCAATGAGCGATTTCGAGTCACCAAAGATTGAAATACACCGGATGCCTAAAAAGACACAAAAAGCGAGCAGCCCTGAGAGTGCCCGAGCCTCGGCCATAGTGTTAGAGCCATATCCCCCATGCCAAGATAGTGAATATTGTAGACTGTGATATAAAAAAGATGAATCTTATCATTTCCGATTTGAAAATCTTGAGGTTATTAACTCACAACTACAAATCCAATCTGCCTCCATCTTCGACCTCCATTCTATCCCATCATCCTCTATCTGCAGCCATGGATCAACACGATGAGGTTCCAATGAAAATAAAAGTATTTTGAAATTTAAATATATTTATGTTAATTTAAAGTTGTTTTTTTTAATAAATATTGAAAAAAATCCACTTTAATCATTTTTAATTTAGTTTTTTTTAAATTACAAATATTTAAAAAGTCATTTCTTTGTAAAAATTTATTTCGATATTTAAATATATATTTTATCAAATCTATTTTTTTTTTTATTATTATCTAAACGAACTTTAAAATTAAATTAATTTCAAATTCACACTTTGAATGATATTAACTAGTAAGACTCACGATATACCCATACAAAACATGTTTACATTGCAATCGCACATAACAGAATTTGAATATTTGTGAAAATAACATTAGCTAATATACAAATATCACTTTAGGTAAGCTTTTACTTATATAGAAAATGTTCATTTTCAAAGAATAAATGTAGGATATATTGGGAAAAAAAGGTACTTCCACTTATATAAATAAAGTGCTGATTTTCAAAAACTATGTGGAATATGTATTAAAAATAAGAGAGTATTTAAAATTAGTAAAAATAATCTCTTCTAAATAATTAAAGCCAATTGTATTAATCTTATTTTTATATTTTGTTTTTATTAACTTTGTATAATCTCTCAAACTTTTTATATAATAATTTTTTTAAAGGTTATTTTTTTTAATATTAATTAAACACTAAGTGTAATATCTTCAGGTAACCTCACATGAAAATGTATGGAGTTAGAAATTTTTTATATGATTTACCCACAGGTAACTATCCAAATTACTATTCCATATTCCTTGTTAACTAGTAGATAGAATTTTCATCATTACATAGAGTAACTTTAGTAAGGGAATACTAAATTATGTAACCATTAACAACCACTGTTGTAACATATTAACATAAACTTTCTGATGTAACCTTGCATTAATTCCATGATTCTTTTAACTCAGATAGTTAATCGTATTCTTAATAATATAAATATCGCATCATGCAAGGAATCAACATAAAAAAAAATTGACACAATAGGAACCCACATCATTAGACACTGATATACCCTGAAAACCCCATAGGGTAATAACCAACAAACATTTAATTTTATTATTAAATGCTTGTGAGGATGTTCACCCCTCACTTAATAGCCATAAGGGAGTTCATCCCTTGACCATTGTCAAAAAATATTACAAAGAATATCATCTAAAAACCAACATAATTTGTTATAAGCTATTACAATCATCATAACATCATTTACCCGCAAACCCTTGAGCATTGTGTCTTTATGGCCTGGTTGATGCCATTAGTGGATTATCCTACATGTGACATTCCTTCAATTTGCATAGACAACCAACTTATTTCCTGCCATAATGGTAATTCAATCCATCTTTATATGATGCAGCCTTTTCCTGCAACTGCTATTGTTAACAAACTTTGATATCATGATTAAACCAGGTATTAATCAAACCAATTCATAAATCTACAGTAGTGGTGCTTCACCATCTATTCATGTACATTCATCTAATCCAAACAAAATATTGTGGCATGCTTCCTTAAACAACACTTCATATGCATTAGTTATAAGTGTATAACCATCAATTCATTTCTATAAACAAATACCACATTAAATAATATTCCTATCGCATAAGCACACATTCTTACAAGACAAATCACTACAACTATCCAAAAATTCCTTCAAAGGAAACTAACACATTAGTTATGATCTTCATGCATGCAAATTACATAAACTTTATCAAAAGAGCTAGCCCTTTAACTATTACTTTTGGTGCATGATAACACGTAAAACAAGCTAACACAATAATGTTCTTCCTATGCATGCAAATCCATATATTTTCCAAAAGAATCTTCCCAAAAGAATGATTAACACAATAGAGTATGCAAACACATGTTTCCTTTTCGAGGAAATCTAGCATAATAGGGCATGCAAAAAACATGTTTTATTTTCTATAAAACTAATGCAATATAGCATACAAATACATGTCTTCTTTTCCAAAGATTATAACAACATTATATATATATATATATATATAGATATATAGATATATATATTCCAAGGAAACCAACGTATTACTATGGTTTTTGTGCATGCAATTCATCTTATTTCCCAAACGATCTTTTCCAATGTGGGCTAACACAACATTCTATCATTTCCTACATACAAATATATATTCTTTACAATGAAGGCTAATACGAATATTGCATGGATATACATGATCGTATTCCAAAAGAAACTATATATATATATATATATATATATATATATATATATAGATATAGATAGATAGATATATATATATATATATATATATATATATATATATATATATATATATATATATATATATATATATATATATATATATATATAGATATATATATATATATATATATATATATATATATATATATATATATATATTCCAAGGAAACCAACATATTACTATGGTTTTTGTGCATGTAATTCATCTTATTTCCCAAAGGATCTTTTCCAATGTGGGCTAACACAACATGCTATCATTTCCTACATACAAATATATATTCTTTACAATGAAGGCTAATACGAATATTGCATGCATATACATGATCGTATTCCAAAAGAAACTAACATAATAGTTATGATAGCATAAAAGTAATCACATATGATTTTTCTAAAGAAATATAGCTCAATAGTTCTTTTATCCAAGAGATTATCATAATATATCTTCTTTAATTTACGCAACACATATTCCCTTCTCTAGAATTCTACCATCATTAACTATTATTTTCATGTAAACAAATGCATACTTCTTTTTCAAAGGGAGTTAATATAACCTCGTTTTTCTATATTTTTGCATGCAAGTTTCTCATGCTTCCCTTTTCAAGAAATTATCATAGATAATCATCTTTTATGCATAAAACCCATGCAACAATAACAAAGTTATCTTAACCTTTTATGAACCCAAATCAAGAAATTACACAATTCATCTAGCCCGGTAAGATTTTCAAGAAAATTAACATGAAAAATTTCTTTATCTACACACAAAAACATATTTTATATATAACAATAACTACCCTTTTGTGCATGCAACATGTCTTTTTTTTCTAAAAAAATAATAGTTACTTTAATGCACATAATATTTTTAGGAAACAAGCATGCATTCTTGTTCTTGTATGAACAAGGTTTATATGCATCTTTTAAGAGAACAATCTTTATTTTTTATCAATTCATGCACAAAAATCCTATGCAAATCTTTCTACACTCAAATCCTTGAAGTCTTTACATAAAAAACATGGGTAATATATACATACAGAAACATGAAAACCCTTCAAAGAAAACTAATTTAATTAACTTTTCTCTTTTTTAAGAATCTGATAATGTATGTAAATACATTACACTTCGAAATCTAATACAATGATGCATGAAATTAATATTTTATTTTTAAGAATTAACATAGAAATTTATTTCAAGAATTTCAATATAATGGATATTATTGTTATTATTATTATGATGCACATATTCCTATTAAGAGTCTATATGAATCATGCTAATATCTCGAAGGAAATTAATAATCTAATTTTCTCTCATAATCTCCTTGCAATCTTTTCTTTAATAATATTACTTATTTTCTTTCTCTTTTCATAAGAAAAGTTTATATACATTCTTTTCATAACAAATATCAGTATTTCTTTAATATTTTTGTGTGCAGGTTTCACTTGTGTTTTCTTTCTAAGAAAACAACATCCCTAACTTATATCTTACCATGTAATTTTTCTTTCAGTAAAGTAATATTATTTCTTTATCTTTTACAATGAAATTTTCTTTCAAGAAAGTAATCTAATTTATTTACCTTTTACCATGGAAAGTTCACATGGATTCTTTATGAAAAGTAGTATGACTTCTTAAATCTTTTTGTGTGCAGGATTCATGTGCATTCTCTTTTCAAGAGAAACATCCTTGCAATATATTTTTTCAATAAAACAGCATGATTTCTTTATTTTTAATATGTAAATTTTGCATGCATGCTTTTAGAAAATATTGCATAGAAATGACGCAAAACATTCCAATAAAATAATTAATTAATTTACACAAAAATCCCCACAACTTTGAAGAGTTTAGGTAAATATTTCCAATTAATAAAATAACCTATCATTCCTTGCCCAAAACACATGCAATTTCTTTCCAAAGAAATCCATAGTTACTTACCATTTGTTCTCAATAACTATGAAGTCCCATGTGCATACCTCATGTTCAGGAATACCTTTCGTTAGAGACACAACATTCCTCACCAAAGTTATGATGATGAATGCCTCGAGACTTCACATGATGAAAACTCTAGTAGATGAGGATGAAAGTCATTTTTCCAGTTTACGAATGAATTTGAAGAACTTGTAAAAATTTCTTTATCTTAATGAGTTATCATTTTATTTATTTGATTCACAACTAAATCATAACGATTCTTGTTTCCACTATTTTGTTAAACATAGTAAAAATAATCTTTTCCATTTGTGAATGTCAACATAAATTCAGTTTATAGGGATATTACATACTCCCCCCTTGAAGTAAACATCATCCTCAATGTTTATCATTAACTTTTACTCATGATATAATGGTCTAAACAACAAAAATATAAACAATTTCCTTTAAAATGAAGAAATTTATTTCTAGGCAATATCAATAAGTCAAAAAAACAATAATGCTTATCAATAGTAACAACAAAAAGATAAAAATTTCCCTTTAAAATGAAGAAATTTATTTCTAGGCAATATCAATAAGTCAAAGAAAATAATGTTTATCAATAGTCATAGACATTTACAACTGCAAAAATATGCAATTTCTACTTTCCATCACTTAGCCATTATTCAAATTCATAAAATACAAAACAAAATCTCTATATCAACTTACCATTGTTTACCAATTACTCTTGAAAGTCATGGTCACTTTTATGCAAGTTTTCTAAGAATGGTTTGAAAACCCATCCACACTCCATGGCAAGCACCAAGTAATTTATGACTAAAAAATCCGACATAATCATATTATTCACAACATTTTAAATCAAATAAAATATTTTTAAATATCAATCAATTATGTAATGTCAAGTGATATTTCAATCACAATACTTCTACAAGTATTTAGAGAGAACCAACACTATAATAATCAAAAATGATAAATCACTGCACCACATGCACACTGTCTTAGCTCCCACTAAAGACAACCACACAATACTTCTAAAAGTACTCAGAGAACACCTAGCTCTCTAATCAACAAAATGATCAATAAATGCATCAAGCACATATTGTCCTAGCCCCTACTACGACATCCACAAGATTGATAATATAATAAGGAACTTACAATTCTAGTAATTCATTTCTGAGCACTCGGCTTCTTTCATGTCAAGATGTACATAAATTATTTACTCAATCATATAAAATTCATTTTAATGTAACACATAACTGATTAGTTTACTTTTTCCACTATGAGAACCACAGTGGTAAAAATAATGCTCCTCCTAACTAATCGGAATTGGTTTCCACAACCATATTGAGTCATTTTCACATCCAAACAGTTCTCTGATAGAGGCCATACCAAGTCTAGTCTAGAATTCCATTTGCTAACCAGCTCAAGAATTACAATAACCACACAGGGTCCAATACATGATTCCTCTTGGCAGTGTCCTACCTATTCCTCTAACAACATCCCACCTATGATTAATTTTGGGCCTCCTCCAAAAGGCTCCAAATCAATAGAGTCGCCTCAATATTTTTATCATATTATCATCTTGGCCAACTCTTTTCACTTATTGAGATCAACTTAAATATAGGGTGAGGATGTCCAGGCAGGAAAGTGCCATTAACCTCTCTAGGTAGGAAACCACCATCAATCCAAGGCCTCCTATTGTGACACACGAAAGTTCCCTCTATGGATAGAGGCAACACCTCTATCCCTAGAGTGGGTCTAGTCACAGCAAAGACAATACCAAAGCAAAGTTCCCTAGAAAGTTGATGTCATGAAAGCTTACCTTCAAACTGTCATTTGATGGAATTCCTGTTGTGTTGCTTTAGCTTTCGTTCTTCTAATCACTTGTACCTGAAATCAACATATGGAACACAACCACGAACATAATAGAGTACGACAAAAGCTATCTACTTAAAGAGTCAAGGAGCTTCAAGCTACCATTACACATTTCGACAAACGATACAGGAAATAAGTTGTTGATTTGTATTAATATAAATCAAAGTAGAACATACAACCAAGCCTTGACATCATAAGCCTCCTTGAAGGGTCCTGTCAGTATGTCCCCGTCAGCATTCACTCATATACTGTCTCCCAAAAGATGAAAAACTCTCTCTCCTACCCAAAGGCTAATGCTAGAATACTCTTATAATCAAGTTAACTCCACTCAAAACCATCCCAAGCTAAGTTACATGAGAGGCTACTTCCACACTCTAGCAAAAACTCTCTACTCTTACTATTGAATTCTTGGACTCTGAAGCTAGTTGATCTCAGTCATGGAGGAAGTATTTATAGGAGGAGGATCTTCCATAAAATATGGGAGAAAGAGCTTATCTCTTTAAGAGGTTGCACAAAATGTGGAACAACCATCCCAAAGGAGAGATGCAAGCTCATTTGATCCAACAACCGACCCTAGGACCGCCCATGAAGTTGTTATACTTCGAAGTTTCATCGAGTTGTTTAAAAAACATGTGAAAAGTAGCTCGTCGCGAGTGCATCACAGAGACCAAGTGACGAATTCACTAGGGCTAGTGCACTCTTGGCCATCTTCGTGGGTAGAACAACTACTGACCCGCGACGGCCCAAAAATATAGGAAAAAAGGGTCTACTTCAAGAGAAGTAAACTAAGATATTCTTCTTTAGATGATAAGGAAGACTTTGACACATAATTTGTAACATGACACAAGGCGAACGTCAATAACATGGATCAGTAGTGTCTGGAATCAGGGAATGTGGGATCGATGACAAATTACTATGTAAGAGATTGCCCCTAAAGCATGAAGGCTGAGAGAGTGGGAGGAGTGAAATGTGTTACGAATCCATAGCTGAAATAGAACACCATCACGGAGAACCTGCAACGCAAGTACAACTAATATCTTTGATACATGAGTACATAGTGAAAGGAAATATATGTGCATAAGGCATGGGCATAGCCATCCATAAGATAAGCATAAATGATCTATGGTATGGACACAGCCATCCAAAAAGGACCATACGAAAGACTCAGGTATGGTCGTAGCCATCTAATCAAAAGAGTCATGTATTCAATCATGAACCAATCCGCGCAACCTAGACATTATGTAATTTGAGCCCAAGGTCTTGAATCCTAACCCGATCATGGTACAAATTCTAATATGCGAATGGATGTGTTGAAGTCAAGCATACTAGAAAATCGCTTGATTACCGGTCAATGATGAAAACCGTTAACAAGTGCGAGAGAGACCACTAGTAATGTCAATGGTTCCCAAGGTACCGCTAGTACAATCCACAAAGTGTGAAGAATGATCTGAAGTCAAACACTCATGAAATCACTCAATCAAAGGCCAATGATGAAAGCTTGTCACCGAATGCGAAGAACTTACCATTAAGGCATGCAAGCTCCAAGGTACCAGAAAGGAGTCTCTATATCAATTTCCTGAATAATGAGCTAAAGTCGATAGGAAGCGATCGGTTGAAGGAGAGCCATAATGTTTCCCACATCATTAATGCAAGACAAAGGAACAAGATGGATTTGGATGAGACAGAGAATCTAAGGAAGGTGTGTAAGGATACAAACTGTAGAAGTATTAAGCTCTTGAACATATCGACGACAAGACTTGAGAGTTTGGCAACATTTTGGTACCAAGGGATCAAAGATCATGATGATGCAGCAAGGATCGGATGGAATGAGGCAAAATGGATAACCCAAAAACCCAGAAGGCCAATGATAAAGTGAGGATATCCCAACTCGACATGAAGCAGAAAGGGTGTCGATGTTCAAGAGTGACAAGCTGTCATAATAATTAATACAACCAATGCAATACTTCCAAATTTTCCCCCACCATTTCTGGCGAGTACCCCAATTATTTTTAAAACACAAGATTGAAGGGGATAGCACATGCTTGTGATATAAGTTTGTCCTTCAAGCAAATCGAACCTAGTAAGTTTTAATGAGCCCTAGGAAGGAGAAGTTCAGTCTCGTCATGATGACAAGTCCAATGTCATCAGGGTTTAACGAGTTCGACATAGGTAAAAATCAGAGTCTTTTTCATGTTTATAGAGTTTGAAAATGACACAAAAGAAAAAACTCCAAAGGTCCCTTTTCATAAATTTTTCCCTCGAATCTGAAAAGGTAGAAAACAATACCCAAGCGAACCTATTGACTGTGATAGATCAACGTATACCTTTTTGTAAGTAATATATCCCAGTCCGTAAAAGGGGTAAACTTATACTGGGTAGATGACGCTTCGCAACCTTTAACGAGTTCAAAGTGACAAGAGCTCGGTAATCTTTTCATGTTTCGAGAGTTAGAAAATAGCTCAAAGGTGACTCCAAAAGGGACTTTTTCGTGTTTTTACTGAGTCCGAAAAAGTATAAAATACAACTCGTAAATCATCACCAGAGTACTTGGAAACTTGTTGCTGCACAAAAGCAAGTGTAAGATCTGTTTTCAACGTAAATATGCATGAAATACTGAAAATAGACCAAAAAACCTAATTTCCAAACCCTAATTTTGCAAAAAATCTTACAAAAAGGGCCATGAGGTAAAAATCAATTTACTTTTAACTTTTTTACCTTGGAGTGAAAAATTTACCTTTGTGCATTAGCGATTTCAATGATCCACTGGAGGAGTTTCAGAAACTTGTTAGCAAATTCATTTGGTCCAGGTATGCACTCCACGTTTTCCTGCATTTTTAGATAGATTGTAGCTCATTTTTGGTAGTTGTAGCCATCATTTAGGGAGATTTTGGAATGAGAATGTTCACGGTGGTCGTCGCGGGTCACCAGCTTGGGACTGTGACGAACCAAAATCTCCAATGAAGAAAAAATGGGCTCTTCACAACTGTACACCAAAAAGTCGCGAAGAGCCCTAATTTTCAAAACTGTGGATTTCGGCTCGGCACACCTGTTTGAAAAACAAGCGCAATGAGCGCCGAGAACCAAAATTTCTCCAAATTTAAGGAATTTCATGAGATTTTAAACACAAATGGAGTACTTATAATTGCATATGTGTGTGTTTGAGGGATAAAACCATGGTGATTGAGTGGAAAGAGTGGGAACATAGTAATGATGACGAATTGGCCATGGGGGATCCAAATTGCTTGGACGTGCTCCGAAATTGCAGGCTTCTGAAATTTTTTATGGTGCCCTGTCTAAGAGCGCAACCGAACCTACTCCAATATCTCGTTGGAGCATGGGATCCGAATGAGTGGAAATTCAACATTCTGGGGAAGGAGTTGGAAATTGATGCAGTGGACATTTACTTCCTGACAGGGTTGTCACGAAGGGTAGAAAGACCCCGCATGACAGGAACCCGAATCACAGGTGAAATGATGGATATGCTCATAGGGAGAATGTTTCCAGAGGCCCAAAAATCATAAATGGGAGGCAAACTAAAGATTTCCATAGTGGCTGACTTGTCCCTAAGAGTCCTTCT
This sequence comes from Pinus tabuliformis, assembly GCA_031772625.1. Classification (NCBI taxonomy): domain Eukaryota; kingdom Viridiplantae; phylum Streptophyta; class Pinopsida; order Pinales; family Pinaceae; genus Pinus; species Pinus tabuliformis. Next base: position 432,143,469 of record CM062807.1, read on the forward strand.
TTCCACCATCACTAGAGCAGCTGGTTCACAGGCCCCACATGAGGCCACCAAAATGCAACTCTGGCTAGCTGCTAACTGCCTAAACCCTACTGTGTTCAATTGGGCTGAGGCGGTAGCAGACAACCTCAAATGACAACTGACAAAATGTTGGTGAGGAGACACCAAACAGTTTGGATACGGCTCAATCCTCATACCGTTCATCCTGGAACGACTCCCCATCTTCCAGAGATAGGAGGTGGTTGTGACATGGCCACCACCACAGGAACCGCGGATCACTCGCTGGGCCATTCTGATGCCTCAAGGAGGTGGCAACCAATAGATGTCATGGAGACCAGAGTTCTTCGAGTGGCTAGATCACCAACTCGTTGTTGTAGAGGATTGACCCTATGTTGGGATGAACTTTGGGTGTGACCTAGACCTAGTACTTCGACTTGGGGAACACTGGGATGACAGAGGTAACAAACTCATTTTTTATTTCGAAAAAGTTTTGTAATTTTTTGAAGTTTTTATATATATCCCCTGATCATTATATTTCAATATTGCAGATATTGGACCGGAAAGACCTGCAATTTTATCTCCCATTGCTCGCAGAGTAGAGAGGCAGTTTGAGATGCCTCCTCCCGATGGAGATGTCGAGGACGAGATTGCCCACGACCTAAAGGTCTTGACTGAGGGGATCCTAGACTGTGCGGGGTTCGAGGATGTCCCTCGATGGTACCAACGACACACAACAGGGGTGTCAAACAAGATCCATCGACTACTTAGACGTTGTTTAGATAATCTTCAGCAAAATCACATAATCAAAATGACTACTTAGACGTGTCATTTGTGCAGTAGTGTGCTATAGAGAGCATCACGCAGATTAGACTTCTAGGTTTATTTTCTACAATTTTAAGAGACGTGATGTCTCATGATGTAATCTGAACACATATTTTTTGAGCACTATGATGTGCAACACACGATATATATATGCATACCTATGTTTTGTTTTATGAACTTTCTATGTCTCATTGTTTACTTTTATAAATGTCACAAATTTCTATCTAATACATGATTTTCCAATGCATCTATCAATGTATTTAGCCTTGTAGGAATGTGTTTATATGTAATGAAATCAAAATTCCTTTCCAGTAAAAGAACACGTAAATACAACCTTAAAATGTGAGGGTTTCTGATGGAATAACACCCGTTGAGTTGGAGAACAACAAGCTATGAATCTAGTTTTATAAGCAAAGTTCGAATATTGAGGGTAATAGCCTCAGTCAATAACTCAATAAATGCATTATAATCAACAACATTGTTTGTAGTGCATCCTAGATAAACACCTTGAAGATCTACCAACTCACTGTGAGGATCATAGATAACCCACACCGTGGAGGAAAGATTCTGGGTACTGTGACAAGCACCATCAGCAAAACTGACATAAGGTGCGATAGACATTTGTGAAAGAAGCAAAAGGACACAATAAGAAAAAAACATTTACGCACCAAGCCAAACATGTACAAAAATGAAAACACACTTATGTACATAGAAATGCACAAAAGACTCATGCATAATACTTCTTGAGATAAAACCCGTTTCAGGGCTTATCTAAAGGATTGCCTTCATAATCAATCAGCTCATAGGCATATTTTTACAAAACACGTTTCATAATGTAGGGCCCATGCCACATGGGTTCGAATTTTCCTGCCCCCAATTTATCATGAGCTTGATCATACAACAGGACTAAATCCCCTTCAATGAAGTAATGCGGATTGACTGTTTGATCGAAGTGAGCTTTCACTCGCTTCTTTTGTGCTTCAATGACCAACGAAGCAAGTCGATGAATCTCATCAAGTCATTCTAAATAGAGAAGATGCTCCTCCACTGGAGTGGTATTTGGCAGTAATTCAATAGCTAATTTGAGAGAAGGAATTTCTCATTCAATCGGAAGGGTAGCTTCCAGACCATAAACAAGCTGAAATGGTGTAAATTTGGTAGCATCCTTAATCGAGGTTCGGTAGGCCCATAGAGCTGAAAACAACATCAAATGCTAGTTGGACTTATGCATTCCAACGGTCCGCTGAAGCATAGTAACCAACACTTTGTTTACTTCCTCGACTTGGCCATTAGACTGGGGGTAATATGGCGTTGAACTATAGTGACACAAGCCTAACTCAGATGTCAACTCGGCCATCATGTAACTACAAAAATCAGAACCATGATCTGTAACAATGGCCTGAGGGACTCCGAACTAGGTAATCACATGATTGAATAGAAATTGAGTAGCTGCCTTACCGTCATTAGTCAGTGTAGGCATCGCTTCAGCCCATTTCATAAAGGAATAGATGGCAACGATGATATACTCATACCCCCTGGATGAACGAGGTTACAGGTCATAAAATCAATGCGCCATTTTGCAAAAGGGCCAATGGTAATGACAAGATGCAAAAGAGAAGGGGTCGCCTGCATCTTGTGCTGGAAAATTTGACATGCATGACCTGACCGGATGACAAGAATTCAATCCTTAAAAATGGATGGCTAAGAATAACCAGCACGAACAATCTTTTGAGTAGTGGCATAACCAGACATATGACTGCCACAAGCGCCAAAAGGAAAATCATTCAAGACTTTCTCAACTTTCTCAAGGGTTAAACAATGGTGGAGGATAGAATCAACTCCAACATGGTATAACATGTCTCTGACAATTCGGTATGGCTAAGAATTATGGCTAATGCATCGCTAAGCATCCTTAAATAAGTCAGGGTGAAAAGAAGATGTCTGGAGGTAAAAAATATTGTCATCGTACCAAGGATCGAGGGTACTAATCAAGAAGAGTGTATCATCGGGAATGCGGTCCTCTATCTGAGAGGGAATGAAAGCAGATGGTAAGGAGCAAATCAACTCAGCAAAAACCAACGAATTCTTATATTTGGTAGTGTTGAACTCCAAATCAAACTCCTGGAGGATAATGATCCACTTGGAGTATTTTCCCCCCAGCAATTGACATGACAGGATATACGTCATTGGGTTGCAATCCGAAATCACAGTCGTGGAGGAAGTATTTATAGGAGGAGGAGCTTCCATAAAATATGGGAGAAAGAGCTTATCTCTTTAAGAGGCTACACAAAAGGTGGAACAACCATCCCAAAGGAGAGATGCGAGCTCATCTGATCCAACAACCGACCCTAGTCCGCCCATGAAGCTGTTATATTTCAAAGCTTCGATGAGTTGTTTAAAAAACTTGCCAAAAGTAGCTCATCGCAAGTGAATCACAGAGATAGAGCAACAACTTCGCTAGGGCTAGTGCACTCTTGGCCATATTCGTAGGTAGAACAACTGCTGACTCGTGATGACCTAAAAAAATAGACAAAAAGGGTCTGCTTTAGGAGAAGTAAATTGAGATATTCTTCTCGAGATGATAAGGAAAACTTTGACACATAATTTGTAACATGACATAAGGTGGATGTCAATAACATGGACCGACAGTGTCCGGAATTAGGGAATGTGGTGTCAGTGAGAAATTAATATGTAACACCTAGCCTTTCAAAACTATCAACAATTGTCTGGCATTTGAAATTATCTTTTATCACTCTTTCCACAATAACTTACATAATAAACCATATTCACGTTATCATTAAAACAAAAGAAACATTTATATAAATCATGCATTCATACAATGTGGGTTGACAATATCTAGATTGACATGAAACATAACTGACATACAGGTGGTATACATTCTAATTTCCCAAATAACACAATCGTGCATATCATAACATTATACTTTCTCATTTATAGTTGCAATTCATATTGCAATGTTTTATCTTCATAGATTTTCTTGTTGCCATTAAGCTACTCCTGCTTAATCCCATCTGCAACCTCTGTAATAAATATGCATTCTTTAAAAAAGTATTCACTTTCCCAATCAGTTTCGTTTCATGCATATAATATTGTCATGCATAAAATTATATACAAATATTCATTGATGTGTAAACGACAATTAAAGTTAGGGTAAAAATCCAAACTTTTCCAGTTCGCACAATGTACTCTCATAACAGACCCATACATGAAGTAGCTCCCATAATCACTTGTTTACAAATTTCAATAAGCTTAACTCAAATCAAATTCATGCATACACGTTTTTATATTTAGTCATGCAACACCAACTAATCAATGCTACCAACCATCTTAATACAACCATGAGAGACTCAATCAACAACTAACTATTACATTCAAGTCTCACTACTCGACTCATTGTTTATTTTTAACACCTAAAGGGGTTCTTCCAATGTCATTTTAAAAGACTCTATCATCCTCTTCAAGGACACTTCCCATATTTTACATTCAAACATTCACTCATTAAAATTAGTGCATTGTAACTTTAGTCATTTTCATTAAATGTATCATTAATATTTTTATATTTGCAAAGGTTGGTACTCAATTTTCACTCTCACTAGTGAGTGCTCAGGATTGTTCATAGGTGCAACAAAGGTTTTATTGTATTTTATCCTCATCAAGCTTCAAATGTAATGAGCACAATTTTGCAACAAACTTTATTACTTACTACTCTTTAATGTGGTTATAAACATGGATCATGCATCTAAGGTCGAAATTATTCTATTGCGTATCACGATATGTAATTTTTTTAGAATCATACCTCAATTGTTGCCCACTAGTATCATACATCAACTTCTTTTCCACTTACCCATTCCCAAAAGGTGCCAGTGCTACAACCTTCAACTATGATACAACTTGTAACATCCCTTGGTAACGTCGCATGAAAATGTATGGAGTTAGAAAAATTTAACACTTTTTACCCATAGGTAACTATCCAAATTAGTATTCCAGATTCCTCATTAAAAATTAGATAGAATCCTCATCATTACATAGAGTAACTCTAGTAAGGGAATAGTAAATTACATAACCATTAACAACAACTATTGTATAATATTGACATAAACTCTCTGATGTAACCTTGCATCAATTCCATGATTATTTTAACTAAGTTAGTTAATCGTACTCTTAATAATACCAATGTCATATCATTTAAGGAATCAACATCATAAAAATGGCACAATAGGAAACCACATCATTAGGCATATCCTGGAAACCCCATAAGGTGAAAACCAGCAAACATTTAATTTAATTATCAAACACTCATGAAGGTGTTCATCCCTCACTCAATGGTCATAAGGGAGTCCATCCCTTGACCATTGTTATAAAATATTACAAATAATATCATCTCAAAAACAATATAACTTGTTATAAGGTATTACAATCATCATGACATCATTTACCCACAAAACCTTGAGCATTGTGTCTTTAGGGCCTAGTTCTAGCCATCAATAGAGTATCCAACAACTGACGATCCTTCAATTTTCATAGACTGGTATCTTATTTCCTGCCATAATGGTAACTTAATCCATCTTTATATTTCGCCGCCTTTTCCTGAAACTTTTATTTTCAACAACCTTTGATATTATGATTAAATCAAGTATTAATAAAACCAATTCATAAATCTATACTAGTGGTGCACCATCATCTATTCATGTACATTCATGAAATACAAAAAGAAATATTGTGACATGGTTCCTTAAACAACATTGCATATGCATTAGTTCTAAGTGGATAACCATCAATGAATTTCTATAATCAAATACCACATTTACTAATATTCCCCTCACATAAGCACACATTCTTGCATAAAAAATGACTACAACTTTCCAGACATTCCTTAAAAGGAAACTAACATATCCGTTATGATCTTTGGGCATGCAAATTACATAAAATTTATCAAAAGAACTAACCCTTCAACTATTACTTTTGGTGCATGAAAATACATAAAGAAAACTAACACAAGAATGTTGTTCCTATGCGTGCAAACTCATATACTTTGCAAAATAATCTTCCCAAAAGAATGCTTAACACAATAAAGCATGCAAACACATGTCTCCTTTTCGATGAAATCTAGAATAATAAGGCATGCAAAAACATGTTTTCTTTTCCATAAAACTAATGCAATATAGCATACAAATTGTTGGGAGCTAAACTTGCATTTTTTTCCTTACCTTTTTATCCTATTTTCCTTCACATTTGCACTCCTAAATAAGTTATTTCATATCCTAAATCATGCAGGTATACCTCTAATTATGTCTTTATGAATTAATTAATCATTGAATCATAGTCTAGGGGATTATTACCAAAAGAGCTTGCTAAAATTTATCTTGTGTGCAAATTTCAGAGTCAAATGGCTAAGTTTAAATCATCGAGCTGGCAGCGTTATTGTTAAACAACAACTGCAATGGTGGAACTATTTTAGACTTATTCTTCCTATCTTTTGTATTCAGTTTTGGCTTATTACAACCATTGTGTAATCACAGGCAACAATTACCTTAATTTCAAGAACTATTCTGTATAAGAGGGGTTAGAGAGTTGGAAACATGGGGGTTGGCATACAAGAGAGTTGATATTTGTAACAGTAACTTTGCATTAATGAAATCTACAACTTTCTAATCTTTTTCTGAGTTCATGGGTTCATCAAAACCTTGATCCATGAGTTGGGCCCGGTCTCCTAATCAGGTGTTGTTGAAATAGTGTGTGCTTAGTTTCCTTTTTCATTTCTTTATTTCTTATTTTTGTTGTAATGGTTTGATGTGAATGCTATGAATCTAATTGTTGTTATAAGTTAATTATTGTTGTCATTTCCATTTTCTATTACAATTTTTTATTATTTGTTAATGAATCCTTGGACAATTCTGGGTTGTACAGTTGTTACCTACATATATATTGCGTGTTAGCCTTGTAAGAACCAATAGATCTCATATTGACATTTAATGTGGGAAAGGGTCGAATAGTATCATTCACACTTGGACACCAACATTTTTGCGTCATTATCGGGAATGCTATAAAAGGTGAAAGAGCACAGCTAGTGTTGGTCACTAGATCAACCTCGCATCCTGGGCAGAGAATTTTTCTTACTCTCCTCCAATTTCTTGGCTTTATTATTTTTGGTTTTTTTGTTTTTGTTTTTCTTTCGATTGATTTCATAGTGGCCGCTTTCTCATCCTGGGAAGGAAAGTTTTCTTATCCTACTTCAGGTCTTCACCTTAAGTTTTTTCTACTTATTCTATTTTCCTTTTTTTTTTCTTTTAAGACCTTTCTCTCGTCCTTGGGAGAGAAGCTTTCTTACCCTACTCCAGGTCTTGAGCCTAGAATTTTCTTGGTTGTTTTTTTGTATTTTTCTTAAGAATCACTCTCTTGCCATGGGGAAGGAACTTTTCCTACCTTTTTCCAGGCCCCAAGATTAGGGTTTTCTTCACTTTTTCTTTTGTTTCCTTTTCTGTTCCAAACCATTCTCTCACCCTATGGAGGGAAGCTCTCTTACCCTGCTCCAGGCCCTAAGTTGTGAGAACTTTTAATGTTTTAATTGCATGAATAAAGATCCAAATAAAAGGGGTAGAGGAGGACCCCCAAAGAGAGGAAGGAAGGATTTAGGTAGGAATGCCTACATCCAGGAAATCATCACAAAATCTAAACTGAAGAATCTTCATGAGCCACTGTTAGGGTGAGAACACACATAAAGTGTGAAGGGAAATCTGTTGAAAAACCAATACCACCCTCGAGAGTGAAAACACCCCTTTCAATGACAGAAGGAGAGGAAGTAGAGAGCAAGGCATCAGAGAAAATAGAAGTACTCTTGTCAACATCGGAGGCAGAGGAAGTAGCGAGCAGAGGGTCAGAAGAAGAAATCAATCCAAGTGCAGAGGAAACTTGGGAGAATTTTATTCACCGTGTGATCAGGGAAGCGTTATTCAGAAACCTCAACCATCAGTTGTCATACAGCATGCACCTGCTGAGATTCTGAGTGATTATTGGAGGGTATTCATGGCACCTCCAGCCTCCTCGATTGAATTCCAAATTGGGGATATTAGAGGTGATGAACCGATGAAGCCCATTCCACTAACTTCTTTGCCTAACTTCCATGGGATATCCTCAGAAGATCCAGGCACATTTCTGTTCGAATTTGATATTGTTTATAGTGGGTATGAACATGTAGCTGATGCTCAGAAATTGAAAATATTCCCTACTACTCTAAAAGGTATAGCTCTGTGATGGTTTATGGGTCTAGGTGCAAAATCTATCTCCTCATGGGATGAGATGAAGAAGGATTTTTTGGAGAAGTACCAGGATTATTATAAGTCCCGGGATATACAAGAAGAAATTTTTAAGTTTATGCAGAAGGAGGATGAGAATATGGAGGATTGTGTGGAATGTTTCAAATATACCGAGCAGTGTCAGGCCATAGCGACCTGGATAAAAATATCTTGAAAATTATCTTTCTTCAGGACCTAAGGGAGGAATCTTTGGAGCTTTTGAATCTAGTTGATAAGGGTGATATATCTAAAGAGGTTTTTGACTCTATATGTGAGTTATGCATTCAGTTTTGACGAGGGGCTGCAAGGAATAAGCAAGGGATTCATACCTCCAAGATATCAAGTCAGGGAATTACAAAGGCAAAGATTAGAAATTTGCTAGATAACTTGAAGGTCGACATCTTAAGTACATTATCCTCTCAGATGGGCACGTTACAAGTAAAACAAAATTAAATGGAGTTAGAAAGGACCATGCCATATTCTTCTCTCAGTGCAGGAAGAAACATCCATTAAAGGAATGTCCATTGAATATTGTGGAGACTTGCACAATATGTGAACAGGGTCACTCCACCATCTCATGTTCATCTCTTCCTAGGCTGAAAGCAGTGTTCCATGGGGCAAATGAAGGAGTAGATCAACTATGCTTTATGGGTTCCAAGAAACCATGGCAGACACAACCACCAAGGCCAAATCAAGGTATGTCTTAGGACCTTTCTCAATATTTTGGCAATTTAAATATGGACCCTCATCTGAAATGATCATAAACTAAAAACTGATGTAGAATAAATTAAGCATTAACGAATTGAATGTTAGCTCAAAACATGGAAAACGAGGAAAACTGCTCGAGAAGAACACTTGATGACAGTTGATTAATCATAAAAAAGATGCATAACAAAAGTACAAACAGTAAAAACACAGAGATACTAGACAACAAAATTGATAACGAAGTTCATCCCTGATGGACTATGTATCTGGGTTCGCTTTCAAGATGGGCGACCATTTTTATTAGGAATGAACAGAAGGACTTGATCACACAAATATTTGATCAGTCTGAATGTGCACGCAGACACTTCTGACCACTGTCATCAGATATCCCTCTAAACCGGATTTCCAACACCTCCCAATTCCGACCCCAGATGCTCCCATAACATTGAAAACAAAACTGCCTATGACCTCTAGAATCTGCAAGCAAAAGTCAGAAAACCACTCTCCTCTAGTTAATGAAGGAAATTCTCCTTTTAAAGGCTTGTAGGTACATCAAAACCACCTTGGGCTAGTTTGTAGATGCATCTGGTTGCAAACTGGTCAGGTTTGAGGCTCGGTCCTGTTGCATGAGGACACCTAGATTGGCTTGCATGGTCATCGAATTAAGTTTGTTGAATAAAATTGTTCAAAAACCCAAAATAACCATAGGATAAGCATTTGACTGCTAGTGGTCAGCTAACCGGGAAGAGGTGGTTTGTCAGTTTCATGTGACTAGCCACAGTCTAACCACAAGCTGCCACCTCCGCGGTCTACCTCGGTGGTTCTGGCTACCTTCCCGCTGACAGTTTATCCCCACTGGTCACATGACCCCTTACAGTTTGTACTGACTGCTCTGATGGTTGCAGTTCCGAGACCTGTCATATGGCTTCTCCGACATGGTTACCACTAACTTTTCCGCTGACTGTCTAACCATGGTGACTGCACGGTGTTCACAGGTTGTGGTCTCGCTGTGGTTATGACCTGCGAAATATTACATTTAACATTTGGTTTGTTCACATGTGCTATGGTCCCGCTGCGGTTCCAAACCCGATGGTTAGGACTGTGTATTTTATTTAATTTGTAATGTAATATGCTTTGTAATGTTTACAAAGGCCGAGAGTTTAATAGGTTAGGTTTAGGACTTTAAGTTTAGGTTTTATATGTAATATGCATAGGTTTAACATAGTTTTGGTGTTTAGGATTTAGAACATAGCAATGTAATGTAGTTTAGGTTTAGATCTAGGATTAGGGTTTTAGTACATAGAAATTTATCAACCCATTTACAATCATTCCGTCACTAAGCGACATTTGTCGCATGATTACATACCAATTCATATTGTCGACACAAACCACAATTGCGACGACAACCTAATGACGAACCATATAGAACCTCTACAACAGATGACCCCCATGTCAACACCAAATCCTGCTAGTCGAATGACAAGACACATGTCGTCGACTAATCCTGGCGGAACTGTCAGTGAACACAAGTCGGCAACCAGGTGCTAAACCATCTCAACTGAATGCCATGAAAGCATAAACATTACCTAAACAACCTGATCCATACCCAATACTATCGAACTGTTGAAGCTAAATTGAAGTGACAATGACACTGAACACTGACGACGACACTTGAACACATATGCAACTGAATCAATGTAATCCTCTTGGATCATTCCTCTCCACTTAAAAGCTTTTGGACCACAAAAGTTTGACTAAACAATTAATTGATGAGGGTAGAACTCCCTCTCTTTCCACCTTGAGCTAACGATGTACCAATACATTCAATCAATCACCTGCAAGTGATGACCCTGATGATGCTTACTGGTGAGCACCAGCATTGCAGCAATAATGCTGCAACCCTTGGGCTGCCTACTTTACTCTTATCAACCCGGTAGTTTGTAACAAACTTGGAAGTGGTTGTTTTGTATGCACAAGTACTAGTTCTCATTGCAGATTGTCACTTGGTCAGCCAGCACAAGATCACTAGGAGCTCAAGCCAACTTCTATGGATTCTAGAAGAAGCTCTATATGTGTTGAAAGGAAAGCAAGATTACTCTACAGATGCTATTCTAATTGCAAAAAGGAGAAAGACTGTCGTGTAAAACAAACCTACTAAATCCTAATTAACAAACTAATTCTACTTTTGCAGAAAGCACTATGAAAACCATGAAAGGAATGCCATTACCTACTCAAGGAAGTAAACAACATCTAGCTAAGTTATTTCTAGAAGTAAATAAGCAAACAACATATTTTTGGATTTTCATGTATTTTTATGTGAATTTGACATGCATGTAATTTATTGTATGTGAATGTGGTAGTGAATAGGTGGCATTGGAGGGTGGTTTTGGGACTTGAGAGGATGTAGGATGGTGTGGATGGGTCCTAGGAGGTCTCAGGTGGCCTTCTAGAGGCTTTTCCCTCACCCAACGTTCAAAAGAAATCCTACAGGAAAATCTACAAGAAGAAAACATGGCAACTACGGGAGGCCTACAGGAGGAGGCCGAGAGAAGTTTTCACTATTTTGAGGGTGTGAGAGTGGGTGAAAAAGGTGTATGAAGGTTGTAATGAGGTGTTAGGGTGCCTAGGGTCTACCAAGAATCACCAGGAGAGAGGAAGATGATTGGGTTTTCTCAAGGAGAGAGGAAGAAGTTCTATGGAAAATGTAGGAAACTAAGGCAGAATTGAGGTGAGACTTGGGTGACCTGTAGGGCATGGATCAGATGGAGGATGGGATGGATGATAATCTGGCCTACTACAAGAAGAGATCTGTTGCAAAGGAACTGACAGTCAACCAAGGAAATCAAACAAGCAATGAAATGAGTGCATCGATAAAAACGGAGTTTTGCATCAAAATAGTCTAAACTATGATCTATGAAAGGAAATGTTGAGAAATGCCACAAGAAAGGAAAGCATGAAAGAATACTATTGCAAGTAAATAAGTGAGCATGATGAAGAATATCTAAAGCAAAGAAAAACTAGACTATTAACCTACTAAAATGCTGCAAACACTAGAAGTCCTATGAATGAGGAAAATCTGTGTTTTTGGGGCAGCAAGAGGGTCTTTGCCTCAAATCATCGTCCCAAAGGGAGGAAGAGAGGCCAAACCACTGTTTCTATCCTTTTGAATCTTCTCTTTATCACTGCTTAACCTGCTATAGAAAGCACAATTGGAAGAAAACTACTGAATCATCAAAAGAAATCTATTCTTAACCATAAAAGAAATACATCTAACAACAACCTAATCTACAAACTGAAATAAAACATACAAATACAAGTAAATAGGAGCTTGGATGCTTGGATTGGGCCCTAACCCAAGAGCTTCAACCCTCTGAGGTAACTCAGTGCTAGCTCAAAAAGGTTCCATCTTTATTTCCAAAACAACAGTAGGATTAGATGAAATTGTCACAAAATAATAAGCTTGAAGTTGAGCAGAGTTTACATGAGCTAAAATCCAACAAAAATATGACCCTAGTGAGGCCCTGGGCCTCTCTACTTATACAAATGAAGCTACCAACAGCTTCCTTAAAATCAGGGAGGCTTGGCTCCCAAAACTCGAGATAATCATCAGTCATCCTCCACTTGCTCGGCTACCTTCTAGTGCATGATCCGGCTGCTTGTACTCTGAGTTCAATGAAGGGGAATTCAAGTGAGGAGTAATAAATGAGGGCGATTCCCTCCTAAAGTCTTCTCCTTTTTCCACTTCGAGTTATTATTGCCATTTTTCCATTGGATCCTTGACTTTGACCTCAAAATTCATCAATAATCTGTGTTAAACACATGTTAGACCACATGGCATCATAACTAACTCAACTCACTCCAGAAGCATAAATATAATCAGAAAATCATACAATAAGCTAAAAGAATGGTTGATTTGACTACGTTAGGAGGTAAAATGAGCCCATATAATTACCCATTTATGAGGCTCATCATCACCCACCTACTAAAGGTGTTGCTCATCCTCTGAGCAACATAGTCCATCTCCTCATCTTTTATGGCCTTAGTGGCCTCCCTAGCATCCCAAGCTTCTGATGTGGTCTACTCTTCTATGTCATAGAATCTTGCCTTCCTATCTATCTCTTCCCACTGCTCCTCTTCTTCTTCTTCTCTTCTGCTTTCTAGCATGCCTAGTAGTAGTGGGGGACTCAGTTTAAGGCCAATCCAGTTGACCTTCAGCCTCTGCATGGAGCGCTTGTACATTGGCACTCTTCTTAATGCCTCCTTAAGCCTCATGGGAGGATGATATTCCCTGATCTATAGACTGTGTGGTAAGGTGTTCCATCTCCTCATGCATTCATGCACACAGTCATCCCCAAGTAGCCTTTGCATATCCTCAAAGTGTGCAATGTCTTGTGCCTGATCATTTAGATATCTAGGGGCAATATGAGGATCATTGATAAGCAGGTTGTGTGTGTTGATGAGTTCCATGGGATCTAATGGCTCAACTCTTATCATTAATGGCTCATTCTGCTCTTTTATCATCAATCTTTTTATTTTTGCTACCCTCAACTCCTCATGGTTCATCCATGAGGCCATAGCCATTAGTTGGAGGTCTGCTAGCTTGGCATTGGGCTCCCACACATTCATGTATGTCAGCACCATGTTAGGTAGGTAGAATTTTTCCATCTTTACCTTATCCTCTGATGTTTTTTGGTCACACGGATCCATAAATTGCTTGTAATCTTGGAAAGGTATTGTGCCTCTTTGTGCCAAAGTCTTTATCTAGAATTGTAACCATTAGTCCTTGAGATAGAGGCCATGGGATTTCGCTGGTGTTCTACATTGCAATTCCTCCATCGATAAGCTAGCCATGCATGCCAGCTGGGTCTCTTTCTCTTGCAGCTGCCTCCTTAGTAATTCATTTTCAGTTTCAAGGTGGCTTCTTGTAATTTCTTCCCTGTGTCTGATAGCACTCAAATCTTTGCCCATTTCTCTGAGTTTGTTTTCCATATGGCCAACATCCTCAACTCCTTTGGATTTGGCTATTTGCATCCACCTATGTGTTCTTACTCTTTCTTTCTCCAATTCAAAGAATAGTGGTATTACAATTTTTTGTGGGATTATCCTTCCTCCTTCAAGTAGATTGTAATAGGAGGCAAGACTAGGCTAGGGATCAGGTTCTTGTAGCTATGTTGCTTCCTCCTTTACCTATGGCTATCCTTCTATCCTTTTCTCAAGCTTTTGGGTCTCTTGTAGTTTTGATAGTGTCTCCTGTATAACTGTCTGAGCCTCCTGTAGGACTGTTTTTGGGTCCTGTAGTTCTACCTTTTCCTTCCATGTGGAAGATCTAGGAGTCCCCCTTTCATATGTGATAGGTGCCTTGGAAGGGGATTATTTCCCTTTGGCAGAGGGTGAATCTTCAATTGTAATTGGCATTTTTAAAGAGGGCTGAGGTTTTCCTGTTTTGATTCTTTTGCTCTTCCTAGCCCTAAGATACATGGAGGCCTGTCTTTTCCTCTTTTGCTTTGGCATGATTGGTGTACTGAGGGCATTGAGGGCAGTTGTTGCCTCCCTTTCCAAAGTCTCAAGGGACCCTTCTCCTTGTTCTAACTTTTCTGCCTCTTTTTCTCCTCCTATCTCTTTTTCTGTCTCTTTTTGCTCTGTTTCTTCCTGCTCTGTTTCTTTAGCTTTCTCCTCCTCTATTTCAGTTCCTTACTCCTTCCTTCCTTGTTCTGCTAAGTCACCAGTGGCTTCACCTTCTCCCCCTTACTGCTCTTCATCCTCACTGCCAGTAGGACTAAAATCATAGGTTAGGACCTTTATGTCATCCTCAGCTATCATGTTTCGGAAGACTTCCCATGCAATAGGGAGTGTAAGGGCTTCTTCCACTAGGATTTTGATTAACCCATGGTGAGGTACAACTTCTCTGAATTCCCTGCTTGAACCTTAGTGCTAGAGTTAATGAGGGACTGCAGTAGGAAGTATGGGTTACTGAGCTTCTAAGGTGCTTGGAGTATCCATGCCATACCTTAATTCATGGAGGATTATAAAGTGGTAACCATAGACAATGTTGTAACTCCCCTCACAAAAGATGTATTTGATTATCTGATAGCTAACCTCATCCCAAGGGTATGGTATGTTATCCCTTCTAATGCCATTTTTATCCTCTATAGGGGTTTCATTGTTTTGGAAAAAAAATTTCTTGGTAGCTTGGCCAATTGGTTTCTCATCCTTACTCCAAGGCAGCCCAAGAATAAGGGTAGTGACCCTACTGATAAATTCAGGGGTTATCTCCATGGAAATACCTCTAAAGGTGACAATGGCATGGGTTCTTGTGTGGGGCACCAGAGAGATATCAAACTCTTGGGCAATCTCCTCATCAAATCCTCGAAATTTCTCAAAGAAATTCATCCAATTTTCCCTTGTGAAGATGTCCACCACTTGTGGATGTGCATGGAGCCTAGTGGAGTTAGTGGGCTCCTTTCTCATAAACCATTCTGTCATTTTGTTTAGACTCTTTTGGGAAACCAAATGTGGAGATGGAGACAACAATTTTTTAGAAAAACAGAGAAACAGAGGAGACTATGTTTTTTTTAAAATAAGCAGAATTTTTTTTATGTATTTTCTCCTCTCCTAAAGACTTTATTTCCTCCTCAAATTGAAACCACTTCTTGCATATATTGATATTCAATGGGGGCATGCATGGAACCTACCTCCTCAGACCAAAAATTGTGCTAAAACTCATGTTTTCTCCCTTCAAAACAACTCACTGCCCCTCCTGTAGAACCCTGATGTCCCTCTTATAGAATTCCTGTAGGTGCTCCAGTAGAACCTATAGGTGCTCCTGTAGAAAATTCTGAGAACAGGAATGTAGGAGAGATCGATGGAGGACTATGGTTACGAGGCTATGGGGGCACAAGGAGACTGTTGTAGCTGAGTTATGAGAAGAGAATGAAGGAAGGAAAAAGTGGTGAGAATGCTCGGGGAGGAGTGCTTATTACCCTTTATGGATATTTCCGATGATGGTGGTTGAGCTGGCAAAGTATACATTGGCCATAATTGGAACATTAGTCCCCACCTACCTTGTCATCATGGCCCCTCCTCGTAATCATCCCTCATTATTGCATCGCAGTTCACACTTCCTCCACTACCTGTCCTTGACATCTTTCTTGAGTTGACTGTGCACACGTGAGGGTGACATCTCGGATGAGTGGAGTCAACTAGATGAAGACAACCAAGTTAACTGGCCACCTTTTCCTCGTTCAACCTCAACCATCTCATTGCTTTTGCATGACTTCTAATTACACAAATGCAAACAGAGGAGCGGTTTAGTTACTTACCTGTGATCCGAATGTATTTGTTGTGAGGTGTTGTGGCTCTCTCTCTGCTACATGCCTTTATTTCTTTTGATGCATTTTGTTTTCTTGTTGATGTGTGGCTGTGTCTTGTGCAAGTTCTTCTCTGGCTGGGTCTGAGCTTCAAGTGTCTTCTCAATATTCATGTGTGCATTCTCCTACTGCTACTTCTAGGTTTTGATGGGATCAACTTCTACAAGAATTCCTACAGGAGCTCCTGTAGTTGTTTCTCCCTTTGAAATTTCAGCTTCTTTCTATGCTTGGAGCTTTGAGGATGATTCCAGAGGTGTAGATAGAGATGGATAGGTAGTAGGTAGGCTTCAGGTGAGGTGGATGGTGTTGCTTCCTCTCTTATTTTTTGTCTTTTTCTTTTCCTAGAAAAACTGTTTTTTTTTGTGTGTTTTTCTTGGACAGGAAGAAGAATGATTCTTGGGGTGTGATGCAGGCTTAGAAATGATGGGAAGGAGGTTTGAAGACTGTAGGATGGTTTATAGGTTCTTCATGAAGCTTCCCTGTCCCTCAAGCTTCCTTTTATATCCATTTCTGGCTCTCTATAATTCCTACAGGAGCCTCTTGTAGAAAACACAATTTTTGAAAAAGAAGCACAGTGGGGTGAAAGAAATGTCAAAAATGATGGAGAAAAGTGTGGAGAAGGTAGGATAAGTGCTGGTGTGGATGTCAAGGTTCCCTTGGCACCTTCTTCTGCTTCCTTTAGTCCTCCTGCAAACCTGCAATGCAAATGAAAATTCATTTTTCTTTTTTTTCTCTTTTTTCTTAAAACAACTAGGGTGCCTCTGTGAGGTTTTCACCCTAATTGCCTGCCCTGGGTGCCTCCAAGGGAGGTTTCCACCCAGGGATCTTATTATTTTTTCTCTTCTTTTTGTTTTGACATCATTGGGCCACCTCAGAAGAGGTTTTCAACCAAATGATGAGACTCAAGTGCCTCATGGAGGTTTTCACTTGAGTCCTTATTTTTTATTTCTCTTTTTCTTTTTCTTTAGTGAGTGGGTGAAGTGGAGGCTAAGACATGCTCCACTACCATCAATGTCTTATTCAAATATTCAATGAACTCCAGCTTGGAGAGGGGTTTCTTGTAGGCTTTCAACTGGTGTCCATTGACATGCATGGGGATGGCTTCATCATTAATGGTTCTGATCAGAACTGAACCATTGTCATTGCATTTCTCCACAGTGTAGGGTCCTAGCCATCTTGTCCTTAACTTGCCTTTGAATTCTTTGTATCTTGAATAATAGAGTAGTGACCAATCTCCCTCTTGGAATTTCTTCTCCTTGATATTTTTGTCATGCCATATCTTTCTCTGAAGCTGAACTACCTCTGTATGGAGAAGGGACTGCAGTCTGTGTTCATCCAATCCATTGAGCTAAAGTAATCGTTCTTTCTATGTGTGGCTGAGGTCTAGGTCCAGCTGAGTTGCCATCTGTAGGGTATTGAATTCAAATTCTATTAACAGTAAAGCCTTCTTCCCGTAGATCAGCTCATAGGGTGTGAACCCTGTGGTGGTCTTCCATGTTATGTTGTAGGCCCAAGTGGTCTCAACTAATTTGCTCACCCAGTCTTTTATGCTGCTTCTCACTACCTTGGTCAGGATCCCTTCCAATGCCCTATTAGTGACCTCCACCTGCCCATTGGCTTGTGGATGGTAAGGGGTGCAAGTCCTGTGCTTGATTCTATGATGTGTGAGCAGGTCTTCAATCAAATCGGAAGTGAACTGACTGCCTTGATATATGACCAACTCTCTTAGATACCTGAACTTGTAGAATATGTTTTATCTCAAAAACTCAGCTACTTTTCCCTCTGTCGTTGCTTTGATTGCTTTTGTCTCTGCCCACTTTGTCAAGTAATAAGTGTACACAATGATGTATTGTTTCTTCTTTGAAGGAGGGCTGATAGGACCCACAAAGTCCATGCCTCACTTCCCAAATGGCTCAAAGGTCACTTGAGGTTGCATGGGCATCTCACCCTTTGGAGTAGGTTTCCCCATCCTCTGACACCGATCACACTGGCTGGTATATCTCCTCACATCCTAATGAAGAGTGGGACAGTAGTAGCCTACTTACAATATCTTGAAGGCAGTTCTTTTTGCTACAAAATGACCTCCACAAGACCCATCATGACAAGTTAGGAGGATGTCAAATACTTCCTCCTCCCTGACACATATTCTCAAGATCTGATCTGGGCCAAGTTTGAAGAGATTTCCCCCAATCCAGGTGAAAGGGGCACTTTTCCTTACTATCTTACTCTTCTCTTTTGAGGACAGGTGTGGTGGGAACTGTGCTGAAACCAAGTAGTTTGATATATCAGCAAACCATGGAGAGAGTACTGAGATAGAAAATAGATGTTCATATGGCATTTGGTCATCCACCATTCCTTCTTCACCTGCAGGAAAATTTACTCTAGACAAAATGTTAGCAACAAAATTTTCTTTACCAGGCTTATCAATAATGGTCAAATCAAACTGTTGCAATAAAAGCAACCATCTAATAATGCGAGCATTTACATATGGTTTGTTCATTAAATATGTAATTGTAGCATGATCAGTGTGCACAAAGGTTTGATAGCCTTTGATATAATGTCTGAATTTGTTTAAGGAATGCGCGACAGCTAGGAGTTCCTTCTCGGTCACTTTATAGTTTAACTCTGCCTTTGACAAGTTTTTGCTTATAAAGTATATGGCATAAGGTAACTTTTCATCAATTTGTCCTAAGGCTGCTCCTATTGCTTTGTTCAAGGCATCTGTGGGAATGTGGAAAAGTAGGGCCCAGTTTGGGCATCTCAGAATTGGGGCAGTCACGAGCTTGCTCTTCTAGGTATCTAGGGCTTCTTGACAGTTTTCCAACCATATGAACTTGACATCCTTGCCTAAGAGGCCAAACAAAGGAGAGGCTAGCTTGCTGAAATCTTTAATGAACATCCTATAATACCGAGCTAAGCCTAGGAAACTTTTGACATCTCTCACCTTTTAAGGAGGTGGGACCCTGTGGATGATGGCAATTTTGTTGGGGTCCACCTGTAGTCCCTGCTGAGATATTGCATGATCTAACATTGTCCCTTTAGTCATAAAAAATTCACATTTTTCTGGACTGAGGGATAGGTTCATCTCAATACACTTGTTTATAACTTTTTTGAGGTTAGATAAAGATTCCTGAAAGTCAGAGACATAAGGAGTAAAGTCATCCATGTATATCTCTACTGCATCATGAACTAAGTTAGAAAATATACTCAATACCGCTCTTTGGAAAGTGCATGGAGCATTACGCAAACCAAAAGGAAGGACCCGGTATGCAAAGGTGATGAGCCCCAAAAATGGACAATTATTTGGGCTCATTCAACCTTCTAATTTGACTTAATCCACCATTCTCATTGGTTTATTGCATGTTTTTTATTATTTTTATGTTAATAGAGTGAATTTGGTTAATCATTATGCCAACAAGTCTAATGGGTGCTTTGTGTAGCCTTTTTGGTCAACTTGGAGACAAAATTGAAGGTCTTAATGAGCACTTGGCAGCCAAATTCGTGGGGGAACAAGCTAGAGGATTTGTAGGAAGGTGTCCCCCTCATTTATGGGTCCTTACCTCGAATTCTCCACCATCAGCTCGGAGTTCAAAGGCCACCAAATCAATGAGCACAAGGGCAGCCAAGCAAGTCAAGTAGGACTGCTGTTAACTACAAGTCTTGGGCAGCCAAGTCCCTAAATTTTAGGAGGACTGTTGGGTCCTCAAATTGTATAAATAAGAAGGCTTAGGGCCTCATTTTCGTTAGCTAGTTGGTAGTCATTTTTGTAGCTAGCAGTTAGTCAATTTGGTTAGCCAGTTAGTCTTTTTGTAAGCCAGTTTTGGCATGATGTTAGACTCATGATTATTCAATAAAGGCAGGCAGCTTTGGATTCAATTCTGAGTTTTTAAGGGAGCTATAGCTCTCAGGTTAGGGCCCAACCTGAAAGCAATAGACCTCCTTTTCCTTGTGTTGTTACTTGTCTTTCCTTTCAGCACTTTATTTCCTTATTTGACATGCATTTGAAAAAACACAGTCTGCTAATTTAATTTCTTTAATGTGATTGATAGGATTAGTTTATGGTTAAAGTGCTTTAGTTGCTTAGATTAGAGTAGGAGGATTGTAATTCATTAGAGCTACAAAAAAGGTTGATAGTGCACTCGCTGCCATCTCTGTTTAGAGATTGGGGGTGTGGGTTGTACCAACCACCAAAAAAACGCAGTCTTATGCTTTCATGCAAGCTGCCACACAGTCATTCCAATTGTAGATCCATCCATGCACTCTGCTCTTGAGCAATACTTCTTCGTTCCAACACCATGCATGATTTTTCTCCACACTTTACATTGCTGTTCATTGGTTTAATAACATAGTTAGAATAGGTTGATGGAATTCTCGGTTTTGTGCAAGATATAGAGGATTTGTTTCTTTTACACTGCTTAGCATCACTTTATCGTGTTCTTCTTCTTCTCAACCATGCCTAAGGCCACCTATTCATCCTCTGTTCAGCTCGTTAGCCTTCCACCCCTTCTACTTCTCACGTAGCTCCATCTTCTTGACCTTTCATTGCTTCCACCCTTCTATCCACCAACCAACTTTACCCACTCTCTCTCCATCTTATTTCTCTGCCCCTGAGTCATCACAAGCTCCATCTCCATCTTACCTATCCACCCATACCGCTCCACCACTTCACCATCACACAAAACTTCCACTTACAGCACATCCTGTAGAAGGTAGCAGACTTCCTGTAGAATTCCTTAGTTTCCTGTAGGATCCCCTGCAGACATCCTGTAGAAGCCTGCAAACTTGGTTGCCGAGCATCCGAACGTTGTAGACCTCTGTGGACTGATGCTAGGGACCCTCTGGGACCTCTCCCAGCCCTCCTGACCTTTCCCAAGCTTTCTCTCCCTTCGCACCACCTCTGCACAGCCAAACCCTAATAAGAAACAAAACCATAATCACTCCAACCACTTAAGCAAAAATACAAAAACAATGTTCTTTTTAATGGAAGTAGTTTGAGTTCATGCATTTCACATCACTAGAAGTAATGGCATCCTTTTTAGACATTTTCACTCTCACTATTGCATCATAGAGGTTAAACTACTCAGATTAGGGTTTACTAGGGTTTCATGTTTTGGTTGGCTTTCAGTTCATTTTTGCAAAGTAGATCAATTTCCCTTGAGATAGCCTTCGTCCATCATTTAGAAAGCTTCTTCTGAGAGCATATAGAAGTTGGCTTGAGCCCTAGCGGACTTGTGCCAGCTGACCAAGTGACAGCTGCGACAAGAGCTAGTACTTTTGCATACAGCACCGTCGCTTCCAAGTTTGTACGAACTACCGGGTTGATAAAATTAGAGATAGGAAGCCCCAGGAGTTGTAGCATTATTGCTACAATACTGGGGCCCACCATCTTTTTGGCGCCGTTGCCGGGGAAGCGTCAGAGTATTGGTGATTGTCGCTTTTCTTCTATTTTCCACTACAATCTTCTGCTTAGTTTACTTCATTTCCATTATGCAATTTCGTTTATGCAAAAGTAGATTAGCATTTCCCGCTTTCATAGATTAGCATTTCTCGCTTTCATAGATTAGCATTTCAATTCTGCAATTTCATTTCTGCAAGCGTAGATTAGCATTTCAATTCCACAAGCGTAGCCTAGCATTTCATTCCTGCAATTTCATTTGAGCAAAATAGATTAGTCCTTTCCTGCTTTCATTTCAATTCCGCATTTTCATTTTAGCAAGATAGTTAGTTGCAGTTCAATCTATTTCAGTTTTGCAAGTAGAAGTAGAAAAAAACAAAAATCAACCAAAAAGATTTCATTTCATGCCTTGTAGGAGTAGAGATAAGTTAGAAAAATGATTGCACAACACCCCCACTGCTTCACACAGCCAAGATTCTCTCTTCTTCGATGGCTGTGATTGAAGAACCCCTGGGTGGACATCAAGACATATCTGAAGAACCTCTAGGGGAGAAGAAGAAGAAAACATTCCTCTGGAGCAAATGGCTACAAGCAGAAATATTGGGAGCAACATCTTGTCCAAAGATGAATTTGAAAATCAGATCAAAGATTTCAAGAGTGATATGAGGGAGTTTCTTGCCATGCAACTGGATACCTTGCGGATCCAACAGAAGCAAGAGGAAGCCAAGAGGGCTTTGGTCATTTTTTTTCCTAGGTGCACTAGAAAGCATCCTAGGAACAAATGTCCATTGTACTCCATAGAAGTGTGTTTTGTCTGTGAAGAATACCATCCTACAGATCAGTGCCCTTCCTTACCCAGATTCAAAGCTGCATATCAGAGAGCCAAAGGAGCCACTGAATCACTCTATTACATGAACCAAAGTTGGCCGCATGGACCTAGATATTACCAGCAGGAACTGCCAGGGACATCTGAGACCTATTATGACCCCTATCAAGCCACTTTCATGCCTTCTTGGGGTCCCCCTGCTCATCCTCCTTGGTCATATCCTCCTTGTTCCTTCACAGATCCATATTATGCCCAACCAGTTGCTCATTCATTTCACTCTTATGCTCAGCCACAGCCTCAGTGGAATGCACCTTATTAGGAGTGGAGGCCCCAGTACAACTCTCATCCCACTCATTTTCCTCCACCACCTACTCATCCACAACCATCGCCTCCTCCTCCACCAAGGCAACCCCAAATGCCTACCCAACCACAATGCCATCCATCTCCATCTCAATTTCACACCTCCACTCAACTACCCGTACCATTTCCAAAACCATACCATGGAGTAGCTCAACCCAATTGCAAAGCTGAGGCACAACATGTGCAAATGACTCCTTTTGAGCTCAATGATGTACACCAAAGCTCAGGAAGAGCATTGCAAAAAAGAGATCATCTCGAAAGCATTGAAGGATCACATCCATCAAAAGAAGATTCCAAAGAGGAGATCAAAGAACCATGGGCTGCACTTGATGAAGAGAAGAGATCAGAATCAGAGATCGAGAGAGTTCCTTCATGGTTACCATCGAATCTTCCATGTATTCAAGAGAAAGATCAGCAAAAGGAGGAAGATGAGAAAGTCATGATAGAAAGTGACATGAAGAATGATCCAGATCAGCAAAAGAAGGAAGATGAGAAAGTCATGTTAGAAGGTGACATGAGGAATGATCGAGATCAGCAAAAGGACCAAGGATATCAAAGTTATATTGAGACATGGTTCCAGACAGTCACTAAGTTGCAGCAGTACTCTCTTCCTCAGCTATGTTTGATCCCTTCAAAGTTAGATCATGTGGTCTCTGAGATCTGGATACCTATCAAAGCATGCATTTCGAGCCTTCACATCATTTTTTCTCTAATCTCGATGTACACATGGCTCCATTGGAAGTATTCTTATACTTGAAAATGATTTTGTTTTTCAAGTAGGGTAGGGTAGAAAAAAGAGAAAAAAAAGAAAAAAAGAAAAAAAAAATGAAAAAAAATGAAAATAGAGGAAAATAGAAATCTAAGGTGAAAACCTCCTCGGAGGCACCTTAGATTGGCTCATTGATTGAAAACCTCCATGAGGCAGTCAATGGGTTGGAAAAAAGAGAAAATAAAAGTGAATAAGATCTTTGGGTGAAAACCTCCCTTGGAGGCGCCCAAGGCAGGCAATTAGGGTGAAAACCTCCATGAGGCGCCCTAGTTGTTTTTCAAAAAAAAAAGGAAAAGAAAAAGAAAAATAAAGCTAATCTCCATTGAATAATTTCATGTTGCAGCAGTGACATTGCAGGTTGCAAGAAGGACGTTTCATGACAGGAGGAGCACTCAAATCAAGGTCAAAGGAATTTTCTTACCTTCTACAGGAAGCTCTGTATTTCTACAGGAAACATCATGTAGAACCTTTGGACGAGCCAAACCCAATTTCAAAAGTGAATCTAATGGTGGGAATCTGTTGATTAGGCCTACAAGCACTTGTGTGTCCATCCCTTGCCTTTATCCATCATTTTTTCCACCTCCTTGTGCTTCTCATTGTGCTTCTACAGGAACTTCCTGTAGAAATTGTGGGAAACTAGACATGGATTTCAAAAAGTGGTTTGGCGAACATGGTAGCTTCCTCAAGGGTTCAGAAGTCCTCCTGCAATCTTCCAACTCCTCCTCCATCATCTCCATACCTGCATCACAGCCAAAATTCATTTTGTCATACCATGCAAACACATGCAAAGTGCCTTGAAGCAAAAATCCATAAAGCAAAATTTGTTTTTGCCATAACTTGAAAACCATGCATCCATTTGACAAACCGTTTTATGGGGAATTGTACAAGGTTGATGACAACATGCCTGAGCAGTTTCAGCCAATTCCGGTGCACGATTTCCAAGAAATCAGCCTCCATCACCATCAGCCATTTTTGCGTTTTCTCCATATCCGTGCATCCATTTTAAAACCTGTTTCATGGGGAGATGTACATGGGTGATAGTAGCCTACCCCAGCAGTTTCAGCCGATTCCGAAGCACGGTTTCCGAGAAATCAAGCTCTGAAATCTTCAGCCATTTTCCATTTTTCTCGAAATCCGTGCATCCATTGATCATGAGTTTTCTATGGGAGATGCATCATGATGATAGAAACATGCTCAACAAGTTTCAGATCAATCCGCTTTACCGTTTGGGAGAAATGGCGAAAACAAGTTCTGGTTTTGTGACCATGCAGCAGCAGCAGCTTGAAGGTGCAGATCTGAACGTGGAAACAATGGCATGCAGCTCAGATCCGGCCAGAGGACACCTGCACAAGGAAAAGAAATCAAATATTAGCAGCCAAGCCACATGCAATCAGAAAAACCAATGCATGCAGCAATGACAGGCCACAACAGCTCACGGCAGCCATTCAACTTCGAGGTATGTGACAAACTCATTCTTCTATTGCATAAATTTAATTTGAAAACTGCATGAATTGATGGAATGGTGGGATTAAGCCACGAATTATCAAGGTTAAGCTGATTGTCTTCTTTAGAACTCAGCCGGCAGTCACGCAGTGCACGTGGACAGTGGACTCACGTAAAAATTAAAAAAAAAAAAATTTAAAGAAAAAAACAGTGATAGAGAGTTTAACTCCAGTGCAGTTGATTAACGGGAAGAGGACATGCAGCTTCACAGCACTGCCGTCTGCATGTGGCCACGTATGCTTGGCCACTGCACTCCTTCACCACAAATCACGCAACAATTAATCAACGCTCAGCTGAAACTCACAGATGGTTGCCAACTTGCACTTGCAACATTTTCAACTGAAGTGTGCACAATCGGTTAACCTATCGTCCTCCACTAAGTTTTTCTACCTGTTTTCAAAATTATCCCGCATATCATATTGTTTAGAGGCGCAGAGACATCCTACAGGCGTTTCTACAGGAAGTCTTCTACAGGAAACGCAGAAAACAACCATGCAGAAAGAAAATGTGGGATTTTCGGCGAATTTCAAGCTCCAAATGAGGTAGGATCAGGGAAACTTCATTGTGCATGATTTGTTGGTACAAAATGGTGAATGGAACATGGCATCAAATTGAAAAATGATAGTAACATTCTACCTGTGTATTCAACTAAACATGAAAGATTGCCTGCATGTTTCACTGTATTTTACCAAGTTCTTTCTCTGCACTCTGAAATCTCCTCGTCATCTTTAAAAGAAAAGAAGATATATGCTGTAGTAGAGGCTGCCCTCTATGCACGAAAACTTGAATTCACATATGTATCTATGTGTTGATAAGAGAATTTGTGCCCTTATGCTCAGTTATGCAAAAACAATATTGTACTCTCAATAAACCGACAATTGAATTCTAGGTGACAGAAACAAGAGACTTATTGCTATCTGGTATTCTGAGGAACACAAGAGAAACTCCTCCCTGGGTTCAGAAAACACCAAATTCAGTTGTCTTCTATTTTAGTGATTGATTATTGTTTTCCTGAGCATTTTCTTTTCTAATTAAAACATAAAAAAGAACCCCCACCATTCCATGAGGATTCATAATGGGAGAACACATTGAAGAAGGTGAACAAAAAAGCCAATGATGAGGGAGCACAAATCATTCAAGCAGAGGGCAAAACAAAGGCAGAACAGAGAAAGAAGGCTACAGTAGAGAAGGCAGAAGCTAAACAAGATGAGAAGAAAGCCAAAACAGAGCATGAGGAAGCAAGCTAACAGAGGCAGAAAAGACCAAAGAAGAGGAAAAAAGGAGGAAGAGACACACCATGAGAGATCAGTGACAGTAGACCGAAACAGTTTCTACAGGAAGCCAGAAAGCGGCCACTACAGGACTTTCTACAGGAAGTCTGGAAACGGAGCAGCAAAGGGAGAAATCGCCTGAGATTTTGGCCAGGGAGGCGGTAGCAGTGCTAGATGCCCTAAGCACATCTCCAAAGCAAAAAGGGAAGCAAAAAAGGAGCCTTCCATGTACTTTAAGGCAAGAAGGAGCATGTGGATAAAAGCTGGCAGACCCTAGCCACAGTCAGAGGAGCCAATTACAATTAAGGACACCACAGCTAAACAAAAGGAAGAGTCTCCTTCAAAGAGATCCATCATCTGTGAATGAGGAAGCTAAAAACCTTCACCTAGAGAGAGCAAATCAAGATGATGGACTCAAAGACAGTCTACAGGAAGCTGAGACAGTTCTACAGGAAGCTACAGGACTTTCTACAGGAAGTTCTGTATTTTTAACAGAAACATCCTGTAGAAGCCTTTGGGCAGGCCAGAATCAATTATGGAGAGGGATTGGAAGCTTGAAGTCTGTTGAGGAGGCATGCAACCACTCTTTTCTTCCATCCTCCACTGGTTTCATATCCTTTCACCACCATTGCCGCCATCAGATTGAATATGCTTGCACAATCATACCAAGGCTGAGAATTCACTAGGAAAAGGAACATGCAGTGGGAAGAAGCAAAGAAGCATGGTTTCATGACAGAAAAGAGGACATCACTTCAGAAGCTTGGCATGACAAAGAAGCCACAAGGAAAGCAAGACGACAAGCAAGAAAGAAAAAGAAGGAAGAAACAGAGAGGAAAAGGAGAAATGGGCCAAATTGCTAAGCCTAAAACTGTGGGAGGAACAATGGCACAAACACCTTGGAAAAGGATTGCAGAAGAGAGCAGAAAATATTGAAAAAGGCCAAACAAGTAGGGACACACCCAAGGCAACCACAACACAGGTCAAGGAGAAGGCGCCCCAGCCAAGAAAACCAAATCAGAAGAAGTTAGCAGACTGTTTCTACAGGAAGACAGAGAACTGTTTCTACAGGAAGTTTGAAAAGAGGAAAGCCAAAGGAGAAATCAGCTGAGATGTTAGCCAAAGAAGCCACCAGGGCCATCAAAGATGAGGAGAGAGATTGGTTGCTCAGAGGATGAGCAACACTTTCAGTAGGGGGGTGATGATGAGCCCCAAAAATGGACAATTATTTGGGCTCATTCAACCTTCTAATTTGACTTAATCCACCATTCTCATTGGTTTATTGCATGTTTTTGATTATTTTTATGTTAATAGAGTGAATTTGGTTAGTCATTATGCCAACAAGTCTAATGGGTGCTTTGTGTAGCCTTTTTGGTCAACTTGGAGACAAAATTGAAGGTCTTAATGAGCACTTGGCAGCCAAATTCATGGGAGAACAAGCTAGAGGATTTGTAGGAAGGTGTCCCCCTCATTTATGGGCCCTTACCTCGAATTCTCCACCATCAGCTCGGAGTTCAAAGGCCACCAAATCAATGAGCACAAGGGCAGCCAAGCAAGTCAAGTAGGACTGCTGTTAACTACAAGTCTTGGGCAGCCAAGTCCCTAAATTTTAGGAGGACTGTTGGGTCCTCAAATTGTATAAATAAGAAGGCTTAGGGCCTCATTTTGGTTAGCTAGTTGGTAGTCATTTTTGTAGCTAGTAGTTAGTCAATTTGGTTAGCCAGTTAGTCTTTTTGTAAGCCAGTTTTGGCATGATGTTAGACTCATGATTATTCAATAAAGGCAGGCAGCTTTGGATTCAATTCTGAGTTTTTAAGGGAGCTATAGCTCTCAGGTTAGGGCCCAACCTGAGAGCAATAGACCTCCTTTTCCTTGTGTTGTTACTTGTCTTTCCTTTCAGCACTTTATTTCCTTATTTGACATGCATTTGAAAAAACACAGTCTGCTGATTTAATTTCTTTAATGTGATTGATAGGATTAGTTTATGGTTAAAGTGCTTTTAGTTGCTTAGATTAGAGTAGGAGGATTGTAATTCATTAGAGCTACAAAAAAGGTTGATAGTGCACTCGCTGCCATCTCTGTTTAGAGATTGGGGGTGTGGGCTGTACCAACCACCAAAAAAACGCAGTCTTATGCTTTCATGCAAGCTGCCACACAGTCATTCCAATTGTAGATCCATCCATGCACTCTGCTCTTGAGCAATACTTCTTCGTTCCAACACCATGCATGATTTTTCTCCACACTTTACATTGCTGTTCATTGGTTTAATAACACAGTTAGAATAGGTTGATGGAATTCTCGGTTTTGTGCAAGATATAGAGGATTTGTTTCTTTTACACTACTTAGCATCACTTTATCGTGTTCTTCTTCTTCTCAACCACGCCTAAGGCCACCTATTCATCCTCTGTTCAGCTTGTTAGCCTTCCACCCCTTCTACTTCTCACGTAGCTCCATCTTCTTGACCTTTCATTGCTTCCACCCTTCTATCCACCAACCAACTTTACCCACTCTCTCTCCATCTTATTTCTCTGCCCCTGAGTCATCACAAGCTCCATCTCCATCTTACCTATCCACCCATACCGCTCCACCACTTCACCATCACACAAAACTTCCACTTACAGCACATCCTGTAGAAGGTAGCAGACTTCCTGTAGAATTCCTTAGTTTCCTGTAGGATCCCCTGCAGACATCCTGTAGAAGCCTGCAAACTTGGTTGCCGAGCATCCGAACGTTGTAGACCTCTGTGGACTGATGCTAGGGACCCTCTGGGACCTCTCCTAGCCCTCCTGACCTTTCCCAAGCTTTCTCTCCCTTCGCACCACCTCTACACAGCCAAACCCTAATAAGAAACAAAACCATAATCACTCCAACCACTTAAGCAAAAATACAAAAACAATGTTCTTTTTAATGGAAGTAGTTTGAGTTCATGCATTTCACATCACTAGAAGTAATGGCATCCTTTTTAGACATTTTCACTCTCACTATTACATCATAGAGGTTAAACTAGTCAGATTAGGGTTTACTAGGGTTTCATGTTTTGGTTGGCTTTCAGTTCATTTTTGCAAAGTAGATCAATTTCCCTTGAGATAGCCTTCGTCCATCATTTAGAAAGCTTCTTCTGAGAGCATATAGAAGTTGGCTTGAGCCCTAGCGGACTTGTGCCAGCTGACCAAGTGACAGCTGCGACAAGAGCTAGTACTTGTGCATACAGCACCGTCGCTTCCAAGTTTGTACGAACTACCGGGTTGATAAAATTAGAGATAGGAAGCCCCAGGAGTTGTAGCATTATTGCTACAATACTGGGGCCCACCAAAAGGTACCCCAAGGACAAGTGAAATTGGTCTTATCTTAGTCTTTCGGGCTGATTTGAATCTGATTGTACTTGCTAAACCCATCTAGGAAAGAGAAAACGTTTTCCCTGCCAGATTGTCTAACACTTGATCTATGAAAGGTAAAGGAAAATGGTCCTTTTTAGTGGCTTTGTTCAATTCCTGATAGTCGACAGAGATTTTCCACTTACCATTTTTCTTTGGCACTAGCACCAAAGGAGAGACCCATTCACTGTCAGAGATGGGATAGATGAATCCTGCATCAAGAAATTTCTATAGTTCTTCCTTAACAATATCTCTAAGTGTTGGATTCATCCTCCTTTGAGACTGTCTAAATGGCTTGCAATCCTCCTTGATGTATATATGATGAGTGCATAATGAAGGATGCACTCCCTTCATCTCCTTATAACTCCAGGTGAAGGCATCTAGGTGTTTTCTCAGTAGGCTACACAGTTCCTTCTCCTGGGAAGTGGATAGGGAAGGATTGATTTTCAAGGTTATTTCTGGGCCGAACTCTATATTCTTAACATGGAGAGAAGTGGAGTCGGCCACACAAAGATTAGTTCAGGAGTTCTTTTTGGTTTCTCTTACTATATCCTCTAATGGTAATACACTAGGACTTAGATTATGAATCACATTTTCAATCATATCTTCCTCATCTTGCTGTCTTCCCCCCATGGAAATTTCTAATGCACAAAGAGGTGCAGAATAGACTTCATCCTCATCTTCCTCCTCCAACCAGAGAGGTAGATCATGTTCTAGCAAGGGTTGGGCAGGAGGATATAGGATTAACTACTTGAACATGTGCCTATTCTTTATGGTCATGTTCCCAGCTTGACAGTTGATGTATGCATCAGCGGTAGCCAACAAGGGTCTTCTCAGAATGAGAGGATACCTGATCTTTGCCTTTGGCTAGAGAACTAAGAAATCAACAGGGTAATCCCAAGAATCAATGGGGACCATCACATCTTCCACAATCCCCTCAGGGGTCACAGTGGAGTGGTCTGCTAGCTGTAGCACGGTCGTGGTCTTCCTCAAGGAGCCCTAGGGTAAAGTTTGAGCATTGTGTCCTTTGTCATCACATTAATGGCAACTCCCAGATCAATCAAGGTGTGTGGGATCATGGTACCATTGATGTGGACATCAACTACCGGGCTTCCAGGGTCCAGATATTTTGGACAGATTACCTGCCCTAACATCAGGTCGAATAGTGGTCCTATGACATTGATGGTTGGGGCATCTCTCTTGCGCCTTCCTGGATGCCTAAATCACTTCTCTTGGATCAAACTATTGTGGATAGGCACATCTTTTATGGCTTAGAGAAGTGGTATCTTCACACATAAATGTTCAATTCTCCCAGGAGTTCAGTTTCTTCTGGGGTAGGCTGGACTGTCACGGATAGTCTCTCAGGAAAGGGTGGAATTGCTTTAGGTTCACTTTCCTATTTATCTTCATCAACCTCCCTAGGTGGAGGCTGGCTATTTAGGAGAACTTTACCAGATCACAAGTTAGTTTCCTGAATCTCCACAACATAAGTTGGGCATGATGGTTCCCCACTATACACTTGCTGAGTCTGCCTATTTTTTGAGTTCGGATTTGGCTGGGCAAGCATTTGGGGTTGCTTTGGTGGAGCAGGAGCTAATGGCTATGGTTGGGTAGGTGGTGGAGGCAAAACAGAGGGCAACGAGTTGTATTGGGGCCTCCACCCCTAATGAGGTGCATTCCACTGAGGTTGTGGCTAAGCATAGGATTGAAATGAATGGGTGGCTGGTTGGGCATGATATTGAGATGTGAAGGACCAAGGAGGTGGTGTCGACCAGGGAGGATGAGCAGAGGGACCCCAAGAAGGTATGGAAGTGACTTTGTTGGGGCTGTAGTATGCCTGAGATGTCCCTTGCATCCCCTACTGGTATGGTCTAGGTCCATGCGGCCTCCTTTGGTTTATGTAATAGAACTATTCAGTGACTCACTCAGCGCCTTGATATAGAGCTTTAAGTTCGGGCAAGGAAGGGCACTTATCTGTAGAATTATTTTCTTCACAGACTGAACAAACCTCTATAGAGTTCAATGGCCATTCATTCCTAGGATGCCTCCTGGTACATCTAGGGAAAGAAATGGCCAAAGCCCTCTCTGCTTCCTCTTGTTTCCTTTTGATATGTAAGGTATCCATTTGCATGGCAAGAGTCTGCAACATCTCACTCTTGAAGTCTTCCAGCATGTTTCCAATTTCTCCTTTAATGGATGAGTTAGAAGAAGAGGTCCTGGCTATGGGTTGACTCCCCCTACCTTTCTTTCTAGCTACTCTAGAATGGTTTCTAAAAACAGTCTTTATGTCCTCATAGGATAGTTGGTAGATGTCTCCCTGGGCAAATAGATGGAGGGTGCCTAAAAGATCTTCTCGAATTTCCCTGAGCAAGACCAGCTTCAGAGACTCAGGGTCAAGTGTACACCCAACCCTTTTGTAACTAAGCTAGAACCTCTCTTCATAGTCCTCTAGGGACTCATCACTTCCTATGGTCATTTGGAAAATTTGTTCTTTAGTATATTTTGTCTTTGGTAAAGACATAGCAGTTGATGGACACAGTGATGTGGACAAAGCAACCAAGTTCATTGAACAAATCTAGGAAATTCACGAGGCAGTACATGAACAGTTGGAAAGAAGCCAAGCAAAGTATAAGGCATGACATGACAAGCATCGAGTTGAGCATAGTTTTCAAGTTGGTGATCAAGTTTGGTTGTACATTAGCAAAGAAAGACTGCAAGGGGAAGGTAAAAAGTTGAAACCAATTAGATATGGTCCTTTCAAAATACTTGACAAAATTGGTGAAAATTCTTTCTGCCTAGATCTACCAGTTTATATGCAGATATATTCCATCATAAATATTGAAAACCTTTGATTGTATGAGCCTTCATTGATTTAAGATCTCGAAGAGCAAGGTCAGCTACCTTCCATTGAAGATCTTTTGCCCTAGTATCTCAATGAGCTACAGGAGGACACAGTTCTTGACAGGAGGATAAGATCTTAGCAACGGGGAAATGTTGAGTATCTTCAAGTTGGAATCAAAGGTACAAATCCAAGTAAAGCACAACGGATAGACATTGGAAAAGTGAGGGAATTTTACCTTCACTTACTCGATAGCTAAAACCAACTTTTGGTGGACCAAAAGCTTCTAGTGGGGAGGAGTGATCCAAAATGGATTTAGTTTTGCCTTCGGATCAAAGTCTTCAAAAGCAGATGAAAGTGGGATCAAGTCAAAGTGCTCGACACGTAAATCTGAGTCTGGACAGAGAAGCTAAGAGGACTGTTACATGGTGAGAACGTAGTAGCGAAGCACAATCATTGGATCACTCAGATCAACAAACAAGAGTGAAGGAGATAGACGGCTAGGATTAAGTTGCGCAAAATAAAGTTAAGAAATGAAGATTAGATTAAGCACATGGGTAGTATTTGGCAAGTGGTAAATGATATCTTGCGCACCCTAAAGGCTAGAAATGGTATTTCTAAAATTCATGCGATTAACCTTAGTGTGTGACATGTAGCACGAGAAAACCACTTTTCTCTCGCGATCTCGATCTAATATCGGTCATGCAAGAATCCGCACGAGATTGAGCGATATCCATTCGATTGGATGGGTCACATCGATGATGGAAATCGTCCAGGCTAGCTAGCGAGTGGACGATGTGATAGCCATTGGATCAGATGGGACAGATCGATGGTGGAGATTTGGAGGATATGATATACTTGTATTTATTCTGGTGTTGGGATCTCCATCGGGAAAAGGTCGGACAGTCGGGATCAACCCCATGACCGCTGATCCTTTGATTTTATGCTACCACATTATCCCACATTCACTGCAGATTGCAACTACATATGGCATATAATACCATATCACCAAAATAGAACCAACATGCCGAAGGGTGGGACTTGGTTAACCAAGCCACCAATTTTTTTAATAAACCATTGCAGGTGCCAAACCCGTCCTACCACAAGCGCGCAATCCGAGGTGGTTTTATGCAAGCCGAGGTTGTTTTTTCCAAACAGAGGGTGGTTTTGGACCATTCCAGGGGGTTTGGAGGTCATAGTGGCCAAATATGGTCAAGTTTATACTCATTTGACTCGAAATTTCGAGCTAAACACAGTGGTGATGTTAATTTTTTCATTTTCTTATTTGAGAATCTATTTTTGAGCTCATATATGTAACAAAAACTTGAAGGCAAAATAAAGAGATCAATACTGGAAGCGAAAGGACCAGGAGATGTAGCGAGAAAGTCTGGTGAACTTCTTTATTAAATTTGTCTATGTTGATGTTTTTTATTGTGTTTTCAAATTGTTATTGTGTTTATGTTATTTGCAATCTTTTCGATCCGTTGCACTAAGTAACATAAGCAAATTCACACATAGTCTATAATACCTTTTTCACTAACAGATCAACAATAGAGTAAAAT
Source organism: Pinus tabuliformis (assembly GCA_031772625.1). NCBI lineage: Eukaryota > Viridiplantae > Streptophyta > Pinopsida > Pinales > Pinaceae > Pinus > Pinus tabuliformis. The sequence continues at coordinate 432,177,569 of CM062807.1, forward strand.
AATTCAAAAATCTTGCGACAGTGAACCATTTCTCGTCTCCCTCATGGGATCATGATTAGAGGAGTCCACTCTAACAGCCCAAAAACAGAGTTTGATTTATTGTCAATTTCATAAATCAAGTTATAGCATTAGATTAGATATGTTTTTTTATGTTTTCTTGGAAATATTTATAGTTGTTATTCTGCTTCTTAATATTTTTGTAGCTTAGAAGGTAGTTCCTTTCATAGATCCATTTCTTAGCAATAGTTAGATCAGATTTTCCAAATTCAATTCATCTTTTACACATTGACATGTAATGATTTGCAAATGAAAAGAGGAATATGTATAATTGTAGGTTTGTTGATCTATAGGTAGGGACTCCTCCAAAAAACTCCATCTAGGTCTTCTACACCTTCTGTTGATGCATGCCAACCTATATCTTGAACCTCTATCTTTCAGCCACCATGAGCAAGATGTCTTAGTCGAATCCGACCTTCTTGGAATGTTGTGTTTATCCATAGGTGGTGTTCACCTTCCCCACACCTTTCACACTTTCATACACCCTTCCAACACTTCATCTCACCATTGTTTCACTTCAGAACATCTCAGCCAACTTCCTGTAGTTGTTCAAGGTATCTTGTAGTAGTTCAGGACATCTTGTAGCAACATCCTGTAGCAAACCTGTAGCATCTTGTTTCGACCCTGTTTTGACCTGAAATGATAGCCTAGCCTATTTTAGCCGTAGTTAGCCCTTCAACTTGGACTCGGTGACCAAAAGTGCCACCTAGATCAGTCCTTTCACTCCTTTCCCTCCTGGAAGATCATATAACATTAGCCCTTTTATTTCTAAATCTATCAATTATAACTTTATCTATTCTGCAAGGCTGAATGAGATAGTTAGTGCATACATGTTTGAAATATGAAATGGCACAGTAATATTCAATTTTCAAGCAATCCTGATAGCTAGGTGATTAAGTGAAAGATTATCACAGTTTCCTTTTTGCAAGTGATTAGTGTCATTTCATAGCTAAATGATTTGTGTCATTTCATGGCATTTACAAGTTGGCAGATTTCATATCCTAAATTGAAAAGAACTTACCTTCTCTGCACTAGAACTAGCCTTTACATTATTCTTTAAGTAGTCAAGCTCCTTTTAGTTCAATAGAAAAATGGTATGGAACCCTAATGGTCAAGTGACCTAGTTGAGAGTGACATGGGTACAATGATGCATATGTTGTGTATATAGCACTCTCACCTCCAAGTTTGTACAAAACCCCAAGTTGATAAAGTAAAGTTGGTAGCTCTGGGATTTGCAGCATCCTTGCTGCAATACCGGGTTTCATCACTTTTTGGTGTCGTTTCTAGGGAGGTGTCTAGTTAGATGTAATTTCTATTTTTTTCTATTTTGCATTTACTAGATAGATGTTATTCTTGCTTTCACTTTTGTCTTTAATTCGTTTTTGAAATAAACTCATAGGAAAAATATATATATTTCTTTGATGCCTCATATGAGTAGAGACACTTTAGGAAAATTCTTGCCAAATACCCCCACACCATCAATAAGTCAACCTTCCCTCTTCTTCGATGACTATCAACTTCCCTCTCTAACTGCATGGGAGTTAGAGGACCCTTTAGGTGATCAACCTGAGATATTTGAAGAGCCTATTGGGGAAGAGGAAGAAGAGACCATTATACACACTTACACTGTGGATGAAAACATAAATGTGGCTAAAAACATAAATGAGGGTCATTTTCCCATTAGAGAGACTAATGGTGTTAGGGTCCCACCCTAATGCCCTTATTTATGTCATGGGATCACGTCATTGTCAAGAGTCAATAAAGCCCATATTAATATTTGTAAGTGGTTAACCCGCAATTAATGAGGGGACCATAGTTAGTTGCAAATGGGCCGTAGTATTAGATAGATGGTATTAATAAAACCCACAGTATTGGCCCGTGGTATTGCATGTATGAGTCATATATAAAGGATAGAGACTCCCTACGAGGAGTATCGTGTCTTATTTTGTAATCGAGCTCTGCTCTATTGGAGGTTGCCCCCTCGAAGAAGCAAGTGAACATTACTCTCTGAATAATAAAATCATTGCTATTCTGTGTTCTGGGTATCTTTTCTTAGCATATTCTGTATTGGGTATCATTTTTGCAGGTTAAGAGCATAACAAGTGGTATCAGAGCACTTTCCAGGGCCAGTGGGATCTCCAATTCTTAGCAAAAAAAAAAAATTGGCTAGAGACGTGTTCCGGCGTCTTTAAACCACGGGATCTGTCGTTGAGCGCATAAACCTGCGGATTTGGGGAGGCATGCATGCAGGAAATACAAGAGGTGGTCACGTCTGTTGGACTCCCTTGTAACCCCTGTGGGTACCCCTTCGAGTAGTAGCGCATTAGACAGAACCGCGCACGGACTGTCTTCCACGTACCCTCTGGGTATATCGGAAGCCCCTAGGCTCCCTTGAAACCTCACCATAGATAAACCGTCAGCCGTCTTGTGGCTATAGGACATCGAGAATAGCACTCGGAGAGATTACTCGCCCGTACGATAGGGTAGTCGGGTTGTATGGCTAAGGGTATGGTCGATCCTCCTTAGTTAGAACCCTGAAACATTGGGTCGAGTACTACTGCCAGACCCTTATGTATATTGCGATCTGTAGCACCTGACACTCCTCAAGACCATAGTTCCCTTTTCTATCGGGGGATCGCACATCATCTATTCCAGATCCGCTGGTGCAACGGGGTGCAGCAGCAGCCAACATCAGTCCCGCAGTCTCGAGTTCGTAGATCAGTCATTCCGATCTATTAGAGCCAGCCGATCCGCAACAGCAGTCTGTTCTGCCGCCCAGAGCTATCCGATCCACCATTTAGATCTCTCAGATCCACCAGATCAGAGTTTTTGTGAAGGGTTCCTATACCGAGGAATAACTTTGGCAGGACTTTTGGCCGCATTGACAATTTGAGGATTTGGCGACTGCAGTATTGATCAGGAAGGAGTAAAACTCCGTTAGGAGTTTTCAAAAAAAAAAAAAAAGAGTCTGAGATCTTCCAGGGCGCTTATTGGTGATCTAGCCCATTAGAATCAGGACGACGAGCTGAGCACGGTGGTACCATTCAATTATTAGTGAAAATTTTTAGGCGGTCCCAATTTTTCACCAGGTTGGTGTATGGTAGAAACTAGAGCTCAAGCAATGGCCAATGAAAGAATGGAAAAACTTGAAGAATCCGTCCAATCCCTCAATAAGCAGCTTACCGGACTAAGTCTCCAGGTCCAGCAATTAACCCCGAAGGGCAAGGAGCAATCCCACAAGGAGGAGTATAATGACAATGAATACAATGAGGGTGAGTCTAGCCACTCTCCTCACATCTGGCACACCCACCCACCACCCAGTCAGCGACCTCCCAAGTTGGATATGCATAAATTTGACAATTCTCACCCGTCCGCATGGATAGCACAAATGGAGCAGTATTTCAAACTGAATCATATCTTAGATGATGCGACTAAGCTTATGTTGGGGAGCATGTACTTGGACAATGAACGGTGGCAATGGTGGGAATGGCATCAACGTTGCAATGGACCTTTTAAGACTTGGACCCAATTTACCAAAGCTCTTCGAGACCCCTTTGAACAGGAGGACTCTTTTTTAGGTCGTCTTACTAAGCTCTGACAGACAGGTACAGTGGATGAATATATTACAGCTTTTGAAGCCTTAGCCTTCCGCACTTGGGGTCTCTCAAATGTGTTCTACACGGAATGTTTTATCAGTGGTCTTAAAGAAGCCATCAAAGCTCAAGTCTTACTGCACCACCCTCCCACTTGGACAGAGGCTTGCAAGGTAGCCCGTAACGTGGAATGTGCATTAGCAGCCCAATACAGTCGCCCAAATTTCCCCGCTAAAGGTCGTCCGCCACAGGCTCACAACACGACTCAAACACTTAAGGTCCAAAAGGTGTCACCTGCGGAAATGGCCGAAAGAAGGAAGCAAGGACTATGTTACTACTGTGATTAAAAATACTCCCCAGGTCATAAATGCAAGGAGCCCAAATGTTTTCAAATAGATGCCACTGACTACAGCTCAACAGAGGAAGATCCACCACTTGAGGAACATGAGGCGCTAGAAGAAGACAACCCAAAGGAGAATGTCTCTGACGAACCAATTATTTCGCTGCATGCGTTGGCAGGGATTTCTTCCCCTCAAACTCTCAAAATCAGGGGTTTTCTTAAACATCGCCCAGTAGTAGTCTTGATTGATAGTGGAAGTACCCATAATTTCATCCATCAAAAAATCGCAGAGGCAGTGCATTGTTTTGTACGAGCAGTTTCTAACTTCCAAGTCCAAATTGCGGATGGGGGCACAATGAAATGAGAAGGCCACTGTGAAAATGTCAAACTTCAAATGGGGGATTATCAATTGAAAACCCACATGTTTGCCATACACATGGGGGGTTGCGACATTGTCCTCGGCGCTGAATGGCTCTGCACACTTGGGCCAATCACAATGGATTTTCAGGAGTTATATATGAGTTTTAAGCAGAAAAACTACACACATACCCTCCGTGGACTCCAGGTGGGAGCCCCCTCTATCATCAGCTCGCATCGGATGGAAAAGTTGTTAAAAAAGGGCAATCATGGAGTGGTAGCTCAATTTAATGCCATGCAGGTCGTCGAAACCAAGTCTCTGCCAATTCATCCTGAGATGCAACAGATTTTAAATAACCATCTGCCGGTCTTTGACAAGCCTCATGAGCTTCCACCCTCGTGAGGGGAACATGATCATAGAATCACCTTGGTTCTAGGGACCCAACCCCCAAATGTGCGGCCATACAGATATCCATTCACCCAAAAGAATGAAATAGAAAAAATCATCAAGGAACTTTTGGAAGCAGGCGTCATTCGTCCCAGCATTAGTCCTTATTCATCCCCAGTGGTCATGGTGCTCAAGAAAGATGGGGAGTGGCAGATGTGTCCCGACTTCAGGGCCCTCAATAAGTTGACAGTCAAAGATAAATTTCCCATTCCGGTGGTTGACGATTTGCTGGACGAACTCAATGGGGCTAAATTCTTCACTAAGCTGGATCTTCGCTCAGGCTACCACCAAATTCGCATGAAGGAAGTCGACATTCCCAAGACTGCTTTCCGAACTCATGAAGGCCATTATGAGTTCCTAGTCATGCCATTTGGTCTTTGTAATGCCCCCTCTACTTTTCAGAGCCTTATGAATCACATTCTCAAACCATATCTCAGGAAATTTGTCCTTGTCTTCTTCGATGACATCCTCATCTATAGTGGCACTTGGGCTGCACATCTTCAGCACGTAGATCTACTCTTACACCTGCTCCGCAAGCATAAATTATTTTTCAAGATGTCCAAGTGTTTGTTTGGCATGGAAGAAGTTGAGTATTTGGGCCACATTGTGGGGCGTGAAGGTGTCAAGGTGGACCCCAAAAAGATCCAGGCAATGCAAGAATGGCCTCAACCTAAGACCTTGAAGAGCTTGAGAGGATTTTTGGGTCTCACAGGCTATTATCGTAAATTTGTCCGCAACTATGGCCGCATAGTGAAGCCCCTCACTCAACTCCTAAAGAAAAATTCCTTCTTCTGGAATGAGGAAGCACAACAGGCATTTACCGCTCTCAAAAACTGTTATAGACATTTTTGTGCCTTACAGCATTGAGCATGAAATGTCCATAATCTAAGGGATCCAAAGTCCCTAAACATGTTGTTCCTACCCCTAGAGGAACAAGGCTAACAAACCACAGCAATTCACAGAAGTTCTCCACCAGAAACTGCTCAAAAACAAGTCAATTCAGGATCAATTCAGTGGCTCCACTAGCTGTCTGCGCTGAATGTCAAAGCCAACACTGGCTACCTGCACTGCAACGCAGGTAGAAGCACTACCAGGGTGCGTTGAGCGAGAGTTGCCAAATGGCAAGTTCATTCCAAGAGGTGTCAAGGCCCAGGAAGCTTCCAGAATCTTCCTCAATGACACTTGCCTCAGTGAATTCGACTAGTGATGAGTAAGAGGTTCCAAATCTCCAAGTGGAAGCAAGAACCTCCAAGTGGAATCAAGAACTGACAGAGAGAGAGGACACTAGTCAGATCTCAAGCTGACTCATCCTCTCTCCAAACATCTATATATGGATCTCTCCTCCATGAGATCTAGGGGTTGGAATTTTGTTATTGCAAAGAATTGTTGTTGGTTTGAGATTGGAATCATTGGGTGCTTAATGCTTTGAAGGGGGTGAAGATAGGAATTCCATTTGCTGGGAGGGAGATGCTGGATTGGAGCCCTCTGGGTTGTATCTCTTCCTGAACCTTGTTATTCATCAATAAAGCTATCTTGGTTTCTCCTATATACTGATGTATCTTTGATGTATGATTGCATTAGTATGTTTAGTTTATTTCTAATCCTGAACTAGTTGTGAATATGAATCTATGTCTTTGTGTAGTGTTCTCTTCTTGTGATCTTGCAGAAACCTCTTGAAGCTGGGCGAGCGAGAAGGCAAGTATCTGGGAACTCTCAAAGAGAAGGGAAACTGGATCGAGGGACAAACAGAAGACACCGGTTAGTCCATCCATCTCTCTTCATTCTTAATTCATAAAGGAAGAATACTAGAATAGCTGTCTCTGTTTGTTGCTAAGGCACTGTCACACCTTAGGTGGATAGGATCGTCTTGCATAGGCATTTTTCCCCACAACAAATTGGCGACTCTGCTGGGGACATCTGTTTAGTCATTTTATTTGTGTTTCTATCATTATTTGTTTCATAGACTCGACAGCAACAATCGAACTGCATCTGCTATTCTCAGATGCAAAGTAGACAGTTGCTGCTTTGATCCAATCACTGGACTTGTCTATGATCTGAACAATGGACTCACAAATGATTTGATGATCCTTTGTGATAGATCTTAGTACTCCCTCAAAGCATCCCTTTGATTGCACCTTGCTTGTTGCTTTGATTTGGCCTGAAACTGTAGATTAAATAGCAATCTGTGACCCAGAACCAGTGAGAAACTCTCGTTTCTCCTTCAGCGTGACCCCTGTGAAGAGGTTCTGCATTTCAACGCAGGTCCCGTGAAGGCTACCTGCGCTGAATGTCAAAACCCCTGTGTTGAGGTTGCGCTGATCCAGTTAGGCCTTGTGCAGCTGGGGTTCTCTGCTCTGTTTTGCCTTGTTTTGATCTCTGATTTTTGCAGCCTATAACCAGCATAGGTACCAGTCTGATAACTCCTTTTCTCTGCTTAAATTCTGCCTCCTTTTGTACAAAAAGACTGTGAGTGTTTTTATGTGTTTGTGGCGTCATTTACAGTTTTCCTTTGCATGAGTGAAATAATCATCTTGTAGCCCTTGATTCAGATCTGTTGATTGTGATTTTAGGAGAGAGTTCATTGGCTGTTTGCAGTTGATTATACATTTACTTTTGCTATTGGTTTGAGTTTGTCTCTTTTAAGTGTCGAAACAAGTATTCATTTCGAAAATCGTTAAGTGTTGTAATCTCTTCTACCCTTTCTGATTTGGAAAAAGTAAACTTGTTTGTATTTGTCATTTAAAAGCAAATTCAAAGTTGTACAAAAAGCTTTCTTTGTAGGCATCAATACTAAGAAAGCGGAAAACAAACACCTGCATTGTGCATTTGCATCTTGATAGTTTGCATGTTTGATTTAGGAAAAGTGCATTAGAGTGTTCTGATTGCTCTTTGAGAAAAGATGGTGTCTTTCTTTTCCCTTTGTAGCTAGGATTTTCATGGTTGAAAAGATACAAAAAGCTTGCTTATCATCTTTAGACTGCATTTAGGAATTGTATCATACATCTCGTGGTGAACCTCAAAAGGCAAACTTCTAAAAAGATCAACCTAAAATAAATTGAATGAACTTAACAACGCTTTGCAACATAACGCACAACATAGAGGTCTAGGCTAGAGACGTGTTCCGGCGTCGTAAAGCCTAGTGACTGTCGATCTCGCTGATGGTGGGTGATTCCTCCTGAGGGACGATAGCGCCAGTACGGATTGTGCTCCCACGTACCGTCACGTATATATTGGGAGACCCCTATAGGCATAAAACCTTTATCCTTAGGAAGCCGTGTCGGCCGCCCTACTGATCGCAATGCACTGAACACAGCATTCAGGAAGATCAACCGCCCGTAACTTAAAAAGTATTCTGCGGTTTTGCGAAAAGTTTGGCACACCCTCTACCTAGAACTCCAGAGTAGTTCCTTTCGGCCTTTTTCAGACTCTATAACGGAAAAAGTCCATCTGAGCATTTGTCACTTCGGGCTCGTTAAAACATCGAAGGAAACTAGAGTCATCTTTTGCTTTTTCTCGACTCTTTAAAATTGAAAAAGCAAGTTGTGTCTAAGCGTCGTTAAAATTTATTTTAAACGGAATAATCATCACCATTCCCTCGTTGATCTTCGAAGTTAGTCTCTTTTCATCGTAAGTTCTTGTAGAATCGCTAGAAAATATTTTGGATAGACTAGATATGTCTGAACAACCGTCGACATCCAGGACTGTGTCATCCAACACAGCAGCGGCAGAGCCTCCTGCTGCTACCCCAACTATGTTCGATGGTATACCATCTGTCCCGGCAAGTTATCAACAACAAGCCGGGGTCCCATCAGGGACTGCTTCGACGACATGGCTAGTTCCTATTTCTTCATCCGGATTATCATCTGGTATTTCTTATGTTGAAACTCAACAAATTGATCCAATGTGTCTTCAAAGGCCAATCTGCCCTTTAAGTACTGGATTGCCACCATATGGAGGGCAGTATGCCTTTTCATTGTTCCCTCCCGGAGAACAACCATATGGGAGTTTACAACAAAGTTCAGGTCAAACTGGAATTACATCCAGCGGTTGGGTACCAATACTGCCTCAGCAACCAAGGGTTGTATATTCAATGCAACTAGTCCACCCTGTGTCGAATATTCCCACTTTACCTGCTATGGTTACTGCGTTGCAAGTACAAGCGCTACCTGTTGTATGTCAACCCCAACAGCCTCAGGTTGCAATACAACAGCCTCTTGTCTCAACGACTCAATCACAACCTCAGGTTAGTGCCTCCTTATCTGGAGCTACTCAGGATCAAACAAGTACTGTGACTCCTCATCTTGGTCAATCATCCAGTATTGGTCAACAACAAATGGTTCAACAACCAGAGCTGGCTCAAACTCAACAACCCCCATTCCAGCAATCATATCAAGGACCTGAGCAACAAGTCTTTGTAAGTAATGGGAAATCACATTTCCAAAGCGGTAATCAACAACCATATTATAATGGTTATGCCCATCAACCTTGTCAAAGTTGCCAGCATCAAATACATTATGCTGGTATGCAAAGACCCACTGCTCAGGCGATTCCATCTTATCCTGGGTATGCTTCGCCTAACCTGAATCAACAGTTGCCCTTTGTAGCAACTCTAGAATTACCAGATCTAAACCGGCTGACGAATGATCCAATTGCTTATGCCCCTTGGTGGCCAGCGATTCCGCATAAACTTCCGTCAGATATTCCTAAATTTAATGGAAATCCGGGTGAAGATCCGTCAAATCATGTGATGACATTTCATCTGTGGTGTTCATCAAACACCCTAAACGATGATTCAATTAGGCTTCGCCTTTTTCAGAGGACGTTAACTGGTCCAGCGGCAAAATGGTATATTGAATTGCCTAGAGCTTCGTTCAACAACTTCAGTACCTTAGCCACGACTTTCTTAACCCATTTTCAATTACCGATAAGGTATGAAACGGGAACGGAACTCCTAACCAACTTCAAACAGATAACGGCCACTCACATATCTGATCATATACATGAGTGGCGACGTCGTCGTAGGATGGTAAAAACGTACGTTCCCGATCAGCTGTTAGCTGAATGGTTTATCAAGTCCTTACTTCCTACAATCACGGAAGATGTGGCAAAGGGGGGAGTCGTAACGGAAGAGCAAGTTATCGCTCGTGCGCAATATCTAGACTTGGTCTATACTCAGTCTGGCACGCTCTACGACAAAATACCCGACGCCCCTAGACCGGAATTCTCAATTCCTCCTCCTCCTAAATCAAACAATGACTCTCACGCCGGCGATGGCGTGATTGGCGCGACAGACACGAAATCGACAAAGGCTACATCTAAAAAAGCCCGTAAGATTTCCAGTCAAAATGCAAATGAGGAACTTCTTGCCTCGGAAGTAAATGTCGTGTCGACTGACAAGGGCAAACAACTGAAGCAACCGGGGGGCAAGAAGAAAAAGAAAGGGAGAAAAAGGAAACCCCCTACAGGGTGTCATATATGCGATGAGGATCATTGGACGAGAGATTGTCCACATATAGCTGAAGTTAAGAAACTCTTTAAGAGTTCAAAACCCTCAGCAGTATTGACTGATCCATTTCCAAACCCGGGAACCAAACTGGTTGCTAATCAAAATGCTTCCCGATCCCAAGTGCTTATGTTGTCTATCTCAAAGCAGCAAAATGATGCTTTGACAAGGAATAAAGATTACGGGAATCCACAGCTGTCGAATAACAAGGCTAATGAACAACCTAGTAGTTCGACAACAACTTTGACCGAAGTTGTGCCACCCATCATTCCTGAACCAATGATAAAGTCGCCAAAGGGATTAGTACACAAATCGACGTTTAATCCTAGTGCAAAAGTAGCACAGAATAATAATATAATAGAGGACCTGGCCCAATCGCTGTCCGCTATGTCGACACTTGAGGTACCACAGAATTTCCCCTCCCAAGAGCAAGCTTTATTATTAGCAATAGGTGGGATTGGCCCAAGGGATTCCAATCTTGTGGCCTTTGATCATAAAGGATATGACCCTCAGTTACCAGCTCAACTAGCTTTCCTTATTCAAGTGAAAGCCCTCAACAAAACTGTTCATCGAACAATTATTGATGAGGGGGCATCTACGTGTATTATGTCGATGAGTTGCTGGAAGAATTTAGGCTCACCACCCTTGTCGAGATCGTTAACGACGTTAAAAGCATTTGATGAACGATCATACACTCCATACGGGATTTTAAGTAACTTGCAAGTTGAACTAGGGGGCAAAACAGTAGGAGTTGATGTTGAAGTAATCGACGGAAACCTCGATTACAACATCCTACTGGGAAGGCCCTGGATATATGCTATGGCTGCTGTTGTGTCGACCTACTTCAGGAAGATTGCATTTCCCTTTCAAGGAGGAATTACAGTCGTCGACCAACAAACTTTCCTCCCCGACAGTTCACAAGTTACGGGAAGCATTCCAATGATCCATGGAAGCAATCATTCGCTTCAAAATATTGGAGTAGGTCTCCTAAAAGACCCTGCCTTAATGGGTACTTTTGCCCTACCGCCTACAAGTAATCTGGCGGAAGTGGCCACAGTGGAAACCTACAATATGAAATCTTCTATATCTAATGGATTCGGAAGATTCCTAAACATTTTGTCAGCGTGGATCATCACCCTAATAGAAATACTGTAAATACAGTGGGCTCCAAGGACGGTTCTTATCTCGTGTCAACCTCGTTAAAAAATGAAACAAGGAGTCATGAGGATAGTTATTTTATTGTGTCAACCTCATTAAAAAATGAAAACAATCCCCTTTCCAAATCTCAAAGGTAAACCTTCATTCCAACCACCGAGTTGAATGCAATGAAGCTTGGGGGGCATGCACCTCGATTTGTGTTATTATGCTGGGGGCATGCAAACTTATCATCGAGCAGTTTTAGCACACAGTTCATGCTCGTTAAAAAATAAACGCAAGATCCGAGCAGTTTTAGCACATAGTTCATGCTCGTTAAAAAATAAACATAAGATCGAGCAAATGTTTCCACCCGCGTTTAAGCTCGTTAAAAAATGAACTATCCCGGTAAATAACCACTGTGAATGTAATATCATCAGCCATTAAAGCCTTGGTCGTGTTTGCCCGTCACCTCCACTTTTCCATTGGCCGATCGTTCACCTCCATATGTTTGTTTACCCATTTTGAGGAACAGCTGCGAAGAGTGATTTCACTAGCCATCCTTGTGACACTGCCGTGATTGGAAAATTCCAACCTGTACCTGGAATCAGCTGCTAAACCTGTTTCATCACTCGTTCCTCAAAAGACGAGTCTTCTTTAAGCTCTTTTCATCTGACTCGTAAAATATGAAAAGATTGTCGAGTCCTTGGCCTTCCAGCTCGTTAAAGGGACAGGAAGTGCTATCCCTCCTCTAGATTTTAATCTTTTTGGACCTGAGGGATTATTGCACAAAAAGATCGAGCGCTTGTTTTATTCGGCTCGTTAAAACTATCAAAAACTCATCCCTTCTGTATTGTTTTATACTTTTTCGGACCTAAGGGATTAGATGACGAAAAAGGACTTTTGGAGTTAACTTTATGTACCTTTTAAGACTCTCTAAAAATGAAAAGGACCGAGTTATCTTTGTCGTTAGACTCGTTAAATGCATTAAATAGTGACAAACTTGTCTTTAGACGAGAACGAGTTTCACTATCGCTAGGCTCGTTAAAACATAGCGATGGGCTTGCCCGAAGGGCAGGTTATAGAACAAGCATATGTTATCCTCCTCAAGCTTGACAAAAATAAAGAGGTACTGGTCAGCAATGACTGGGGAAAAATTGGGAGAAACTCAAGAAAACTTTGATGGTAGCAAGTCGCTCTTGAACATGACACTTTTCCTCCGTACCACAATCGGGTTGGGCTGTTTCATTCACCGGTCACATCCATGGTCTCGCCATACCATCCATATTTGGGGTAATGCTACCAATCCATCGCATCAGTGTCGCCATATGTTCAAGAGAAGTCGTTCAGAAAAGTCAACCGTGTCTCATCCACTGCCGTACATTATCCTTCATCCTTTCATGACTGCCACCCTGAATCATATGTCACAGATCGTTTTCACCTCCATCAAAATCATTAGCTCCGTTCCGTGCCATTGATGTGGGATTCATTAAGGCCCTCCTTTGACGGATCGCTTCTTGTCGACATCAGCTCATTATCCAAGAAGTTGATCTAGGAACAACCCCTTCAGTACTTTGAAGCTTGCATGCCTCAATGGCAAGTTTCTCACTTCCGGCGACAGGTATACATCAATGACCTTCGACCGAAAGATTTTGCGTGGTGTTCGACGCCAAGTCCTTTATTCACACCACGTGAATTGTACTGCAGTACCTTGAGGGTCATTATCATTATCGGTGATTCCTCTCGCGCTTGTTAACGGTTTACATCATTGACCGGTAATCAAGCGATGTCTTTCCATGTTCGACTTCAGAACATTTCTCACATGGATCGACTTGTACTTAGAGTGAAAATCGAACGAGTTTGAAGACCCCGGATCTAGTTTCATCCATCCGGGCTGCGATATATATTCAGGAAAGATAAAGACATTGACATGTACATCATTGCAGCAGATAATCATCCTACCCAAAGGATGATAATTTCATCAAAATTATCAGTCTACCATCAGACGATTGTCTGTTCTATGTACAGAAAAATGAATTTATAAAGCTGAGCATGGGAATGCTCGCCTCAGCTAGATCATGAAAGCAGTATGAAAAATAATGTATTGTATTGTATCTTATTACAAGTCTCCTCCCAGCATTGGATGAACTTCGGATCCCCCTGATAAAGCATTTCACCCGATAAACTGCCTCATACTTTAGGGGGCAACTGTTATAGACATTTTTGTGCCTTACAGCATTGAGCATGAAATGTCCATAATCTAAGGGATCCAAAGTCCCTAAACATGTTGTTCCTACCCCTAGAGGAACAAGGCTAACAAACCACAGCAATTCACAGAAGTTCTCCACCAGAAACTGCTCAAAAACAAGTCAATTCAGGATCAATTCAGTGGCTCCACTAGCTGTCTGTGCTGAATGTCAAAGCCAACACTGGCTACCTGCACTGCAACGCAGGTAGAAGCACTACCAGGGTGCGTTGAGCGAGAGTTGCCAAATGGCAAGTTCATTCCAAGAGGTGTCAAGGCCCATGAAGCTTCCAAAATCTTCCTCAATGACACTTGCCTCAGTGAATTCGACTAGTGATGAGTAAGAGGTTCCAAATCTCCAAGTGGAAGCAAGAACCTCCAAGTGGAATCAAGGACTGACAGAGAGAGAGGACACTAGTCAGATCTCAAGCTGACTCATCCTCTCTCCAAACATCTATATATGGATCTGTCCTCCATGAGATCTAGGGGTTGGAATTTTGTTATTGCAAAGAATTGTTGTTGGTTTGAGATTGGAATCATTGGGTGCTTAATGCTTTGAAGGGGGTGAAGATAGGAATTCCATTTGCTGGGAAGGAGATGCTGGATTGGAGCCCTCGGGGTTGTATCTCTTCCTGAACCTTGTTATTCATCAATAAAGCTATCTTGGTTTCTCCTATATACTGATGTATCTTTGATGTATGATTGCATTAGTATGTTTAGTTTATTTCTAATCCTGAACTAGTTGTGAATATGAATCTATGTCTTTGTGTAGTGTTCTCTTCTTGTGATCTTGCAGAAACCTCTTGAAGCTGGGCGAGCGAGAAGGCAAGTAGCTGGGAAGTCTCAAAGAGAAGGGAAACTGGATCGAGGGACAAACGGAAGACACCGGTTAGTCCATCCATCTCTCTTCATTCTTAATTCATAAAGGAAGAATACTAGAATAGCTGTCTCTGTTTGTTGCTAAGGCACTGTCACACCTTAGGTGGATAGGATCGTCCTGCATAGGCATTTTTCCCCACAACAAAAACGCCATGTGTTCCACTCTAGTCTTAGCACTACCTGACTTCACCAAATCCTTTGTCATTGAATGTGATGCTTCGGGGACCGGTATTGGGGCGGTCTTAATGCAGGAAGGGCGACCTTTGGCCTTCACAAGCCAACAACTAAGTGGGAGGAATCTGGGCCAATCTACCTACGAAAAAGAAATGATGGCCATCTTACATGCTGTCGAGACCTGGCGACCTTACTTATTGGGGCGACGTTTCCAAATCCGCACAGATCATCACAGTCTTAAATATTTTTTGGAGTAACGCCTATCCTCCCCACAACAAAATAAATGGCTCGCCAAAATGTTGGGATATGATTATGAGATCATTTACAAGAAAGGGAAAGACAATAGTGTAGCAGATGCATTATCTCGCCAATTTGAGGAAGAAAGTACTCTGCTAGCAATTTCCCTCCCCATTCCAGAATGGATTGAAGAGGCTCGCAAGGAATGGTTTTCACACCTCGAGCTATCCCAACTCATTTCTCAATTGCAGGTAGATCCAAATTCCACCAAGGGCTACTCGTGGCAGGATGATATTATTCGCTACAGGGACAGAGTCGTAATATCCCCAACATCCACCCTAAAAGGTCGCATTTTGGCAGAATTGCACTCATCGCCCATTGCAGGACATTCAGGCTTTCAGAAGACGTATGCTCGCACCAGAAGATCATTTTTTTGGAAAGGCATGAAAAAGGACATCCTTACTTTTGTAGTAGAATGCGATGTCTGTCAACGCCACAAAGGGGAAATCGTCAACACACCAGGCACATTACAACCATTGCCCATTCCGACATCAATTTGGACGGAAGTTTCTATGGATTTCATTACAGGTCTTCCAAAGTCTGGGATCAAGTCAGTCATCATGGTGGTTGTGGACCGACTATCGAAGTATGCTCATTTCTGCGCCCTACCCCACCCATTTACACCAACTTTGGTTGCTCAATATTTCATGGATCAGATTTTCAAATTGCATGGCATGCCCACTTCTATTGTGTCCGATTGTGACCCGATCTTCACCAGTAATTTTTGGCAGGAACTCTTCAGGATACAAGGAACTCAAATAAAACTCAGTACTTCCTATCATCCGCAAACGGATGGTCAAACTGAAGCCGTCAACAAATTTCTAGAAACCTACCTTAGGTGTTTCACTTCAGAAAAGCAACACCTTTGGGTACAGTGGTTACCTCTGGCTGAATGGTGGTATAACACCAACTATCATGCCACCACCAAAATGACTCCCTATGAAGCAGTATATGGTCAACTTCCGCCTTCCCCTACCTCTTATCTCAAGGGGTGCTCCAAAGTACAAGCAGTGGATCAACTCCTACAACACCGCGCAACCATGCTCGCCCATCTTAGAGAGAATCTTCATCAAGCTCAGAACCGCATGAAGCAACAGGTAGACCAGCATCGCTCAGAGCGCCAATTTCAAGAAGGGGATCAGGTCTTTTTGAGGCTGCAACCATATAAGCAAACATCACTCAAAGACAAGGGTTGTCAGAAGCTATCTCCAAAATTCTACGGACCATACCAAGTACTTCAGCACATTGGAGAAGTGGCTTACAAGTTGGTTTTGCCACCTAATGCAAAAATCCATCCAGTTTTCCATGTATCGTGCCTCAAGAAAGTGATCGGGAACAATTGCCGAGTTCAAACCAGTCTACCTGAATTGGACGAAGAAGGGTCAATCTGGCTTCAACCCGAACAGGTTCTAGACACAAGAGACAAACACCTGCGCGGCCGCATGATTAAGGAAGTTCTCGTCAAATGGAAAGACACCTCTCCGGAAGATGCAACTTGGGAACCAGCCACTATTCTTCAGCAGTTTCCGCAGCTTCAGCCTTGAGGACAAGGCTAGTCTTAAGGGGGAGGGCATGTTAGGGTCCCACCCTAACCCCCTTATTTATGTCATGGGATCACGTCATAGTCAAGAGTCAATAAAGCCCATATTAATATTTGTAAGTGGTTAACCCGCAATTAATGACGGGACCACAGTTAGTTGCAAATGGGTCGTAGTATTAGATAGATGGTATTAATAAAACCCACAGTATTGGCCCATCGTATTGCATGTATGAGTCATATATAAAGGATAGAGACTCCCTGCGAGGAGTATCGTGTCTTATTTTGTAATCGAGCTCTGCTCTATTGGAGGTTTCCCCCTCGAAGAGGCAAGTGAACATTACTCTCTCAATAATAAAATCATTGCTATTCTGTGTTCTGGGTATCTTTTCTTCGCATATTCTGTATTGGGTATCATTTTTGCAGGTTAAGAGCATAACAAATGGAGATACTAGGATGAAAAGTATAAGCCCCTCTACCCTTCACTTCCATGGTTTAACCTCAGAGGACCCTGATACAATATTTTTTGAGTTTGTTGTCATCTGTAGAACTTATGAATATAATTTTGATGACCAAAAGTTGAAGGTAGTCCCATCCAACCTTAAGGATGTAGCCTTGTGCTGGTTCATGGGTATACCTGGGGGTAACATCACTACTTGGGCTCAAATGCAACAATCATTTAACAATAAGTACAAGGACTATTTTAGGTCCCAGGACACCAAAGAGGAAATCTTTAGCATTACCCTGGGACTTGATGAATCCTTAGAAGATTGTGAGGAAATGTTCCAACTTAGTTACAAAAGGGCTAAATGCACCCTTGATCTTGAATCACTCAAGTTATTCCTTCTTAGAGGAATCAAGGAGTACATACTAGAAACCCTAATCATGTTGTTCGAAGGGGACATTTATTAGCTACCCAATAACGATATCAAGATGGTTTTCAAAAACCATTCCAGGGTTGCTAAATAGAAGGGTAGGGCTAGTCAAGCTTTGGCTAGTTCCTCTTCACCCACAACATATATGAAGAGTGAAATTGGAAACAGGTTGGAGGACTGTAAAAGTAAAAAATTTCACACCTTTTATCTGCAAATGGACACCATGCAGATCAAGAGGAAACAAGAGGAATGAGAGATAACCTTAGCTATATTTTTCCCT
Source organism: Pinus tabuliformis (assembly GCA_031772625.1). Classification (NCBI taxonomy): domain Eukaryota; kingdom Viridiplantae; phylum Streptophyta; class Pinopsida; order Pinales; family Pinaceae; genus Pinus; species Pinus tabuliformis. Next base: position 432,195,288 of record CM062807.1, read on the forward strand.
AAATGCACTAGGAGGCACCCTAGAAATGAATGTCCATTGAATGTTATAGAGGTTTACTCGGTCTGTGAGGAGAACCATTCCATAGATAAGTGTCATTATTTGCCTATATTGGAAGTTGTATACCAAGTGGCTGAAGGTGGTGTTGAACAACTCTGTTATATCAATCAAAGGAGACATCAAGGACCTAGGCCATACCAATAGGATATACAGGATGCATCATATTCCTATTACCATCCCAATCAGAATGCATCCCTACCCCCTTGGTGTTCTCCTACTCACCGTTCATGGTCCACACCTTCTCCTTAGTCTTATGCACCTCAGTATCCTCACCAAATTGCAAATTAACCATTTCATCCATATGCTTCTCCACATCCTCAGTGGAATACCCCATCACAAGGTTGGAGGACTCAATTAAACTAAGATGTTGGTTTACTATCTCCACCTCCATATCAACCATAGCTCATTCATCCTTCTCCACTCGAGTAACCTCAGATGCCTACTCAACCAAATCTGAACCCAAACAAAAAGTAGGCACAACAAGTCTATAGTGGAGAGACATCTTACCCTACCTATGTTGTGGAGATTCAAGAAATTAACCTCGAGTCTAGAAGAGTGCTACCAGATAACCAACCTCCATCTCCACTTGAGGATTTTGAAGAGGAAAATAAAGAGAGTGTTCCTAAAGCCAATCCACCTCCTTTTCCTAAAAGATTGATCCATCCTAACCAACACACCCCAGAAGAGACTGAACTTCTAGGAGAATTGAAAAACTTGTGTGTGAAAATCCCACTCCTCCAAGCTATCAAAGATGATCCCATCTATAATAATCTTATAAAATATAAATGCTTCAAACATCATGGGAGGAGAAAGAAAGACACCCCTATCATCAATGTCATTGGTTAATTGTTTGATATGATGTTGGGGAGAGTGATTTTCCCAAAGTATATCCTGGAAGTCATATGGTATATGTGCACATTGATGGAATCATTGTCTCCTACACCTTGATTTATCTCAGGGCTTCCATCGATGTGATGACTGAGGAAACCATGCTTAAACTAAACCTCTAAGGATCTTTGAGAAAGACCACAACAGTTTTGCGAATTGTAGACAGGTTTCACAGTGGGTCTAGAAGAGTGCTACCAGATAACCGACCTCCATCTCCACTTGAGGAGTTTGAAGAGGAAAATAAAAGGAGTGTTCCTAAAGCTAATCCACCTCATTTTCTTGAAATATTGATCCATCCTAACCAACACACACCAGAAGAGACTGAACTTCTAGGAGAATTGAAAAAATTGTGTGTAAAAATCCAACTCCTTCAAGCTATCAAGGATGATACCATCTATAATAAGCTTATAAAAGAGAAATGATTCAAACATCCTAGGAGGAGAAAGAAAGACACCCCTATCATCAATGTCATTGGTCAATTGTCTGATCTGATGTTGGGGAGAGTGATTTTCCCAAAGTATCTAGATTCTAGAAGTCATGTGGTACATGTGCACATTGATGACATCATTGTCCCCCACACCTTGATTGATCTTGGGGCTTCCATCAATGTGATGACTAAGGAAACCATGCTCAAACTAAACCTCCAAGGATCTTTGAGAAAGACCACAATAGTTTTGCAACTTGTAGACAGGTTCACAGTGGCTCCTGAGGGAGTCGTTGAGGATGTAATGGTCTCTATTGATTCCTGGGAGTATCCTGTTGATTTCCTAGTTCTCCAGCCCAAGACCAAATTCACTGGATACCCTCGCATCCCTAGAAGACCATGCCTAGCCACTGTTGATGCTTAAATAAGTTGTAGAGATGGGAACAAGACAATTACGAATGGGCATTTGTCCAAACAATTGGTATTGTACCCTCCTACTCAACCATCCCTTGAGCATGAATTTCCCCTATGGTTGGAATAAGAGGAGGAAGATGAAGTGTATCATGCTACATACCATCCAAATTGTACCCTATATGTTGTCACAGGAGGGTGGGAACGTGATGAAGATGACCTCATTGACCAAATCCTCTTGAACTAGCCTGCCAACACCATACCCCTTGATGAGTTTCTCAAGGAATCTGAGGGTAATCCTTGGACTCAGTTATGCCTAGTGGACCCAAGTCCTACTCATGTAAAAATGGTAGAATTTGGCCCATAGAGAACTTTTAAGATCAACCCTTCTCTATCGGTCAACTAAGAAGAGAAGTTGTGTAACATGCTGAGAGAACGCTTAGATGAATTTTCTTGGAGCTATAAGGAAATGAAGGAAGTGCATCCTTCAGTGTGTACTCACCACATCTACATTCAAGGAATGATGAAAATCAGTGCACCAACCTCAAATGAGAATGAACCCAGATCTCAAAGGCATAGTAAAGGAAGATTTGCAGAAATTGTTGGATGTAGGGTTCATTTACCCCATCTCAAATAGTGAGTGGGTCTCCTCTCTAGTTTTGGTCCCAAATAAGAATGGAAAGTGGAGGATCTATGTGGATTACAGAGAGCTGAACAAATCCACTAAAAAATACCATTCCCTTTACCTTTCATTAATCAAGTCTTGGATGGTCTTGCAGGGAAGAAATTGTTCTCTTTTTTAGATGGATTCAGTGGTTATAATCAGATCCAGATCAACCCAGAGGACCAAGATAAAAATAAGTTCACCTGTCCTTGGGGTAAATTTTCTTATAGAGTCATTCCTTTTTAATTATGTAATGCCCCTGCCACTTTTCAAAGGGCAATTCAGAGCATCTTTGCTAAGTTATTTCATGACTCTGTAGAGATCTACATGGATGATTTCACTCCCTATGGGTGTGACTTCCTAGGGGCTCTGTCCAACTGGGGGAAGGTCCTAAGGAAGTGCATTAAAATCAACCTCTCACTTAGTCCTGAGAAGTGTGAATTCTTGATTAATGCAGGGAATTTCCTAGGGAATTCACTATCTCAAGAGGGAATTCAAGTGGACCCAAATAAAATTTCCATCATAAAAAGGGTCCCTACTCATCAAAAGTAGAGGGATATTAGGAGTTTCTTGGGCTTAGCTAGATATTATATAAGGTTTATCAAAGACTTCAACAAAGTAGCCTCATCATTGCTTGGATTGTTCACAAATAAATTTGAATTTTGTTGGTTAGATAGTTGCCAAGAGGCCCTAGAAACCTTGAAGGACAAATTGACTGTTATACTCATATTGGAGGCCCAAATTGGGCTCTTCCTTTCCACATCCATGATGATTCATACAACAAAGTTATAGGAGCAAATCTAGGAAAGATAGATTACAAGTTGCTTATGCCATTTACTTCACTAGCAAAAAATTGTCAAAGGCTGAATTGAATTACACTGTGACTCAAAAGGAACTTCTAGCTATTGTCCATTCCTTGAACAAATTCAGGCACTACATCACTGGTTATCAAACCTTTGTGCATATTGACCATGCTGCTATCAAGTACTTAATGAACAAGCAAGATGTGAATGCTAGAATTATTATATGGTTTCTTCTATTGCAGTGGTTTGATATAACTATCATTGACAAGCTAAGTAAAAAGCATGTAGTTGCATGTTTTTTGTCTATACTTGCTTTGCCTATAGGTGAAGAAGGGATGGTTGATGACCAGCTTCCAAATGAACACCTATTTGCTATTCCAGTTCTCTCTCCATGGTTTGCTGACATAGCCAACTACCTAGTTCTTGCAGAATTTCCTCCAAATATGTCATCAACAGAGAAGAGCGGAATTGTGAGGAAGAGTGCCCCTTTCACTTGGATTGGGGGTAATCTCTTGAAACAGGGACCAGATCAAATTTTGAGGAGATGTGTTAGTGAAGAGGAAGTCTAAGAACATCCTCTCCACTAACCATGATGGGCCTTGTGGAGGTCACTTTGCTACCAAGAGGACAAATTTCAAGATTCTACAAGTTGGATACTATTGGCCCACTCTTCACCAAGATGCTAAAAGGGACACCGGTCGATGTGATCAGTGTAAAAGGATAGGGAAACCTATTCCCAAGGATGAAATTCCCTTGCAGCCTCAGGTGGCTTTAGAGCCATTTGATAAGTGGGCATGGATTCCATTGGGCCAATTAATCCACCATTAGGACATAACTAGTACATAATTGTATGCACTGATTATTTGAAAAAGTGGGTTGAGACCAAGGCTGTCAAGGTAGAAACAGAGGAGAAATTGGTTGAGTTCTTAAGGGAAAATGTGTTTTATTAAATTTGGGTACCCTAGAGAGCTAGCCATTGATTAAGGAGTACAATTCAGATCACATTTGATCAAAAAGATTTTAAGGCAGCATGGGATAAAGAATAGAAAATCTATTGCCTATCATCCTCAAGCCAATGGAAAAGTAGAGGTCACCAATATAGTATTAGAAGGCATCCTGACCAAGGTTGTGAGCAGCAACATAAAGGCTTGGACAAACAAATTAGTGGAGACCACTTGGGCCTATAATACAACTTGGAAGACAACTTATGGTTTCACTCCTTATAACTTGGTCTATGGAAAGAATGTTGTTCTCTCCATTAAGTTTGAATACAATGCCTTGATAATGGTAGCACAACTAGATCTCGATATTACGAAGGTAGAACAAGAGATGCTAATCCTGCTGAATGGTCTGGATGAATTAAGAATGTAGACCCTCCTACACAATGAAGTTATCCAAGTATAGAGGAAGGTTTGGCATGACAAGAACATTGAGGAAATTTTTTTTCAAGAAGGGGATTGGGCTCTGCTATATGACTCCAGGTTCAAGGACATAAAAGGAAAATTGATGACAAGGTGGTTAGGCCCATACTTGATAAATAAGTGCCATGACAATGGAGCTTTTCAAATCAGGACCATTGTTGAGGAAGGTATCCCCTTGCTTGTCAATGGATACAGATTGAAGGGTTATAGAAAACCTCTATCCAGGGAAGAGTTCATTAGCATCATTAGCAAGGAGGTGAATGTGAATGGAAGTGTCCTAACTTCTAAGTCACAACATTCTTAAATACTATTTTTATTTGTGAAAAAAAAAATAAGAGGCCTAGATTAAAACCTCCATGAGGCATCTAAGGCTAACTCTTGGGTTGAAAAACTCCTTGAGGTAGCCCAAGAGTGAAAAAAATAAAAAATAAAATAAAATAAAAAAATATCCCTCAGTGAAAAAATCCCTTGAGGTGTTGAGGGAAGACAGGCAGCTTGAAAACCTCTTTTGAGGCATCAAGTGTGTCCTTAAAAAAAAAAGAGAATACCATGACAGGGGACTACAACCTGCCCATTAAAAAATTATGTGATTTTGTAGGTTTTAAAGATAGTGGAAAATGTAGAGCTACAGGGGAATCATGCTTAAATTACATTCCATTTCTACATCCTTCCACTCCATACTAGCCATGTCTACTAGGTCCCTACCACTCTCATCCATCCTCGAGGCTCAAAAACCCATTTTTAGGAACTCTCTGGTTTGCTACAGGATGTCTGGTAACTACTATAGGAAGATCTTGTAGCACTACAGGATGTCCTAGAATTCTACAAGGGAAGGAATCCAATAGAAAAACATCATGCATGGCCTTTCCTAGGGTCGTTAGGCCCTATTCACTTGATCTAACCACTCACCCATCATCCATGCATCCCTGATGCAAAAACAATCACCATCTCCCCATACCAATCCTAAGCTCTGTCTCATTCAAACAAGAGAGACAATAAAAAGATAAAAAAAAATCACATAGGACATGTCCTCCATTTCCAACATCCTCATCCTCACCCATCATCCTCTACCATAATCCTCCAACCCCTACACTACTTCCCAACACTCCACTCTAAAAAAGACCCTTGAAAAGGAAGAAAAAGGGGTTGCTACAGGATCTCCTATAGCAGACTGTGCCACTATAACATAAACCTAAAACCTAGTTTTTCTTCCCATCAGGAGTGAGGAAATTATAGCATCATCCATGGGCCCCTTGCTCTTCCAAGAAGGAATCCACAACAACAACAACAACACCTGAGATATCAGTTAATCACCCACACACAAGAGAAACAATAAACAATCAACTATACAAGAGAAAAAAGAATGTACATAGCAAAAACACAAGGAGGTACTTCCTTGAGCATCAGCACAGAAGTCCAGCACTCTAGCATGCACTGATCAAGCACCAGGTAGGCACATGTATGGTAACTTCTAAGCTCCTCCTTAGGTATGAAATAATGAAAAATGTGTACATGTTGAGGAAAGGTATTTTTTATAAGCTGGAGGTGGCCAGTTAACTTGGCCACCCTTAGCTCGTGAACAAAAAGTAATCTATTAGTCAACATGCTATGTAAAAGTGTCACATCAGTTGAAATAAGTTAAGAGGGAGTGGGTGATGATTACAAGGAATGGGAGAATGATCACCCACGGTGGGCCAATGATCCAAATGAGGAAAACTCTTACTATCGACAGCCAACACAACACTCTAAGCCCTGAACATAAATAACATAAAACCTAAAATTTCCTATATCTTTCACTCATTTCGAAATTAAGAAGGTAGGGAAAGGCATGGGAAGGTATTGAGAGAGTCGAACCCTACTCTGGCAATCCTATAGGAGGAAACTACAAGACATAACTACAAGAAGTACAAGAGGCTACAGGAAGCTACAGGAGTCACAAGAATTGCTACAAGAAACCTGCAAGGGTGTAAGAATGGGGTGTAAGATTGATTTGGTCCTCAATTGTTAGTTATCAGGCAGTAAGAAGTAAGTGGTCTCTCTTGTTGGGTTGTGTTATATTCTTTCCACGACTAGCCCACATAGTTAACTGGGGCGTTAGAGGGGGGGCAGAGCCCCCCCTTCGTTGCACCTATTGCGTAGGGGGGGGGGGGGGTCACAGGGGGTTTGAGGGGTACCCCAGAAAATTTTGGTTTTAGACCCTATGTTAGGTTGGGCAAACCCACCTATGGTTTTGTGCATGTTTTTCACCTATGGTTTTGTGCATGTTTTTCACACATGGTTTTGGACACGATGGTTTTTGGTCCATGGTTTTGGATGCAATGATTTTTGGTCCATGGTATTGGATGCTTCGGCATGTATAAATATGTATTGTAACATTGAAAGGAACATAATGAAAAATCAAGTTGGTAGTCCTGGTTTTGGGATCCATGGGAAAATCTCTGTGTATATGTATTTTATGTGTTATGCTCTCGTATTGTTTTTTTCTGTGTTTTAGAATTCGTGTGCAGGTAATTTCTGTACGGGGTTAAAACCTACATTTGGTATCAGAGTTGTTTTGGCTTCAAGGGGATGCCTTTGTTGCTGAGGGGCTTTGCTCGAGCCTGTGGTAGACCCTGTTCAATGGGATATATGTGAGATCGATTTTGGTGGTGAAAGAAGATAGCGAGCAGTGGAAAGATAGAGATTGAGAAATTTAATGGTCAGAGTTTTGAGTTGTGGAAACTCAAGATGGAGGATCTGTTGGTGGATAAAGATCAGTGGATCGCGGTAGATCTGGGTATTAAACCAACGGGAGTGTTGATGAAGAATGGAAGAAGTTGGATCAGAAGGCAAAGAGCACAATACGATTGTGTGTCTCGGATTCAGTATTTTTGAATGTATCAGGGGAAGCTACGGGGAAGGCTTTGTGGGACAAGTTAGGGACTTTGTACCAATATAAGTCTTTGGTGAATAAACTATTCTTGTGAAAAAAGCTGTATAACCTGAGGATGAAAGATCGAGACTCAGTGATAGAGAATCTGAATGCATTTAATATTGTGGTAAGTCAATTAGCATCTGTTGATATTAAAATTTCAGATGAAGATAAATGCATTAGTTTGTTGTGTTCTCTACCAGATTCGTGGGATAGTCTAGTTATTACAATAGGTAGCAATGCAACTCCTTGCAGTTTGATGAAATAGTCTCAACCTTGCTGACGGAGGAGATGAGATGGAAAAATATGGAGAGCCAGAATGGCGATGCCTTGTCTATATGAGGATGGTCCCAGAACAGAAAAAAAAATAAGTCATCGAGTGGGAGATCTAAATCTAGAGGGAGATCTAAATCTACAGGAAAACCTATAAAGGTGGTGTGCTAGAAATGCGGAAAGGAAGGGCACTACAAAAGGGATTGTAAATCTAAAGCTCCTGATAAAGGAAAGGGATCTGCTGATGCTCCTTCTGCAGAGGAAAAAACCACCTCAAATGAAGGTAAGGATGTGTACTTGGCTTCTTCAAGTACACATGTAGATCATGAGGCATGGTTGATTGACTCAAGTGAATCCTTTCACTTCACTCCCCATTGAGAGTGGTTATGCGAGTATGATAAATACGATGGTGGTGATGTCTTCTTAAGGGATGATAGGAAGGCTAGAATAATTGGTCGTGGAAAATTAAAGTTGAAGTTGCAAGGTGGAAGGGGTAGAACACTTCAGGGTGTTCTGCATATTCCTGCATTGGCTAGAAATATTATTTATGTAAGCAAGTTGGATGATGCATGTGTAAAAGCAGTGTTCGAGAAGGATACCTGCAAGATGATTCGGGGAGCACTAGTATTGATGCGGGGAGTTCGGATTGGAACTCTGTACAAGCTACAAGGTAGCACGGTTGTTGATGGGTGCAACAGTTTTGTGGTTCCTGAAAGTGGAGCAGAAAATCTAGTGGTCTCTGGAGAGAAGACCATGTTGTGGCATCAAAGGCTTGGACATATTAGATAAAAGGGCCTTCGAATACTTCATGGTAAAGGTATGGTAGAAGGTATGAGTAATAGCTCTCTGCATTTTGATTTCTGTGAAAATTGTGTATATGGGAAGCAGAATAGGGTGAGTTTCCCCTCTGGTAGTAAGAGGATGAAACAAATATTAGAGCTTGTGCACAATAATGTGTTTGAACCTGTGAAGGTTCCATCACTGGGTAAGTCTATGTACTATGTATCATTTATAGATGACTTCTCAAGGAATACATGGATATATTTCCTTAAGAAGAAATATGAAGTCTTTGACAAGTTTAAAGAATTTAAGGCTCTCGTGGAAAACCAAACAGAGAAGAAGATAAAGGTGTTGAGGACAGATAACGGTTGAGAGTTTTGCAGTAAGGAATTTGAAGAATTCTGTAAGAAGTGTGGTATAGCACGATAGAATACTACTCCATATACGTCTCAGTAAAATGGAGTTGCAGAAAGAATGAACAAGACGTTGATGGAAAGGGCAAGAAGCATGCTTAGTGGTGCCGAGTTAGGACAGGAATTCTGGGTAGAGGTGGTGGAGACAACATGTTACCTGGTCAACAGATCACCTTCATTAGAATTGGAGGATAAGAATCCACAAGAGGTATGGACTGGTAAGAAACCCTCTCTTTCACATCAGAGGGTATTTGGATGTGATGCATATGTACATGTTCCAAAGGAGAAATGAACCAAGTTGGATAGTAAATCTGAAAAGTGCATCTTTATTGGGTGTAAGGATGATTTAAAGGGTTATAAGCTTTGGAACCTAGTAACAAGGAAGGTTATGTATAGTAGAGATGTGGTGTTCAGAGAGGTAAAAGATGTTATTAAACATGAAGTCGAACCAAAGGAACCTGAGAAGATATAGTTTGAGCTAAAGGAGGAAGAATCAGACTCTACAACAGAGGAGGAATCAGAAGATGAAGAGCCACAAACTCCGGGTGTGAGAAGATCAGTTCAAGAAAGAAGGCAGCCAAAAAGTTATAGTCCACCTACTTTCTATTCAAATTTTGCTTTATCTATTACTGATGATGATCCCAGAACTGTGAAGGAAGTAGTAGATTCAGAGGATGGAAAACTCTGGAAAGAGGCCATGGTTGATGAAATGGCATCTTTGCACAAAAATCAGGCTTGGGATCTCGTGGAGTTGCCGGCTAGAAGGAAACCCATTGGCAGCAAATGGGTGTTCAAGGAGAAGACAAATGCAGAAGGAAAGGTGGAGAAATACAAAGCTTGGTTGGTAGCAAAAGGTTATTCCTAGGTGCCAGGAACTGATTTTGGTGATATTTTTTCTCCTGTTGCCAAGGTAACTTCTATTAGATTATTTTTATCTCTTGCTGCTGCTTTTGATTTTGAGGTAAAGCAGATGGATGTGAAGACATAATTTCTTCATGGGTATCTGGAAGAGGAAATCTGCATGAAGCAACCTGAAGGCTTTGTGGTGAAGGGTAAGAAAGAACTGGTATGCAAGTTAAAGAAGTCTCTATATGGGTTAAAACAATCACCAAGGATGTGGTATTAGAAATTTGATACATTTATACGGGGACTTGGCTTCACTAGAAGCAAAGAAGATCATTGTGTGTATTTTAAATGAATTGGTGACCATGTTATTTATCTGGTCTTGTATGTGGATGATATGTTGTTGGTTGGAAATGACAAAGAAATTATCCAGGATATGAAGACCCATTTGTCCTCCAAATTCGACATGAAAGATCTTGGTGCTGCAAACTATATTTTGGGCATGTAAATTAAAAGAGATCAGAGAAAGAGGAAGCTCTGGTTAAACCAGAGGAACTATGTCGAGATGATATTGTAGAGGTTTAATATGCAAAATAGTAAATCGGTGAAGGTTTTTATTCCTGTAGGTGTTAGGTTATCTGTTGAATAGTGTCCCAAGACACAAGAAGAGGAAGAGGACATGTCCTGTGTTCCATATGCAAGTGCAGTCGGTAGCCTGATGTATGCAATGGTCTATACTAGACCAGACATTGCACATGCAGTGGGAGTATTGAGCAGGTTTATGTCAAAACTAGGGAAGGAGCATTGGACAGTAGTGAAGCGGGTTTTCAGGTATTTGCGTGGCACTAGTGATTATGGTTTGTGCTAGGAAGGAAGACCAGGATTGGACAGAGTGTTGGATATTCATGGCTTTGTTGATGCTGACTGGGCTAGAGATCTACATCAAAGAAGATCTACAAGTGGGTATGTGTTTAACCTATTTGGAGGTGCAATCAGTTGGATGAGTAAGAAACAATATGTAGTGGCACTATCAACTACAGAGGCAGAATACATGGAAGCCACTCATGTAAGAAAGGAAGTAGTTTTGTTGTAGAGATTGTGTTCAAGTATGGGGTTAGTACAAGGAGCTATAAGGCTAGACTTTGACAGCCAAAGTGCAATTTTCTTGGCAAAGAAACCTGCATATCATTCAAAGGCAAAGCACATTGATGTTCAGTATCAGTTTGTGAGGCATATGATAGAAGACAAAAAGGTGTTGTTGGTAAAGGTGGACACTTTGAAGAATACTGCAGATGCATTGACAAAATCTATGAGCTCTGAGAGGTTCTCTTGGTGTAGAGAAACAATGGGTGTTGTAGGGCTGGATAAATGACTAAGCTATCTTGTGGCCCCTTGTGGAAAGAAAACAACAAGTGGGAGAATGTTGGGTTGTGTTATATTCTTTCCATGACTAACCCACATAGTTAACTCGGGGGTTAGAGGGGGGGCGGAGCCCCCCCTTCGTTGGGCCAATTGCGTAGTGTGGGGATCATAGGGGGTTTGAGCGGTACCCGTAACCCCACTCTATGGGGTCTGCGCAGCGCCCCGGAAAATTTTGGTTTTGGACCCTATGTTAGGTTGGGAGGACCCACCTATGGTTTTGTGCATGTTTTTCGCACATGGTTTTGGACATGATGGTTTTCAGTCCATGGTTTTGGACGCGATGGTTTTCAGTCCATGGTATTGGATGCTTCGACATGTATAAATATGCATTGTAACATTGAAAGGAACATAATGAAAAATCAAGCTAGTAGTCCCGGTTTTGGGATCCAGGGGAAAATCTCTGTGTATATGTGTTTTATGTGTTGTGCTCTCGCATTGTTTATTTTCTGTGTTTTAGAATTCGTATGCAGGTAATTTCTATGTGAGGTTAAAACCTACATCTCTATCTTTGTCCATGATTTTCATATTGGTGCACTCTGAACTCCCTTAACAATTACAGTAATCCTATGAATTAAAAAGAGTTTTGGGGCTATAAAAGTAAATATTTTTGTGGCTATAAAGAGTCTTAGTAATTACATTCATAAACTAGAGTTCCACCTCTCAGCTGCTTTGAATTCATACAGAAGTTATCCCATAAATAACCTGCTACACCTAGTAAAATATAGAGAAGAAGATAGGAGGGGGATTCAATAGGAGGGAGCCTACAGATACAAGGAGAATTCACTTTCATCCTCCTATGATAGACATCTTCAGGAGGCATCATTGGTTAGGTTTATTTGACCTGCTAAAAGGATATGATGATGTGATCACTTATGAGTTTTCCATGGTGCTAAACCCTCAAGCAAGAGAAACAATGGGCGTTGTAGGGTTGGATGAATGACTAAGTTGTCTTTTGGCCCCTTGTGGAAAGAAAACAACAAGTGGGAGAATGTTGGGTTGTGTTATATTCTTTCCATGACTAGCCCACATAGTTAACTGGGGGATTAGAGGGGGGGCAGAGCCCCCCTTCGTTGGGCCAATTGCGTAATGTGGGGCTCACAGGGGGTTTGAGCGGTACCCGTAACCCCACTCTATGGGGTCTGGGCAGCGCCCCAGAAAATTTTGGTTTTGGACCCTATGTTAGGTTGGGCGGACCCACCTATGGTTTTGTGCATGTTTTTTGCACATGGTTTTGGACATGATGTTTTTCAGTCCATGGTTTTGGACGCGATGGTTTTCAGTCCAGGGTATTGGATGCTTCGGCATGTATAAATATGCATTGTAACATTGAAAGGAACATAATGAAAAATCAAGCTAGTAGTCCCGGTTTTGGGATCCAGGGGAAATCTCTGTGTATATGTGTTTTATGTGTTATGCTCTCGCATTTTTTATTTTATGTGTTTTAGAATTCGTATGCAGGTAATTTCTGTGTGAGGTTAAAACCTACATCTCTATCTTTGTCCATGACTTTCATATTGGTGCACTCTGAACTCCCTTAACAATTACAGTAATCCTATGAATTAAAAAGAGTTTTGGGGCTATAAAAGTAAATATTTTTGTGGCTATAAAGAGTCTTAGTAATTACATTCATAAACTAGAGTTCTACCTCTCAGCTGCTTTGAATTCATATAGAAGTTATCCCATAAATAGCCTGCTACACCTAGTAAAATATAGAGAAGAAGATGGGAGGGGGATTCAATAGGAGGGAGCCTACAGATACAAGGAGAATTCACCTTCATCCTCCTATGATAGACATCTTCAGGAGGAATCATTGGTTAGGTTTATTTGAGCTGCTAAAAGGATATGATGATGTGATCACTTATGAGTTTTCCATGGTGCTAAACCCTCAAGCAAGAGAAAATGCTACCACTGTAGTGGGGATTATCCATTACCATCACTCCTGAGATGATAATCAGGGTGAAAACCCTTCCCCTAGGGGTCCAGTGGAGAAAAGAACACAAATCTAGAAGTGCCCTTGCTAAGAATAATTTCTTCACCAATGATGAGAAACCAATTGAAGACAAAAATGGAGCCATAAGGGAGAGACTTCCCTATCCCCTAGATGAGGTAGTTTATCACATCCTTAAGTTCATCTCTTGTGAAGGAAGACTGAGTGTAGTCTATGGCTACCATTCAGACTGCTCCATGGACTGAGATTTTGAGCCAGATCACCCATATCCCAAAGACCCAGTGTGCCTTATTTTCTCCTCCAGTCCATCATGGACATGAGACAGAAGGTGAAAGAGGGAAAGAAACAATAGTTAGCACACCATGGGATCATCAAGTTAATAGTGGAGGATGATTGGAGTAATTCAAGAGAAGCCCTCCTTTAGACCCAAGTCCTTGCACTTAGTGATAACCCAGCCTCAAGTGATGAAGAAGAAGGAGAAGAAGGGGAAGGAGAAGGAGAGGAAGGAGAAGAAGAGGAAAAAATAAAAAAAGAAGAGATAGAAGAAGAAGATGGAGGAAGAAGAGACAAAGAAAATAGAGGAAGAACCACAAAAAATGAAGAGGTGGAGGAAGAACAAAAGGAAGAAGAAGGGGAGATGTCTCTAAAGCAACAAATCTTGTATCCTCAACCCACTAAAAAGGAGGTAGTCCGTGGCTTCCTTGAGCACATCTATCAAATCCAAGAAGAAAAGGAAGAGGAAAACTCCCTTGTATTTCAAAATATGGAAAAGCACTAGGATTAGACAGGGGAAGCCTCAAACACCCACAAGGACCCCTATTATGATTGAAGAATCACCCAACAAGAGAGAGGAGCTGGAACATATTGAAAGGAAGGTTCAGGAAGCCACATTTCCTGGAGCCATCTCAAAGACTCCCATAACCTATGTAAGGAAGCTTGTCACTAGGGAAACCTCCTCTAAGCAACCCAAGGCACCTGTCACACTCCAACATAAAGGAAAATGCATGCTACAGGAAACACAAATAGTGCTATTGGAAACACAGGCAGTGTTATAGGAAAGACAGAAAATTCTACAGGATTAGAAAAGGAGGCAGAAAGAAGGCACAAAATCAACACATTAGGTACATGAGGGGGCAGCTTCTCCAAGAACATTTGAGAAATATTTTCCAAAACTTCAAGAACCTAGTCCACAACCCAATTTGAGTTCCTATTAGAATCTCATTGAAGGAGCCAAAGTGATCCCACATGAATTTGCAACCCCTTTCTTCTTTAAGCTTGAAATAGAGAGAGGAAGGACACATAGGTGGATGCAGATTGTCAAAGCTAAGAAAGTGGAAGATGTGGGCCTTATGGAAGAAAAAAACATAGAAATGGGAAAGGAATTGAGTGAGTTGAGGGATAAAGAATAAACCATGAGAACACAGACGTAGGAAGAAAACAAATGGTTGAGGAAGAAATTACAAGAGAAGGAGACTCAATTGGCCACAATGGCAAGCCTCTCCATGGAGGCACTTCAATGCAGGATTCCATCCAAATCCTATGCACTTTTCCTAAAAGACAAATGGATGCAGTTCCAGATCAAGACATTAACAAAACATGGGTCCATGACATTCCAGGGCTATGGACAGTTCATTGAGTTTTGTGACAAAAGATGCATGGAAGACAGAGCCAAATTGGCTGAGTTCTACCTACAAAACCTCACCCTAACTAACATGAACGTTTGGGACCTGTTATAGGGAAAACTTATCAACCAACATTTTTCATTCATTTACTTTAAATAATGGGGACCCTTTACATTAATTGTTGGCTAAACACCTTTTATGATTCTCATTTTCTTTATTGTCCTACAATTTTGCCATTTTTCATTTTCGTCAGATTTCTATTTTGATTGTTTCATTGAATTTATCTTTTAGCAAGATTTCCATCGATACTTGTTTCACCTCATTTGGTTATCTGGTTTGTAAATTAAATTCCTTTGAAGTTTGATCATTTTGTCATCTAGGTTAAAAAATGTACAAAATGTATACTATTTTAATTTTTGCAATTAAAATAGTCATTCATTGTAAATATTAGCTCCTAGTTATTTTTTATTATTTTTTTCATCTTTCACTAATAGTCCTACAAAATGACCCAGTCAACTTGCAGAATAGTTAAAAAATGTGTTTTCGGGATCTCAATAATTTATTCCAATTTCTTATTTTAAAACAAATTGCCAAACTCAAAATCTCAAAATTGGAAAGTGGTTGCAGTTAATTTTGTAGAATCTTTAATTCCATGTGAGCCCCACATCACTTCACTTTCTCCCTCCTAAAATAAAATTGCCAATTGCAAAATTAAAAATTTTCAAAAATTAAGAAATGCCAAAAAAGAATTCGCTAATCTAAAAAAAATTACTGCTCTAAAAATTATGATTTTTAAAAATAGTCGATATTTCAATACTAAATATTGACATCTTTGATTGTTCGCACATTGTTCCAACATAACAAAACTCTGATCACTAATAAATTTATGTCATACCTATTCAGTTTTATGTTATGGTTTTGGTCAACTCATAACTCCAGCATCTCCTTATTCCTCCACCTATGCCATCCTTACATCACCTTCCACTCCACCTACTTATTCCTACACTCACCATCCTCCATTAACCCTCCACACTCATATCACTGAAATTTATTTTGATATTGAGTTTGGGTTTGGAATATTAAGTTTGAATTTCAAATAGTTTGGTTATATCTATAATATTATATTTTTATTATAATTTCATTATATTATATTATAATTATAATATGATTTAATTATAATATTAATATAATATAATTATATTTTAATTAATTTTTAAATTATTTATGTTATTAATTTATTTTTAATTAATTAATTTAAGTTTGTAATTTGTTTTAATTAATTAATAATTGTAATTAAAATTAGGATTAAATTTTAATTAGAAAATTTTCTTATTTTGGCCTAGGCAACAAATTTTCCAAAATTCTGGTAGTTTTATTTCTTCAACTTTGGAAGCTCATAAATTGAGTTTTACTTGGTTAAATGAGGCCCAAGACAGCATGTTGGATAGATAAAATCATGAAGAATATTTATGAAGTAATTTTATAATCATATTTTATAATTTAATTGGTCTAAAATCTAGCAGAAGATCAAGCTCTGAATTTTTAAACAAAATTAATTTTCTATATTTTCATTTGCCCACAGTTTCTACTGAGTACAAATCCATTTGTCTATGTTCCCCTTGACTAATTAGATCTTCACAGGCATCAATAGAAAGGTCATATTTTTTTTTTATTTAATTATGTAATTGAGTTTTTATTAGATGTGTTTTATATTCGAGATTTAGTATTTTGATTCTAATTTGCATTTTAATTAAATTTTGATTGATTTTCTGCACGGAAACAGTTGAAGAGACGAGAAGAAGAAAATTTCAATCACTAAGAATCCTCTAGAAATAAGAGAATAATATTTTGGGCTAATGAAATTTGATTGAGAAAAGCTACTCTTCAACAACTTTCCTATTGAGAATTCCTTTTGTAAAATTATAAATAGGAAATTGTAGAATGTATGAAGAGATTCTCTCTGCTGCAATTTGGTAATGCTTAAAGCACTATTTTAATAGGGATTTCGGGCTATAGGTAGAGAGAGGATCAAACTTAGATTTGGGGATTATTGGGATTTTTCTTTTGCATTCTGAACTATATATGGAGAGCAGAGCTTGCACTATTGCAACTCTTGTTTTAACAACAGAATTCAAGCATTGTAAAGGACTATAGGACATCAGAGCTAGAGAAACGGTTTCAATAAATTGGTATTTAAAATACTATTGTTTTAATACTTGGTTTCATTTTATAATAGCATAAATGTGTCATTTTCATTCATATTTGTGCACTATTGTCGATATGAGTAATTTGTCTCAATAATATGTTGTTATTTATCTTTGCTCTTATGTGCTAAACTACAATTTTTGAGTAACTATTTACTAAGAAATCGGTATTTTAATTCTGATTTAACAAACAGTAATATTTTGTGAACTATTTCCTTATATTATTGTTTAATCATTCGAGTTACCGATTTAACAATCATCATCATTTTGAGAACTACTTCCTAAATGTTGTTGATTAATTATTTTTATTAATAAATCTCTTAACAGAATGTGTTTTGGCATTCATAATATCAACTAATTGAATTACTTTGTTATCTTGATATTCATTATAAGCCATACATATTTAAATTCCAATCATTTAAATATTATTCTCTCTGTTGGGTTAGATATATATCTTCCTAATTGAGATAGGATTATGATACTTTTCCTTTTTCTTGCATTTTAGGATAATTTTGCATTTAGATTTAATTTTGTATTTCTAGGAGTTCTCTTCCCAAAGAGGCAAACTTTAATTCTCTCTTAGCTGAGCCCCAGATCATCTTAAGGATCACTTTCTCACCTGATTAGCAAGAGGGTTGATCTGATGTTGCTTCTCTATTGGTAGTTAAAATTCATATTTTAAGCCATTCAAGATAGAGATAAGGTAACTGGACCTAGTTTAACCAGTGGGAAATACCATTTCAATGAAAAATGAGTTGTTCTAAGGTTCAGACCGGGTGGTCTCCCTTATAGTTTTGTAAGCAGAGAATTTTCAGCCTTTAACAAGACCTCAATGAAAAATTGGGAGAGTTGTAGTTGATGGCCCTTACATCATGGATAAGGCATGAGGAATCTAAGGTTGAGGAGGTGAAAAGAGTATTGCCAAAGGAAGAAAGTTAAATCCTCTACATTAGGGGAGAGAAGATAACTTCCATGGATGTAATAAGCAATCACAACATCATTTCCAATGATGCTAAGATGGCACCTAGATACCTTTCCACCCAAGAATAAGCCATTTGTCACTTTGAGGACACTCTCAGGATGTTGGAGACAGAGAGCCAACAAGCATGTCAGAGAGGGTGGAATACCCTACCACAAAGTCTCCAGATCAAAGGATATCGCACTACTGAGAGATTGAAAATGCATTGGCTAGAAAACCTTTGTACAAGAGGGCCATCCAGAGATTGAAGATCAACTAGATTGGACTGAAGCTCAGTCCACTTTCGTTGTTGGGTCTACAGGAAGGAAGGAAGGAAGAAGAGGAAAGGAAGCAGTGGGAAGAGATAGAGAAAAATTCATGCTTCTACCCTCAGGAAGAGACACCATCTACAGAAGCTTGGGATGTCAGAGAGGTCTCTGGGGCCATGAAGGACATGGATATAGATGACTAGGTTGCTCAGGGATGAGAAACAATTTTAGTAGGGGGGTGATGATGAGGCTCATCAATAGGTAAACTATATGGGTCACAATTTCATTCTCGAGATTATTAAATTGTCTTTTCTCACATTTATCCACAAATTTTGTTCTATTGTGCTTAATGTGAGGAGTAAAGATGTGTTACAATGCCATCTCTCCTAATGTGTGTTAAATGCAGGAATTGATTCAAGTTTGAGTTGATTTGGGTGAAGGAACTCAGAGTAGACAAGCAAGAGATATTCTAGGAGGTGGTCTTCGTCCTTAACTCCTCCAATCAATTGACGATCTCCGAGTCTACCTCATCAGCTTGGGTTCACTAGTAGCCAAGCATGTCGAGTTCATTGGTAGTCGAGCTAGTGCAAGTGAAGGAAGATTTAGACCCACCTATACTCAAGTTAAGAAGCCAAGTATCCCTATTTTCTAGGGAGCTGTTAGTAGCTCCATTTTGTATAAATAAGAAAGCTAGGGGACTCAATAGGATTTGAAGTTTTGATAGCCAAAGAGGCCATTTTAGCTGCAACATATTTGACTGTCATGTTATTATGTATTTGACACTTTTTAGGATAATGAGAAATTTTGTCTTGATCTAGCATTGAGTTGACTCAGAGAGCTGAAGCTCTTAGGTTAAGGCCCAACCCTAGCAGCACAAGCTTCTATCTTGTATCTATATTCTTCAGATAGAATGTTGATAGTTGTTGTAGTTTATTCAAGTATATTTTTAGCTTAAAATATTGATTAAGTTGATGGTTTATTCATGCTTATATTTGCTTAAAGGATAAACTAGTTGTCATAGTGAAATAGAGTAAAATACTTCAAAAAACTTGTGACAATGGCCCCTATCTCATCTCCCTCATGGGATCATGATTAGAGGACCACACTCTCACAACCCAAAAATAGTGTTTGATTTCTTGTCAATTGCATAAATCAAGTTGTAGCATTACATTAGATAGTTGTTTATGATTTCTTGGAAAGATTTACAATTGTTATTCTGCTTCTTAATATTGTTGTAGCTTAGAAGGTAGTTCCTTTCATAGTTCCAATTCTTAGCAATAATTAGATTTGATTTTCCAAATTAAATTCATCTTTTCCGCATTCACAAGTAATGATTTGCAAATGAAAAGAGGAACATGTGTAATTGCAGGGTTGTTTATCTGCGTGAAGGGACTCCTCCAACCAAATCCATCTAGGTCTTATACACCTTCTTTTGATGCATTCCAACCCATATTATGAGCCTCTATCTTTCAACCACTATGAGCAAGTTTTCTTAGCTGAATTCGGCCTTCTTGGAATGCTGGATTTGGACATAGGTGATGTTCGCCTTCCCCACAACTTTCACACTATCATACACCCTTATATCACCATTATTTCACTCCAAAACCTCTCATCCAACTTCCTGTAGCTGTTTAGGGTATCCTGTAGTAGTTCAAGACATCCTATAGCAACACCCTATAGCAAACTTGTAGCAACTTGTTTTGACTCTGTTATGACCTACAATGATATCCTAGCCTAGGTTAGGATTATTTTAACCCCTCATCTTGGACTCCATGACCAAAATTTCCACCTAGACCAGTCCATTCACTCCTTTCCCTCCTGCAAGATCAAATAGAATTATCCCTTTTACTTCTAAATCTAGTAATTAGAACTTTATCTATTCTGCAAGTGTGAATGAGATAGTTAATGTATGCATGTTTGAATTATGAAATGGTAGAGTAATCTTATATTTTCAAGCAACCCCGATAGCTAGGCGATTAAGTGCAATATTAACATAGTTTCCTTTCTACAAGTGATTTTTGTCATTTCATAGCTAGATTATTTGCATCATTTCATGGCATTTACAAATTGGCAACTTTCATTTCCTCGATTGACAAGAATTTACCTTCTCTGCACTAGAACCAGACTTTACATTATGCGTTTAGTAGTCAGACTCATTTCAGTTCAATAGAGGAATGGTCTAGAACCCTAATGGTCAAGTGACCTAGTTGAGAGTCACATGAGTAGAATGATGCATCTATTGTGTATATAGCACTGTCACCTCCAAAGCAACCCTGATAGCTAGGTGATTAAGTGCAACATTAACATAGTTTCCTTTCTACAAGTGATTTTTGTCATTTCATAGCTAGATGATTTGCATCATTTCATGGCATTTACAAATTGGAAACTTTCATTTCCTCGATTGACAAGAATTTACCTTCTCTGCATTAGAACTAGACTTTACATTATGCGTTTAGTAGTCAGACTCATTTTAGTTCAATAGAGAAATGGTCTAGAACCCTAATGGTCAAGTGACCTAGTTGAGAATCACATGAGTAGAATGATGCATCTATTGTGTATATAGCACTGTCACCTCCAAGTTTGTATGAAGCCCCGGGTTAATAAAGTAAATTTGGTAGCTCTGTGAGTTGCAGCATCCTTACTACAATATTGGGGTTCACCAGACATGACACGTGGAAAGGCGGTGATGTGGACCACCTTGGTGAGGTGGTTTTTCCTCATGGGCACCATGCGGTTGTGCCTTATGTTTAACTTTGTAGTTATGATTGGTCTTCATTGTGTACCAATTTTGTACTTTCAATGATGAAAGATGAATTATATTCTGTGACAAAAGAAAAATTATATTTTAAGCATGCTTTTCATGCTTGTGAGAAGATAATAAATTATAAGCCATTTTCTTCACACAGGGGCTTCACTAGGGGAGAAATAGCATACCACGTGTGTTCATATTGGGGGATATATATTGAGAAAAAAATGACATAATATATTCATGAGCATATATTAGGGGGTAACGAGTTTTTATATTGGGAGGTATAAAAAATATAGCTCAAATTTAATGCAAAAATATAAAGGGGTATAAAAAATGTAAATGAAAATATATATACCTAGAATAGCTAGTGAAAGTAGGGGTTTTTTAAATTGGAAGGTGTATTGGGTTTGTATTTGTAGGGCATTAAATATTGTGATTTTTAGTGGTATTTTCCAATTAGTAAAATTAGGGGTATTGTTCAGTATACCACGAACACACGTGATATGTGAAAGGTTCATTAAGTGAATCCCATGTGGTTCTTCATGGCCTTCTCAAAAGAAGAAAATTAAATTTTTGAATTTTGATTTGTGGAGACCAACAAGATCTCAAATTGGCCTCTTGTGATAAATTCAACTTAGCCCCTATTGGCATCTATTTGAACCCCTCCAGTGCATTTAAATAAGTGAATACATCCTCCCTACAAGATACAATTCGACCACATCAAAAGACATCATTTGATCTAATCAAGAGCGAAGTTCTAAGGCATATACCTATGATGGAGGAGTGAATTTTTTAGGCATATACTTGTGATAGAGGAGCAAAATTATGAGGTATACATTTGTAATAGAGGAGTAAAGTTTTGAATTATATATCTATGATAGAGGAGTGAAGTTTTGTATTACATATCTGTGATAGAGGAGTGAATTTATTTAGCATAATTTTGTGGTAGAGGAACACATATATGGGGTATATTCTTTGTGGATTAGGATGAAAAAGTTTGTGGTTATTCTATGTGAGCAGGTGAAAATCCTATGTGGAAGGGGTTGATATTTTATATCACCAAGTATGTAATCAATTTTGTGGAAAGAGGCAAAAATTCTTTGTCATCAAGTGTAGTGAAGCTACTCAGTATTGATTTTGGTGGACAAGTGAAGAGGTTAGATTTGACATCTTGTTGGTAGTCCTATGAAGGCTTCTAATTGAGTACTGTGATCATTAGCATTGAATTTTTTGTCTCTCTTATTGCATTTAATATCTCTAAGAAGAAGTTTGTTTGGTCCCCCCCCCCCCCAAAAGTCGGGTTTCCCAAGGTAAATATTGTGTCTCTCTTACGCATTGTGATATCTACTGCTTCATTGTCTTTATGGTTAAATTTTTGAATGTGTAATTTCTTAATGATACATTGAAAGTGCTAAATAAAATACTCATATAATTGGAAGTAATTATCAAGTTCAAAAATAAAGTTCTTGAATAAATTTCACTCAAAAAATCAACACCTCGCTAGCATGGTGATGGTTTAGTGGCCAACCTTTAAATGGCCATAACTTTTGATCCAAGTATCGAACTTCGACAAAATTTATATTGTTGGAAAGATATTGACAAGCCGAATGAAATGTTGGTATTATATTTTGGTTTCAAATAAGTTGAAAAGGATTTGTTTTGTGACCCCATTTCCATGACAAGACCATGGAGATCAGCTTAGAGGAAAGTAACACCTTTCATCTGGTCTAGTTTATCCAAGGGGGTCAAAGGGAGCATTATAAAGTGGGATTGGAGCATGGTTCAACTCTTGGACCTGAATGGACTCACTAATAAGTAAAGTGAGCCTATAAGAATATAGTTATAGGCTCTATTATAAAGTGTAGTATCTGAATGAGAATATTGTTGTGTGTTTCTTATAGCATTTGACTTGCGGATTTCATGTTGACTGCTATGATGTTTCTTACATGTTTACTTATTTTGGAAGTGGTATTGACTTGGAATTTGATGTAAAGATAACATCATAGCCATGTGCTTATGGCAGGATTACCTAGGTGATAATGAATATGTTATTGATGTTATTGATTGGCTAATGCTTATATGTGTCACAAAACATAAGATGACATCAAGGAATAGAAAACAAGAAAAGGGAATGAGCAATAGAATGGAGTAGTTTAGCACTGATAAATCTCCAGATGGGAATGAAGAAGAGTATGTAGAAAAGAGGGGAGAGGCAGGCTCTCCGAACTGGATGGATACAATGAGAAGCCTAAGGGATGAGATGAGAAGTTGCAAGGATGAAAATGAGATTATTCTCAAGGCATAGGAAGAAAAGTCTAAAGTGAATGTAGTCATGTTGTAAAGCCTGTAAGATTTGAAATATGAACTTGGAGCCAATCACTAGTTCAAGAAAATCTCTCTAGACCATGGAAGACAATAATTGAATATTGATGGTGTAGAAGGAAGCAAATCCAAGAAAAGACACTAACAAGGAAGTGAAGATATCTTGAGGGGTGGAAATCCTCAAAGTACTTCTGAGAGAAGGATAGGAAGGCCTGAGAAAATTCCTAGTGCTGCAACTAAAAGGCACTATCAACAGAAAGGAAAAATAATGGACTTCATGTCTGAAGAATTCAAGAAACTAAAGCCTCCTACATTTGATGGAGAGGTGAAGAAGGATGAAGAAGCAAAAGCATGGTTGCTAGGAATAAGTTTTTCAGAGTCCATAATTACTTTGAAAATATGAAATCAACGGTGGCCACCTTTAGGCTAAGAGGCAATGTCAATATCTTGTTGGAAGGCATATAGAATGTTAAGAAATTTCAAGAGGAAGAATTGACTTGGAGGAAGTTTGAAAGGCACTTTAGGAGGAAGTACCTATTTGAGAGGCACTATGATAACAAGGCCAAGGAGTTATATGAGCTCAATATGGGGTAGTTTTCTAACAAGGAATACACCAAAAAATTTCTAAATATGTTAAGGTATGTCCCTTACCTCAAGGATGAAAAGGAAAAAGTTTTAGAGGCATATTAGTGGTATGCCATAGAAGTTCAAAGACGAATTTAGTTTGTTGACCAAAAAATTTTGAGGTGACAATAAGAAAATTAAAACATTTTTCCGAATAATGGAGGAGTAGGCCAAAGTATAGGACTGAGTGGAAATCCAAGGGAATGCCCATCTATAAAGGAAAGGGGTAGAAGGTTGCAGGTTTCCAGCAAGGTGGAAGTGTGAGGCTTGTCACTATTGTTAGTGATGACCAACCCTCTAAAAGGGTTAGAGAAGAAGTGGATGGGTCAAGGAGGAAAACCATCATATGTTGGGAGTGTGGAGAAGACATCTTACAAATGGATTTTCCTCAAATATGGAGGAATTTTCCCAAACTATACAACGCAGACATGGGTTAAAGCATGCCCATAATATATGTCATTGTGTACAACATACAAGTTGAACACCCAACATCTATTATCAAGATGGAAGGTATGATCTATAATTAAAGTATTTCCTTTTAATCTACCAAAGAGAAAATTTTAATTATATTAGTCTAACAATTGTTGAAAAATTCATATTGAAAAGGGAAGTGCAAGCTGAGCCTTGGTTAGCCTTACATGCCATAAGGAGAAAAAGGCATGTGGAACACCTAGTGAAGTCATGCCCTTTTGTGTTGAGTAGTATGTCAATAGTAGCAAATTTCCATCAATTTCCATTGGGCACATAGGATGCCCTTGTTAGGAGGAATTGGATAGTTTTTCATAGGATGAAGGTTGACTATTTTGAGAAATTAGTTGAATGCCTTAATGAGAACAATGATAGAACTATGCTACAAGTAAAATGAAAACCCGCATTAGTCTGACTAATAAAAGTGATGAAATCCAGGCATTGCAATTGGAAAAGGGTGCAATGTATTTATTTTTAAAATAACTAGTGGTTCATAGAATAATAGTGATGAGGGCTTATTGGAACACCCAATCCTGAAGCAGTTTGAGGATGTTTTTCTTGAGGAAATCCTAGGATTTCCACTGCATAGGAAAGTTGATTTCTCAATTTAATTAATGCATGGGAGATTGCCAACATCCAAATATACTTATCAAATGAGAACTCGAGAGTTGAGGCTACAGATCAAAGAAATTTTATACAAACATTATATTGGGCTGACTATGTCACCTTCAAGAGAACCAGTCTTGTTCATGAAGAAAAATAATGGCACTCTAAGGTTGTGCATAGAATACAGGAAGCTCAATAAATCCACCATTAAGAATAGATATCCATTTCCATAGATAGATGATATATTTGACCAATTGAGAGGAGCAACGATATTTTCAAATATTTATCTAAGATATAGGTACCATTAGGTATGCACAAAATTTGAAGACATCCACAAGATAATGTTTAGAAAAAGGTATGGGAATTATGTGTTTGTAATTGTGCCCTTTGGTCTTGCTAACACACCAACTACCTTCATGTGCCTAATGAACAATGTGTTGAGTCCATACTTGGACACGTTTGTATTGGTGTTTGTTGATGACATCTTGGTTCTCTCAAAAACCAAATAGGAGCATGAAGAGAATCTAGATGCACTGTTAGAGTTGTTAAGGGAGCACCAGAATGTGCAAATTTTCCAAGTCTCAGATCCAACATTTGGGAGATATAGTCTCAATGGAAGGAGTGGTTTTTGACCTAAATAAGGTTAAGGAAATCATGGAATGGAAAAATCCAAGAAATGCAGATGAAGTCATATCATTTATGGGATTGGAAGGCTACTACAGGAGGTTCATTAAGAACTTCTCCAAGATTGGTCACCAAATCACAAAATTTCAAAGAAACGAAATTGAATTCCTATGCATAGATGAATGTGCTACATGTTTTGAGAATTTGAAGCATTTTACTAATCATGCCCCAGTGCTAAGGATAGAAAACCTAAAAAAAAAATTGTAGTGTGCATCGATGCTTGCAAATAAGGGTTGGGCAGATTTCTTATGCAAGAGGGATAAGTAGTATTCTATAAATTGATAAAATTGAATGTGAATAAGAAAAATTGCGTGACTCATGATTTAGAATTGGTTGCCATTGTTCACACATTAAATATGTGGAGACATTATCTCCTTGGAAGGAAGTTCACTTTAATGACAGATCATGGGGATCTAAAATATTTATTTGACCAACCAAACTTAAATGCCTGATAAGCTAGGTGGCTAGCCTTAATTAACAAACTTTGTTTTGAAATTAAATATATAAAGGGCAAGGAGAACATTGTCGTTGACATTATCAACAGGAAAGTATAGTTATTCCATAAAGAAGCAATGAGTTCATATGGAAAAAATATGCAAGAAAAGATCAAAGCGGCTAAACAACAAGACAAGAGGTACCAACAGATGAAAGAGGCTTTGCAGAAAGAGCCCAAAAGTGAGAGAAATAAGAATTTCTCCTTCTCATTGGATGAGTTATTATGATTTAAAGGCAACATATATATTCCTTGTGAGAGACATTTGAAGAGGCTCATGTTAAATGAGCTCCATGAAGCACTTTAAAGATGATCCCCTTTGAAGCACTTTATGGTAGGAACTACAACACTCCTATCAACTGGACTGATCTAGTGAATAGGGTCCATATTGATCCTAATATGATAAGAGATATGGAATAGGAAATGGAAAAATGTATCAAGATAGGTAGAAGAGATATGCAAACCAACATAGAGTAAATAAAGAGTTTAAAGGTGGGGATCATGTCTACCTATGAGTTAGACCCAAGAAAAGATCTTTGAAAGTTGGGTCTTGTGCCAAGTTGGAACCATGGTTTTGTGGGCCATTTCAGGTATTAGAGAGAATAGGACCAATGATATATAGTCTAGATTTTCCACCTACCATGAAGGATCATAATTTTTTCCATGTTTTTTTACTTAAAGGATATGTGTAGGATGTTGATAATGTAATTGATTGATCTATGTTATAGGTAGAACCATAGAGAGAATTCCAACTAGAACCTATGTGAATTCTAGATCAGAGACAATTCACACTCCAAAATAAAATAGTCGAGCAGGTAAAGGTGTAGTGGAGACACTTTGGACCAGAGGAAGCCACATGGGAGGTGGCTGAGCGAATGAGGGTATCACACTGTAAATACAACTATAAATGTAATTGTGAATAGAGTTGTATATATATATAAATCCCCTATAAATAGCCTTTTTAGGAATATAACACCAGGGATTATGTTCCTCCAAGGGGATGGGGTCTGTGAAAACCATTTTTATTATACTTTTGGTAACTATTACTATGAATTGTAAATTCATGTAAATGATAATTAATTAAAAATGATGTCTGCTTGAGATGGGGCATAGATTCATATTTTTGTAGGAGGAGGATTTACTTGTAACCACGCTTTGCATTTAAATTACCACCTAAATCCATATTGGGAAGGATGACCCTGCTGTGAAGGGATTTAATGGAGAAAATGGTCCCCTGATAAGAGGAAGAGTCCATAAACTACCTCATGGATTGTGTTGACAGAGTGAACATGCAAGAGGAGTCGGGGGGCGAGCAAGAAAAGAAGGAAGAATGATGTGAGGAGGGGATTGTCATGCAAAAGGGAGGGAGGAAAGAGTATGCACAAAGCAACAAGAGAATAAGGAATTGGTTTGTCTCTTTTTTGTGTATCTCCTATGTTTGGGTGGCCTTATATGATAAGGGAGGCTGGTAGAGTTTCACAAGTATTAATTTTGATCAATAGGCCAATAGTTTCACATGTTTATTGTTTGTTAACATCTAAGCATGCATATGTGTTTAAATGCTAGAAGAGGGTTTAGTGGAGTAGGGATGCTCTATGATAGCCAAGATGAGAAACCCATGGGGCTTTCAGTTTTAGAATCATTAGGGTCGTGGATGTGTTTCTAAGACTGAAAAAAACCACTGGAGACTATTTTGGTTGAGTACTTATGGAGAGGTTGATGCACACCAGAGCTAGTGGGATGATAATACCTATTATAATATTGGGGGAGAAGAAGACAGGTGGAAGCATCATTGAAAATTTGTTGGCAAGTACATTCTTATTCCTACAAAATAAATGTAGCTCACAAACCTCCTTTTTATTTATGCATATCTCTCTCCAAGACTGAAATCAGACTCTATGTGCCCTTCTTGACCCATGTGTTATTTTTGTTGTTGGATTAAAAGCCACTATGGTGTAATAGTTTAGAGTTGTTGAGAACACCTAAGACATTTCTTTGTTCATCATATCTGAGTGAATGGTTGGGAACTCATGAGAAAAATACCTCCTTATACCCTTAATATGGCTCAAGGGTTGTTAACTATAAAAATGCCTTTAGTGAAATCCCATGGTTGGGAAAAAAGTTGAAGTCCAATTTTAGATTCCATGCTTATCTATAATACAACATTAGTGGTTTTACGCATGTTGTTGTGAATGTAATTTCACTGTTATGTTATGGTGTTGTTATACGACAAGTGTGGTTAATGGAAATATCTTATTCATTGTGTAAATCATATGAATTTTTTAATGATAAACATACATATGTGGGAGGCTTGATGCTCCCTATAATCCTTGTCATGCTTATGATCAATGGTTATGATTTCCCGAGTGGTTCTTATCTTTTTTATAATTATTTTGTTAATTCTACCATGTGTGCACCTACGTTCCACTGCTAATTAATTGGTGGTTAGATGTCTGGGGTGTAACCAGGTTGGGATGGTCATTGATGCTCTAAGTCCATAATTGGGTTGGTAAGTTCATCACAACAATGAGTGAAGGAAGGGAGAGTAAATACCTGTAAGTGAGAGAGTCATCGAGCCTTCTTTGTTATTTTGAAGGCTTAGGAAAGATACCGATAACTCTTTAAGAGTCAAGAGGAACTTGATAAAGGGGTGTAAGCTTCCAAGTATTGACTAAAAAGAAATGTTAAAGCTCATGAGAGAGAACAACCAAAAAATATCCTAAGAAACTTCTAAATGGAAGGAAAAATTACAAATTAGTGAGGCAGGGCTTAGTGCTTCAAGGTTCAAGGCCGAAAAGGCAAGGAATTGGTAGAAACATCTTGAATGTTGAACACTTGAAGACTCGAATATGGGGTGTGGCCTAGTATAGTTTGGAACCTGGTGTAAGTCCGAGGCACTCAGTAGAAGTATTGATACTTTGGGCTCGAAGTCTTGAACAACCCATTCGGGGCTAGTTCAGTGTGCCCTCAGCAAGGTTATGTGGCATATTCCATGATGGCAACCCACATGGCATAACTTGGGGCCAGACCAAAGTGAATCAAGGCTTCAATGTTCGGCATTTTGTGAAGCACTACTGCATAAGAAATGGTCTAAGGTCTTAATCCCATTATAACTAAGAATCACTGCAAATCATGCACAGGGTTGATCCATTGGAACCCCTAGCTTGGGGGTGATGTGGGGTGTTCCACTGCCACATAGAATGTGAAATGTGGAAAGGTGGTGACATGGACCACCTTGGTGAGGTGGGGTTGCCACGTGGGCACCGCATGGTAGTGCCTTGTTGACATGGCAAGGGTTTAGTTGCCAAATGTTAAATGGCCATAACTTTTGATCTGGGTGTTGGATTTTGATGAAATTTATATTGCCAAAATTCTCTTGATGAGTTGGACAAAATGGTGGTATTGGTTTTTAGTTTCAAATAAATTGAAAAATGAGGAGTTTTGTGATCCCATTTCCATGGAAATACATTAGAGGTCGGTTTACAAGAAAGTAACAACTTCCATCTGGTCTAGTTTGTCCAGGGGTGTAGGAAGGAGCATTACATTCATATGCAATTAAGTATACATAATTCATTATTCAGCTATAAATTATTATTATTACAATTACATATTGTCATATCTTAATAAGAATCATAGTACATCCATCTTAAATAGGGGTTAAAGTATTGAGAGGTATCAAATTATTTAAACTATGATTTTTTTAATATTTTTTTCCGTGTCATGTATTAATTCTATTTGATTGATCCCACTCAGTAATAGATCGAAATTTAAAATGAAATTATGCTCAATTCTATTTTAAATATTGTCTTTCGCATATACATATATAAAATTTAGTTTGTTTAATTAATTATATATATATATATATATATTACATATCACATTATAATTTATTATAATTTTTTTAGTTTTCTTGATTGGTAAATTACATTATCATTATTAACATATAATATTTAAAATAATATTAAATACCATTAATACTAATTTATGATGACAAAGTCTTTGTCAAACACCTGAAATAATTATAAAAATAATAAGCTCATATTTACATCATAATATAATAATATAATTATTATGAATAATGAAATATATTCATTATGTTATATTAAATTTCAAATATTATAATTAATAATTAAATTATTTATTTTGATTTAGTTATTCATTATAATTATAATTAATATATAATATATTAATTATAATCCATGAATATCTTTATATAATTATATACTTTATTTAATTTTTAACCTATTCCATGGTAGAATAAAATAATATTATATATTAATTTTGATTTATAGATATTATATAGGGATTTAGTATCAATAAATTATAAGATATAGTAAAGTGGGTGTAGCTTATGTAGTAGGGAGGAGTCACTGTTATTTTACCCATTCATTGATATTGATTGATGGCTACTTGGAGCCATTTTTACATGAAAGATAATTAGCTCATATAAACACAGGTCAGTTTTTGTAGATGTTATTAATAAAATTTCTTTATACATAAAAAAAGTTGAAATAATTTAGATATTATAATTATTCATTATTATTAAAATAGATATATATTCTCAAATATAAGTATTTATATTATTATAATAATGTATTTATATGTGATTTTTACATAAAAGATAATATCACTTTTATATGAAAAGATTATCCAATCACCTGGACATAAATGAGTTTTAATTAAATTTATTTTATGTATAGAAATGAAATAATTTAAATATTATGATTATTCATTATTATCAGATTGATTCATATTCTCATATATGAACATTTATATTGTTATAATAATCCATTTATATAAAAATATAGATAAATTAAATTGACATGATGAGTGTAATAGAATCACTATATATTTACCATAAATACTTATTTATGGTATGTAATTCACCATTATTATAATTATAAATAATTTTACATATCGATAAGGATAAAAAAAAATTTCACAACATTGTTTGATGTTTAGAGTGATTATTCAACGTTATTAGATTAGTAAAATTATATATTGACTTTCCAAACGCGTAAAGGAGTAAAAAAAATGGAAAGATAATATTTTTGTGTTTGGAAGGCACGACGGCGTCCGTTCTAATTTCATAATTTAGTTGGACAATATATTTACACACTTCGATTTGTTTGATAATGAAAAGTTTTCGTTGCTGAGTTTATATTGATTAGCGTTAGGGTGTTAAGGGTAAAAATAGTTTTTAGTTGTCATTTGTTAGGGTTACAAAGAGATCCAAGGTTATTCAATATTTATCGTTTATACATGTTTTATGCTTATTTGAATTTTATAATATAAAATGAAAATTTATAAATGGTTTATTAAATATCAATGAAAAGCATGGGTGGTTGTGTTATAATTTTTTGTTGTTGTTGTTTTTCACAATTTTTTGGATTTATGTCATCTTTGATTTGAGTAATTATATGTGTATATATTTTTAATGTGTAATGGTGTTTCTAGTTTAGCCGTTTGTTATTATTATTACTTAGTGAATTTTAATATTATTATTATTTTTTTAATGTAATATTATGTAGTGTTATATGATTTCTCTTTCATATATTTATAGAGTTTTTCAATGAAATTATTTTTATTAGAGTAAAATTAGTGCAGTAATATAAATTAAATAGCTATTAAATGTCTATAGGTACTCAAAACACTTATTCTATTATACATTTCACATTCCCACAATTAAAAAAAATCATAAAAATTAACTAAATTATAACTTTATTTTAAATTATTATATATATATATATATATATATATATATATATATATATATATATATAGATAGATAGATATATATGGATATTGAACCCCAATTTACCATAGGTATTCTTAAATTGTAAATTGGCCTTTATTATAATACCATGGGTCAATTGTAACACTCCCTCCCACCTCCTTTTCTTGGTAAAGAGCTATGAGAGGTGTTACACATGACTTTACTTAACCTCCACATTTTGTCATGATGATGGGGTTACACAAATGCTCATTTTTCAAAGTTTGTGGAATTAAAATATGATATCAACTTCACACTAAACTCGTTGAGAGCTTTTTGGTGATATAAATTTCACAACAATCCAAGTTATGGATTATACCCGTTCAAAGTTTTAGCCAATCAAAAGAGGCCATGTTATCATTGGGAACCACGTGACCTTCACTAGGGCTTGATGGTACCTCCTTGCTATGAGTGTCAAACCCACATTTACTTTCCATGTCACACCAGAGTAGTGCTCCAATGGGTTCCCACCTACTGTATATGGAAACTAACAAGTAATGAAAAATGGTTAGTGGGAAGTCTCCTCGTGGGCAGAGTTCCCACACTAGAACCTTGGCCAGACTAGCCCCTTCATCTTCAACATTGCCACTTTTATTTATCAATGCTCCAATCTATGGTGATAGGTTTGGGCCCAAATGCATGGTTCCATAAACTGGTACCTTGGTCAAATCAACCTGACTTTCCACCAGCGCACCTGTATGACATTTACAACATGAAAAAAATCACAATGGTGAGCAGAGAATGGTAATAGGGTTTTGTCACTAAAAAAACCCAACCGACAAAAACTTTCACATCAACTTCCACCACCGCTTGATTGTAAAATATATCGCTCCAACAGTGCCAATGGGTGGTGGCCACTATGTGGCCTCGTTAGTTCATAACCCCCATCAAAAGGAAACTTTCTCATCGACTACTAGGCACACCCAAACATGCTAACCCATACCTCATTTCTTAACTAGACTTCCTGAAGGCTAAGATCTTGCTAGGGCCTGGCGCGGTCCACGTCATGTTAGACCAAGAACTATTGGTTATGGCTTTCCACACAACATTTCCTCACCCAATGGCCTAATGTTTGAGTGTCTTGGGGATCCTACCCCATTCTATGTCATGATGAACCAGGAACTATCAACCCATTCTCTGTTTGATCCCTTCAAGTGCCCCAAAGACTCGAAGGTTGAACACTTGATGAGCCTACCCTCAGTTCCTTTTTCCATCGAGGTCTATCAGCCCATTCTCTACCTGATTTATTTGAATGTCCCAAAGGCCAGAAGGCGAAGCACCCAAAGGCCTAGCTCCTAAATGTTATGGTTTGAGTCCACATGCTTAGACCTCAAATTTTAGTGATTGAAAAAAGTGAGACAGGTGATATTAATCCTTAATTCAAAGAGAAAAAATTGTTAAGGCTAAAACCATGGTCTTCACAATGCCCTTATTTGGGATGGTGTACATTTCCAAGGGAAACTCATTGACTGGTTAACTAATTAGGGATTTATACCTACTCAAGGAGAGTCATGGTTCATTCATTAAATAATATAATATCTCTAAACATTCAAACTATTTCAATTTTCATCCATAGTAACATGATTGTATGAAAACCTACAGTTTACCATATTATATATGATCCAAGTAATTATTAGTACAACCATGTGTTCATTCAGTTTTAAAAAATGCAAGCTATATGTGATTCATGTAGATGATAGTAAACTCCATAATCCAAGTATTTAAGGTTGATAATATTAATTGACAAATTATAGATCCTCTAGGAAAACAACATAAGTCCATTGAGTGAATATCCTATTCTATCCCTTGGGCATACCAACCAAGTGAAGGGGAACATTACACATTATTAATGATATGAAATTGGAGGAGAGGTTCTCCTTCCTAAAAATGATTGTTCTCTTGATTCTTTGCAAGGAAAAATGGGTCTTATGACAAAACAGGTTTTCAAATGTCTCTTCAAGTTATGAGTTAGTTTTTCATGTAAACCTAAAACATAAGCAACATCTCATCATTTAACTCATACGAGAATTCATGAAGAGAAACAACAAATAATTTAGTGACGGAGTTCACCCCTCTTGGGCTACATCTTCGGGCCTGCAAACATAGCTAGACTGCGCCATATATTCAGTGGAAAAAGAGTACATAAAAGTTTGTTGATAAAGCAAATGGCTAGTTTCCCCTTCAAGCAAACGTTCTCCTACAAAGAAATATCACTATAAAAATCATGGCAACCTACAATCAGTCATGAAACCATCAACAAATAAAGGAGTCTCTTGCAAAGACTCAGTAATCCATTTGAAAATGAGCATACACAAGCATACAAGTACCTTAATTCCACATTGAAATACAAAAGACAGCTTTTCTCAATAAGATATAGTGAGAAAAGAATAGATGAGTTGACTCTGCTAGTAAAAATTGTTGTAGTAAACATCAGAAGATAAGAAAACCCCTACAAGGCCTTCTCCATGCTCAAACACCTTCAAGAAATTCTCCAAAACATTGATTGATCCATACATCCAAGGAATTAAACTTGTAAAAAGACTCTTCAGATGTGCCCTAATCAGCAAATAAAGGTTACCATTGGATCCAAAATGTCCAAAAACCCTTCGACAAACTCTTCTTGAGCTCCAAAAGGCCAAAAACTCTCAAAATTATGGCTTCTTTTTCTCTGAATGAATTTCTTTTGTTTTTCATCCTACAATTCGGATAAACAATCTAATTATCCTACAAAATCACCTTGCTTTCCATTGCGTAGGCAACAAATTCACCTGCCAAAGGTGCAAATTGTTGGACAATTAAATTTCGCAATAACCCTTAAGTGCGAAATATTGAGAACACATGGGCCATGCGGTCGGGGGTCGGTGCTAACCACTTGCCCCCACTGGCCTGGCCCCTTAAACGTTGAGTTGGTGGTCATTTGGCACCCATAGGGCCAAGGGTTGGGCCAACTTCCTGTTGTTTCCACCGAAGCCCCTCGCGTTGATCCGTTGTGGTCATGTTGGAGGCCATATGGCCTGGGGTTGTTCACCATACAAAGGTCCCTCCATCGAGCGCCTTCGCTATGGTCTTGTGTAGGCTTATGTGACCAGAACCTAAGGCTATCCTAAGCCCCTTCACCGCCAACGCTCATACTTCACTCCTATTACTGGTGATGTGCAGAAGGCCTGTGACCGGGGGTCAAGCTAAGGTCCCAAGCTCCCCTCCTTTTATGCCCAGTTGTATGGTGGTGTGGTGACCAGGGGCCAAGGCTAATAGCCTGGCCCCTCCCTCAAAATTGCTCTAAGTTAAAATTTAAAAGGCGTCGAAGCCCTATGGTGTTAAGAACCATGACTTAGGCAAAACAGTAGAGTGTTGTGTTAGTGGACCAAAGGTCCAGGGCTGTTATATGGAATTTATACCTATGGATAAGTACATCTTCCCTAAGTGGGTAGTTACACTTAGAACAAGATAAGTAAATATGTTTAACCTTTTCCTACAATAGACAGATAAGATGAAGGAACCTACTTGTGATCCTTCGCTTCCTTTGATCTCCTTTGAAATGCTCCCGTTGCTCCCACTTAAACTGAATTCACTCAATTGGTACCTGCCAACATAAACAGAAGATGATAAAAATCAAAGTATATGATCTATCTACTATAAACAAATGGAATCGACAACATTTGAACATACATTCATCATAGACATGGAAAAAAGTATGGGAAAAGGAACAAATGACTTTATTTATTGATAGAAGGAGAAGCTACACCTAATGTGGTTCAATCCCATGTCACTCATCCGGCTTAGTCAAAACCCTCATCACACCAATAGCACATCAATCAAGTAGCATAACATTACTTTACAATGATTTCAAGTCTCAAACCAACAATATTTCTCTATAATATCCAAGTTCTAGCCTCCTGATCACTATGATGAGTGGTCAATTTATAGGGAAATGCAAGTGGTTTTGTCATAAATTGGGCATTGAATGGTTTTCCATAATTGGATAGTTAGTTTCCATGGAGAAAGAGATGAGAGGATGGAGGGTTAATTGATCCACAACCTATCCAAAAACGAGCTCATAGGATGAGATAAGAGCTGGGCATCCTTCTAGAATGCTCTAGAATCAAGGAATATTCCGAGAATCCTATGTCAATTTCGCTCATCCTCGCCCAACGCAGGTTAAAGTGGGCCTAAGTGTAATGCAGCACAGGTCTAAATGGGCCTACCTACTATGCAAAGCAATTGCCCATGACCAAGGCTATGCTGATGTCCCAAAGAGGCATTTCAGCAGGGTTTCAAGCTAGGAAACTTTCATGGATGAAAACATTCAATATTATGACTTGTTTTGGGCATGTAGCAACTGAATTAGGGTTTGAGGAGCCCTATTTGTACTGATCTGATCCTCGGGAATGATGTGCCCAAATAGAAAAGTAACAATTGCCCCCTAAAGCATGAAGTCGAAAATGATAATGTCGAGTGATATGCTTTATGATGTGATGAGGAGGATCTGAAGCAGACAGTGACTTGCATTAATTACAATACATAATATCATGATATCTTTGAATTTTTCATGAATTGTTGAGGGAAGGCATACCTATACTCACCATATAAAATTTTCATTAGATGTACATAAATCAGATAGTCTTCTACAAATATAGACCCATGATAGGATGACGATCTGTGTAAAGCCATCGTACAGATGATTTAGTACTTTCCTGAAATCACAGCCTAGATGGATGAAACTAGATCTGGGGTCTTCTATCTCGTCCAATCGTTCGCTCAAATACGAGTCTAACCATGTGCAAATGTGATCTGAATTCGAACATGGGAAGACACCATCTGATTACCAACCAATGATGTAAGTTGTTAACAGACACGAGAGAAATCACCAATAATGATCATGATTCTCAAGGTACTACAATACAATCTGCATGGTATGAATAGATGTTTTGAGGTCGAACACCATACAAAGTCTTTTGGTCGAAGGCCTGTGATGTCAACATGCCGCCAGAAGCGAGAAAATTTCCATTAATGTATGCAAGCCTCAAGGTACTGGAAGGGTGTTTCTAAGTCAACTTCTTGGATAATGTACTGATGTTGACAAGAAGCGACTCGTCGCAGGAGGACCTTGATGTATCCCCCATCAACGACATGAAATGAGTGTAATTATTTTGAAGACAAAATATGACTGCCGACATAATATTCAGGAATGGTAGTCATGAAAATGAAGGTTTATGAGTATTGCAAAGGATGAAGTTTAGTGAGTGACTTCTCTTGAACATGTCAGTGACACTGAATGAATTGGAAACATTGACCCAAAACCAAAGTGATGGATGGTGTGATAGACCATAGGTATGATAACCATCAATTAGATAACCCAACCCAAATTGTCACAGAGATGAAGTGGAAGTGTCATGTTCAAGAGTGACTTGCTACCATAAAGTGATTTATCCCTTTTCCCATTTTCCCCAGTCATTATTGATCAGTACCTCTTTATTTTTTTTAACAAGCTTGAGGAGGATTGTTGGCTTAATGGGGCCTGACCCAGGTTCAGAAATGTTTAGCCAAGCAAATCTCGACATTACCGGCCCTTTTGGCAACAGTCTGCGAAGCAGGGCTGAAGTCTCACCTGAGGTAGTATGGGAGGGTGTTGGAACCAGGTTTCCACACCCTAGGGATGTCTTGATGTGATCAGATTTTGCGCGGAGTGATCCTACGTGCTACGTTTCTTTCGCGCAGCTATCTTCTCGAGGCAACTACCTTAGTCAAGGGTGAATAAAATTTACCCTTTTCTGTGCTTATTTATTATTATAGATCTTTAGTTACTTATGAAGGTACAACACTTTCAGTTATTATTCAACATAAATAGACATGCGTGTAATCGAAAATCAAGAATAGATGCATAAACCAAAATTTAGAATAGATACACGATATTTCAGAATCAACTTATCTTTATTAATGCCTTTATCTGGTTACAATCCACTTCTAGCCTTGCACACACAGCTGCAGGGGTCCACGCACACAGCTGCGGAGCCTCTTTCTTTTATTACAACCCAAACTTGCACTTACAAACTCAGATCTACTATCACGTTCAAACACGCATATTACTTCTATTATCAAAAAGTCATCCTTTACACATAGAGCCTCACTCTTATTTATACATTCCCATGGTCTGCGGACCATGGGCAGGCCTACACATTCTAGATTAATTTATAATATTTTAGGGTAGACTACCTTTAGACTTGACCCATTACAATTCACGCTCTGCGCACTTCGCAGAGATTTTATAATATAATACCCAAAAATGTGGGCTTCAAGCCCCAAAACCATTACACGGGGGATCTGTTGCCCAATAGGCCCCCAACACAATCATCGTGACTCGTCCCGAGTCACTCATCGGTGCGGTGAGATGCGCTGCCAAGGCTTCGTGGTTCACCATCCCTGTGAGTGACGTATTGTGCTTCGTTGTTCCATCCTTGCTTCTTGCAACACTTCTTCAAGCTCCTGCTCCATTGCCCCTACTAGTTCGCCTAACTGATGATGCTCATTCTACTCTGCTCGGTTAACACAAAGCGGCTCCTCATAGGATTTTAGCTCTAGCTGAGATGCCAAAGCCATGAACTCTTTGTGCAAGTGTAGCAAGTTTGCAATCTCTGGTCCCGTATACTCAATATCTGCTGTAGCTTGTGTTGCATTTTTGCAAGAGAGATGTTGCTGTCCACAAGGTCCCAATCTTCAAGGTTCATCATAGGCATGTAGCCCAGGGTTTCACTTGTCCACGATATCCCAAGATTCACCATCTCGCCCTTATCTTTCATAGATCACTTACCTGACCACAGGTTTCACAGCGACATCCGGACCAGTCCTGCTATCTGTCTGGGAATTTGCGGTATGTCTCTTACCACTAGTGGTGTGCTCAGCACGGCGATTTTGGCTGTCAGCATTACGCTGTCCCAAAGGTCCTGCAAATCATTGAAGTTGGACGGGTCCATATCTATCAGGTAACTCAATAACTTAAGTCTCATAGTGCCATGGTTTGTTTGGTAGATGACTAGCTGTGATTTATAAGCCAGCCAATATTCAAATTCGACCGTTCCCTCCTTTTCTGGTTCATTAATGCGATATGTACTGGAGATCGTTTCAAATCCAGTACTAACTTCATGTTTTAAATTCCCACCGTCCACTCCTTGTTGCCATAGATTGACCATCTTGTCATGAACAGTGACCTCAATGGTCACTTTCCTGCCTTTCTACGTAACAACGCAGCCCTTTATGCGCGACCGTGATTCCTGTAATAAATGCTTCTTACGCAGAACCTTGTTTCCATGCAGCTTTCTTGTAGACTCGTTTATAGTCCATCGCCTTATTTCAACTGCTTGAAGTGTTGAGACTATACTTCATTCAGCTAGTCAGGCAGTCGACTCACTCATGTAGAGCTTCAGGCAACTGCCATTTACCTTTCCTGGGAAGGGCTCTCCATTAAGCTTGCCGAGTTGGACCGCACCACCATCTGTGACTTCTTTGACTACATATGGTCCTAACCAATGCATTCAAATTTTTCCAGGGAATTTCTCTAACTTGCTATTATATAGTAATACCAAATCGTTGGCTTTGAACGTGCGTAACTTGATGTGGTGATCGTGCCAAGCTTTCTCGCTCTGTTTCTGTACCTGCTGATGAAAACCTACCAAAAATCGTTCTTCCTCTAGTTCTTCCAGTTGCACGAGCCTCTCTTCCAAGGCTCTGCGGTCGGCCATGCCTGTCATCGTTGTTATCCACAAACTGGGTACAATGTATTCCATTGGCATGATGACATCCGTGTCGTAGACTAACCTGAAAGGTGTCTACCCTGTTAATTTTTTGCATGTGGTTCTATATGCCCATAACACGGCATGTATGTGTAAATCCCAATCAGTTCGCTGCGCGTTACATACATTGGTCAGCGTAGTCTCTAGAATCCTATTAAATTCTTCTATGGTCCCGTTTTCTTGCGGATGGTACAGCGTGCTTTGTTGATGATACACCTAGAATTCCTTAGTAAGTGCACTGATAGTTTCATTTAGGAAGTGTGTTCCGCGGTCACTCATTAGAATTTTCGAGCATCCAAACCATGTCAAGACATTGTCAAATAAAAATTTCGCAGTTGTAGCAGCCGTGCAGTCCTTAACTGGCTGTGCTTCTGCCCATCTAGTCAAATATTCTGTCGCAGTGATGATATAGTGTGCACCTATCTTCCCTTGAGGGGTGATAGGCCCCACAAAGTCTATGGCCCATTTTTCAAATGGCTGCAGCGTCATCTGTGGATTGAGTGGCATCTCATCCCTTCACGATGGTTTCCTAGTCCACTGACATACGTCACAGGCTCGACAGTACGCTTTTGAGTCTTGATGTAGGGTTGGCCACCATAGTCCGGTGCGAAGAATCTTCTGTGTTGTCGCCTGTCCCGCATAATGTCCTCTTGCAACCCCCCCATGTGCTTCTGCGAGGATCTGTCCTTGTTAAAATTCAGGTACATATCTTCGTAATATTTCATCATTTCCCATTTTGTAGAGGTGCCCCGTGATAACAGTAAAGTTCATCATGCGTACCACCAATTCTTTCTTCTACTAAACTGAATATCCCTGCAGTGAGGTCCCTATGGTTAAGAAATGAATTATATCCTCGAAGTGGCCATCCATGATGCGCACTACATAGAGTTGTGCATCAGGTAGTCCTTCTTCCAAATTTTTTGGCTCCTCACCGTTCTCAATACGGGACAGGTGATTTGGACCTGCGTTTAGGTGTCCCGGCTTTACGATGACCTCGAAATCATATTCTCGAAACAATAACAACCATCTACAAATGTGCTCCCCCAACACAAGCTTGTTCCCCAAGTATTTCAACGTGGAGTGATCGGTATACACTTTAAAGTGCCCTTCGAGTAGATAGTGGCGGTATTTCTAGAGCGCGTATACCATCGCAACCCCTCACGCTCAGTAGTGGAGTAGTTCTTTTCTGCTTTAGACAATCGTCGACTTGCGAATGCAATTGGGTGATCAATGCCTTTCGCTCCTTCTTGCGTGAGTACAATGCCCAGCGCGATACATAACGCATCAACATGTACATGAAATTTAATGTCCCATTTTGGGAAAACCAAAATGGGGGCGGATGCCATCTTTTCCTTTAGAATATCCAGAATCTTCTTATAGTCGTTACTCCAACAATATGTAGTGTACTTTTTCAACAACTGTTCCATTGGTGCTGTGATTTGTGCATAGCCCTTAATAAACTTTTGATAGTAGCCAGTGTGTCCCAACGTGGTACGGAGTTGTTTGACACTGCGCGACGCTTACAGATTGAGTATCACAGCAATCTTCGTAGGGTCCACCATCAAGCCTTGTCTGTAGACTACATGGCCGAGCAACTTTCCAAAAGGGATGAGGAATGTACACTTTTTAAGATTTAGTGCAATCTGATGTCGTCGACACGTATCCATCATCAACCGTAAGCTCACTACAAGTTTCTTGACTAGCCCAAATATAGTCCAATCATCAAAATAAACCTCCAAAAACTTATGAATGAATTCTTTGAACGTGGCCACTACTACATGAAAAAATATCGTTGGCACGTTCTTCAGCCTGAAGGGCATAACAGTGTACTAAAAACATCCCCATTCGGTTGCGAAGGTGGTCTTTCTTCTATCTTCCGGTGCGATCTTGATCTGATGGTACCCCAAGAACCCATCCGTGAACGAGTACACTTCTTGTCCACCAACGTTCTCCAGGACTTCATCTATAACTGGTGTGGGGAACGGGTCATGAACGCAGGCATCATTCAATTTTCAGAGGTCCACGTAGATTCAAATTTCGCCCATCTGTTTTTTCCCCTGCACTATCAAAGGACTCACCCAGTCAGACTCTTCCACAGGTTCAATAATTCCTACTACAATCATTTTGTCCAATTCTTCGCAGACTTTTTCCTTATACTTCGGATTCAAATGATAAGGACGCTACTTAATTGGCTTCGCGTCTGGTTTCATAGTTATCTTCATCATTCCCAGGTCATCGAGAATCCCCTTTAACTCTGTTATTTTGGTCAGGAATAAGTCTTGATATTCACATAGTAACTCAACGACCTTAACGACTGTGGCATGATCCAAATAGTCCCCCAGGGTCACATACTTCGGCTCCTCATCTGTACTAATGTTCACCTGTTTCATTTTTAGTGGCGCTCTGATGTCGGGGTTCTCAATCGACAATCCTCGAATTTCATGACTCCCTTCTATTTCCGGAATGTTAATGTTTTGGGGGTCATCATCATCATCCTGCACTTGCATGTTGTAACATTCTAGAGCATGGCTTAACTAATGTGACCATTCTGGTTGAACTATTTCTTCTGGTTCCTGTGGTATTTTGAAGATAGTAGCTTTCAAAATTTGCAGTGCATCGTCAACAATATCCATCCATTGGTCTTCAAATAAGAACGTTAATAAAAAACCTTCGTGCAAGATATCCCATTCGCCCATACCATGTTGGAGCTCTGTCTCAGTATACCAGTTTCTGGGGATGACATCCAGGGTATGATAAAATAAGTGTGCCCATTCAGGTTGGGGCTCTTCGCCATAGGCTTTGGTCCATTTTGCGAGGTGCATGAACGAGTCATCTTGTCCATCGTATTTCTCAGTTATTCATAGCTCTGGCTTCCCAATCCTTTGCTGCATCATCCTTCTGCAATCACGCTAGTTTTCAAAATTTCCTTCATGTGTTCCCCACCAACGCGCAGGTGTTGCGCTCAGCACCCACTTTAATGCATCGAATCTCTGGTGCTCTAGTACTACACTCTCAAACTTGCACAAGAATTCGTCCACCGCTGTTAGTCCATCATATGTTGGTAGATCTCGAGCCTGGGTAGTTACGCAACACAGTGATTTGGTCATCATATTACAATTTAGCATCGTTACATCACTCAACCGATTGTGCCATCGCTCATCTTCTTCGTCAGACTCTGACATGCAATATTTTGCGTGCTCCCACAAGGTCCTTTCATCTGTAGTCAGATTTAGCCAATCCTGGTTTCATGTGGTTATTTTATAGATACAATCTAACTCCTCATCGCTTCCATCATCGTGCATGGGTTCTGTGTAACGCTTTCCTTCGGCGGGATCCAACGGAACTATCACACGTAGGGACTTTTTCTCGAAAATAATTTTCCGCTTTTTTAGGTTGATGACTCCATTCATATCCGTTGCCCAGTCTATTCCGAGTAATGCGAGGTAAGGGTTACTTTCATCTACAATCTCT
Organism: Pinus tabuliformis; assembly: GCA_031772625.1. Taxonomy (NCBI): domain Eukaryota; kingdom Viridiplantae; phylum Streptophyta; class Pinopsida; order Pinales; family Pinaceae; genus Pinus; species Pinus tabuliformis. The sequence goes on from CM062807.1 coordinate 432,238,576, forward strand.
ATTACCTCAAAATTTGTCTGCATGCTCACACCATTGATGTCCACTGTTATTCATGTCAATCTTCCCATCGGCAAGATCTTTTGTTGGTTCGCCATCCGTAATTGAATAGGAGACCACTGTAATGCGGGCCTGCCCATGCATTCCCAAGTCTGCTTTGGTAATACGTTCGCGTCCAAACCTAGGTCTAAGATTACTTGATCCATCTCATATTCACCAATTTGCGCTATCAACCGCATTTTCCATCTGGTGCGCAGAGCATGATTCCCCATTTTTCGAACTACGCACGGCTCCCATGACCCTGCACACCTAGTGATCAATTCTTGTAGTCCTTTAACTACCTTATTGTCACACAACAGTTTCATACATGTCTCTAAAAAGGTAGTTAGCATCAAGGGATCCAGGCTCATCTTTGTTTAATCCCTACTACCTGAAGTAGAGACCTCCACGAAGCTCTTCTTAGCTTCCATAAACATTTCTTTTGCACGGTCCAAGTCAAACTCAGGTTCCTTTGTAGGATCCTTACGTACCCAGGTATGATCTTCAGGCTTCTTCCCCTTATCTTCCCCCATGGTCATGCCACTTTTGAGCATCATGTTTACGTTGGGGTCCTCTTCGTGTGGTTCAGACCTCATCATTTGTATATTTTGCTTTGGAGTGGGCTGCAACACCCCCTTTTTGCGCATTTGTGCGATCAACATCAAAAAATATATCATTCCATGATCAAACTATTCACAGTATAGGTAAGATAGTCTCATTGAGTTGGTATAATCAAGAGCGTAGTGCCCAGATCCTCCGCAATTGTAACAAATTAGCTGTCTGCAGCCCCTCTTGGGCCCCATTCCCCCACGACCTCAACCTCGCCCTTGGAAGCCACCCCGTGCTATTGCTGCAGCTGGATTGAGACCTCACATTTCTATCTACATTCGATAAGCTAGGGTCCTATCCATCATTAGTTCATAGCTCTAGCATGTCCACTCGTCGTGACCTACTGATCTACAGAAATTACAGTACAGTTGTTGTGGAGTCTGGATATATTTCTACAACAAGTGATAGTGGTCCATTGTGTTTTTTTTGCCCATCTGACAAATAGTGCACCAAGGAGCGGCGGACGCAACTGGTCCTGCTTATGCCTCTGGTCTCAACGGCATCGGTCCCCCTCCTGCCAAATAGTTTGTGAATACAAGACAATGGTCCTTATCGTGACCCTAGCCTTTACATTTTATATACCACACTTCCTCACACACCTCTGGCCGGGGCACCCTATCCTGCTTCAACCTCTACATCTCTAAGCATAAGTTTTGTAGTTGTGCGTGGATTTGTTGGACTCCCAACCCTGGATCATGTATTGGTGTTTCGTGTAGCCTCATTGCCATCTCCAATGCCTCTGCCAGGGTTGAGAGCTTCTGTTGTGATAGTGCCGTCCTCAGGTGTGGTGTCAAAGACGTCACAAACCACGCGCGGTGTTGTGCATCCGTCAGTGTCATATTAGCCTCGCGGATTGTACTTTTCAGCCTTTGATCTAGATCCCAGTGGGTTTCACTTGGAAGCATCGTGATCTCCTTGAATCCTATAATTGATTTTGTCTCTGATTTCAGTCAACTAAACTCTTTGTCTAATTCACTCTGAATTTCTACTATTCCGGAATTCGAGTGATCATTTGAGTGTTTGATATACCAAGTTAGCGCGCGATCCTGCAATGCACTTACCAATGTGGCGTTTTTAATGTTATCATCTACAACCCTGTGCGCTTCCCACACTACTCTTACTACAAACCAAAACTGATTGGGATCTTCATTTCCTACTCCTCTGAATACAGGCAACTTGATCGTGTTCGCCATGCTAAACTACTGGTTTGTTGGAGGCAGATTGGGTGAAGTTGGAGGTGAAGAAGGTGGTGGGAATGGTGGTGTTAGCAGAGATGATAACTGTGGAATGCACTGCCCAATCAAACTGACTGCACTCCTTGGAGAAACCCAAGCATGCTTTTCCTCACTTGCTCGCGGTGGCGAAATTAAAGGACTATTACCTAACCCATCAATCCCTTTGAAGATCCTTCCACTCCGCGTCGTTCCACTCATTAATGTATGTGCATCACCCGTTTTTCACATAACAACATCTTAATCTAGGTATTCAAATACTTGATGTACTTAACTCGCGGTCCCTTAAGAAAGCGTCTTTCGGCTTCACTATAGATAACAGTTATGTTTAAGCCAAATTCAATGATAAACCCTCCTATTATCCAATCCAGCCAATGATCTATGTCCCACGCGATCTTATCTTCAAATGCCTCTAGCCTGCGCACTAACTCCGAAGTCCTTACTATCAGCTGATCAAGCAAGCACCTTCCCGTGCTGTCAGCTAGCCTTGATATCCAAGCAGGTAGTTTCGAAGAGAATGTCGCGAAGAAGACCTTGTGGATTTCTGTATATATGAATCGATCCAACCACCTTCTCTCGGATATCTGCGAATTTTTGTTTTCCTATATCACGAACTCGTGCAGCTTCTGATCCAACCAATCTTCAAGTTCTTTCTTTGTAGGTTTCCAATGTCCCAACATCAAACATCCCTTAGGCAGATCCCGGTCCCGGCAATGGAACCATTTTTTGGCGTAATGGGGCCTAACCCAGGTTCAGAAATGTTTAGCCAAACAAATACCGACACTACCGGTCCTTTCGACAATAGTCCATAGAGCGCGGACTGAAGTCTCACCCGAGGTACTATGGGAGGATGCTGGAACCAGATTTTCGCACCCTAGGGATGTCTTGATGTGATCAGGGTTTGGGCAGAGAGATCCTATGGCGCTGCATTGCTTTCACAAAGCTGTCTTCTCGGGGCAACTACCTTAGTCAAGCACGAATGCAATTTACCCTTTTCTGTGCTTATTTATTATTATAGATATTTAGTTACTTACGAAGGTACAACACTTTTAGCTATTATTCAACATAAACAGACATGCGCATAATCGTAAATCAAGAACAGGCGCATAAACCAGAATTTAGAACAGATACACGATATTTCAGAATAAAATTATCTTTATTAATGCCTTTTTTCCAGTTAAAATCCACTTCCAACCCTATAAACACAGCTGCAGAGCCTCTTTCTCCTATTACAACCCAAACTTGCACTTACAGACTGAGATCTACTATCACGTTCAGACACCCATATTACTTCTATTATCAAAAAGCAATCCTTTACACTTAGAGCCTCGCTCTTATTTATACATTCCCATGGTTCACGGACCATGGGCAGACTGACACATTCTAGATTAATTTATAATATTTTAGGGCGGACTACCTTTAGACTTGACCCATTACAATTCACGCTCTATGCACTTCGCAGAGCTTTTACAATACAATACCCAAAAATATGGGCTTCAAGCCCCAAAAACATTACGCGGGGGATCCGCTGCCCAACAAGGATAACATATGCTTGATTTATAATTCCACCCTTTGGGTGAATCCATCGTTATGTGATGTTTCAATGAGTCTAGCGAAGGTGAAACTTGTTCTTGTCATGATGGACAAGTTTGTCACTATTTGATGCTTTAACGAGTTTAACGACAATGAGAACTCGGTCCTTTTCATATTTAGAGAGTTTGAAAAGGGACAAAAAGAAAACACGACAAGTTCTTTTTTGTAAATTTGTCTCTCAAGTCGTAAAAGGCATAAAATAATACAAGATAGAACCTATTGACCATGTTCTATCAACGTATTCCTTTTTCATAAATAATCTATCTCAATCCAGAAAAGGGTTAAACTTATACTGAGTAGATGTTGTTTCCAATCTGTTTACGAGCTGGAAAGGACAAGTGCCCAACAATATTTTCTTGTTTAAAGAGTCAGAAAAGAGCTTGAAAGTAGACCCCCTATTTTTATTTTCTTTTAACGAGTCAAAAAGGAAAATACTCGATGATCTTTTCATGTTTCAAGAGTCTGATAAGAGCTTAAAGAGGACTCCAGTTAGAGGAACAAGTGGTTTCGAGGATATCAATTGGTTTCGGTGATGTTGGAAGTTCTCAAAACATGTTGATTTATGTGAAGAGGCTGGCTAATAAGACCACTCATTGCAACTATTCCTCAAAAAGGGTAAAACAACCAAGTGAAAGCATATGATCGACCAAGTAGATAGTGGCTATGGGAGAAAAACCAAGGCTCATCTCGTGGAAGAGGCTGATATAATGGTAATCACAAGTGTTAAAATGGAGATGGGTTCATTTTTACACAAGCTTGAAACATAAGGAACTATGCTTGGATTCAATTTCATGTTTACACAAGTTTGAAATGAAAAAACTATGCTTGGATTCAGTTTCATTTTTACACAAGATTGAAACAAGAAAAAACTATGCTTGAGATTGGTTTACATTCCCCCAGCATGATGACTCGATTCTAGGTGCATGCCCCCCAAGCTTCATTGCATTCACCTAAGTAGACTACTCATGGCTACCAGGTGGATGGAATGAAGGTTCATTTACGAGATCAAGTGAAAGACTCAACTAGGATTTTACAAGATCTAATCAAAGACTCGAATTGGAACTTTTCTCTAAGAGACCTTATTTCATTTTTTAATGAGCTTGACACAAGACAAGGAACTATGCTCAAATTCCTTGTTTCATTTTTTAACGTGCTTGACACAAGACAAGGAACTATGCTCTAGGACCTGTTTCATTTTTTAATGAGGTTGACAGAGTAAAAGAACTATCCTCATATTCCTTGTTTCATTTTTTAACAAGCTTAACACAAGACAAGGAACTATGCTCATGATTCCTTGATTACGACCCATAAGAGGTCATGACTTCCAAGAGGTTCTCATCAGATGGGAGAACAATGCTCTGGAAGGGATATGTAGCAAGGAATCCATTAGAAAGATCCGGTTCCAATGCCCCTAGTACATAATGCACAACATCACGAAATTGATCATCAGTGGATGTAGGCATGGAATGGGTTGCCACATAATTGACCTGTGGCAAGGAAGATACTATTAGGACAAAAGGACCATTTAGGGAAGATGGTTGACTGGAATTCATATTTGGGCCGGGAAATGAAAGTTGGTCAATGGTGACAATTATGCCTTTATGTGGGAAACACATCACTCGAAAGAGTGTTGAAACAATAGCTCCCATGTTATAAACATAGTCGTGCCCAAGAAGTAATTTGTAATCTAAAGGGCCTAGGACTACCATCACATTGAGATAAACAATTTTTCTTCCCAAAGTAATAGGCAACTGAGGAAGGATCCCTAATGGTTGACTCATTCCTTTGTTAAAATCCAACAAATTCTGGGTAATAGGCACAAGTGGCAGCGAATCGAACGCTTGCCAAGCAGTGGAGGAAATGATACTCACCGATGCACCTTCATCTATAATAGTGCTAGATACAAGCATATTATAAACCTGTACTATGATCTGGAAAGGAACATAAGAAGGAAGACGACATCCCGTCAGTCGATTCCAATCAAAGGAAATGACCAGACTATTTGGAGGGGGTACCGTAAGAATGGGAGAATTACCCCCTTGAGTTACAAGAACGAGAGGATTTTCCTCCTGTCTTGATGGAACAGGAGGGTTACCTCCAAGCTCATTGGAATCTGAAGAAACAAATTGAACCTAAGTGGTATCATACTCACTCTCTATGGGAAAGGTATGATTAAATAAAGGTGAAATCGGGTCAATTGTTTCCTCGACTTGTGATTGGTCGTATAAACTCATGGGATTCACATTTAGACAGTGTGGGTTTGACCGCCGGTTGATTTGGGTTAGTCACTTAATCAACTAGTGAAGGATTAAGGGAGAGTCTCCTGTAACCAGATGGAAATCACTGCAGAGAAGAAGGATAGTTATCCAACACTTTTTTGGCTTCATCTAGATAGGGACAAAGGTGAATGGGGTGATTCCCTTCGCATAACCTACAGGGAAACTTAAATTTACCCTTCTTTCCATGAACTTTACTACCACTAGTTGATGGTGTGTCACCAGCATGATCTCCAGGAGTTGATGGCACAGGATGATGTGAATGAGAAGACCATTCTTCTAAGATCTGAGGAATACCAGAACAATTTCGAAGAAGATGGTCTCCCGTACAAATTTTGCAAGGATATCAAAGTTTGTGAGCCTTATCATATGGTTTCTCATTAGAAGTTGCATTTAAAGGAATGGTTGCTTCGCTGCCCCCCCTGCTGAATTTTCTTCTTCTTCTTCTGATGCACCTAGTTACTAGTGTCAACAATTTCACCAAGCGAAGAGGAAGAAACAACCAACGAAGAAGGTAACGGGTCATCTTTAGGATCAACTGGAGTTTGATTTTTTCCAGTTGGAGGAACATTTAGTTGCGGGGCCAAGGAGGTTGAACAACCATACTGGAAAAACCGATGGCAAGTCCCGGAGGGTACAATGTAGCCATACTAGGATTCCCATCAAAAGGAATTCCTTGATCGATGGACTCTGGAGTTGTTGCCATATGTATCAACCTAAGATCAACTAAGGAGAGATGTGGAGGATGTTATCTATGGTCAGTTAATTTTATTTTAATCAAAATAACATAACAAAACAAAAGAGGGATAATCTAGGCAAAAGGATTACCAAGTAACCGTGAACTGCAATATACTGCCTCAGTAAATCAAGGACTTAACATACGTGCAGGAAATATCCCCTAATGTTGTTTTCGGTGTATCATAGTATACAAGGCGGTCAACTCGGTTACTTATGGATGAATAGCAACCTAATGTAGTCCTCCCAAATATATCCAAAAGTACGTGGAGGCCCAATCCATGTTAGCATTGTATAATAAGAAACCACATAGTGAGATCATTCCCTTATACTTTTCGTACTATAACACCACCTGATATACCCGAAAGTACGTGGATGAGCTACGATATACTTATGTATGTGGAATGAGGGCTCACACTTTGAATGTATCGCAGACCATTAGCGACAACTACTATGTTTAACAATGTCGGAACACGTCTCTAGCCTAGACCTCTAAATGTTATGCGTTAAGTTACAATACTCTATTAGGTTAATTGAAATAAATTTTAGTTGATCTTGTTTAAAGGTTTGTCTTTTAGGTTCACCACGTGATGTTTCTAAAACTCATAGAATGCAACTATGATGAGAAACATTCTTTTCATTTGATTTAAACAATGAAAACCATAACTAATAGGGATAGAGCAGTCAAAATCTTTAAACAAAGAGCATAGAGCACATCTAATGCAACTTTACCTATACCATTCCTGCAAGCACACACAAGCTTCTAAATGCATTATGCATGTTTTTATTTTCATTCCTTTAATGTTTAGATGAACATAAGGAAACTAAATGCACAGACAATCAACCAATGCTTTTCACAAGAGAGGAAGATGTTACGACAATTTCTTTTTCAGAAAAGACTAATCGATGTAAGCTAACTTTGATAATGAATTGATAATGATAAATAAATTTCTTAAGAAACACTAAATAGTCAAGGTCAAAGTAGGTCTAGGAGAGGAAATTCAAACTAATTTTAGAGTCATAGAAAACATTGATCTTTCAGCAAACAACATCAGAAACAAATTTGGAAAAAATGAAGCAAAAGATGGGTTTTTTGGCTTGACAGGGATCAACACAGCCCTGAGTGGGAGATAGTGCATTGCAGAGCACTGTCTCTAAGCTAAGACTACTCTGTAGCACACTATGTCAAGACCAACACTGCATTGATGCCAAAGAGCCCAATCAATAGACATTTAAACACACATTTTGACCAAAAAAGCTTCAAAATGACTGAAAATAGATCAATGAAGTCAAGTAAAGTCTACTAGGATGTAATATGTTAAGGATAAACTACCATGAATGATGGTCATTCCCCAGTATGGTCGTCAATTTGTTATATGGAACCTATGGATAAGTAAATCTTCCCTAAGTGGGTAGTTACACTTAGAAAAAAAGAAGTAAAGATGTTTAACCTTTTTCCTACAATAAAAAGATAAGATAAAGGAACCTACTTGTCATCCTTTTCTTCCTTTGATCTCCTTTGAATTGCTCCCATCACTCCTGCTTAAACTAAATTTGCTCAATTTGGTACTTACCAACATAAATAGAAGACGATAACAATTAAATCACATGATCTATCTACTATAAAAAAATGGAATCGACAACATTTGAACATACATTCATCATAGATATGGAAAAAAGTATGTGAAAATGAACAAAAAACTTTATTGATTGATAGAAGGAAAAGTTACACCCAATGTGGTTCGATCCCGTGTCACTCATCCAGCTTAGTCCAAACCCTCATCACACCAATAACACATCAATCTAGCAACATAACATTACTTGAAAATGATTTCAAGTCTCAAACCAACAATATTTATCTATAATATCCAAGTTCTAGCCTCCTGATCACTATGATGAGTGGTCAATTTATAGGGAAATGCAAGTGGTTTTGTCATAAATTGGGCATTGAATGGTTTTCCATAATTAGATAGTTAGTTTCCATCGAGAAAGGGATGAGAGGATACAGGGTTAATTGATCCATAACCTATAAAAAAACGAGCTCATAGGATGAGATAAGAGCTGACCATCCTTCTAGAATGCTCTAGAATCAAGGAATATTCCTAGAATCCTATGTCAATTTCGCTCATCCTCGCCCAGCGCAGGTTAAAGTGGGCCTAAGTGCACTGCAACACAAGTCTGAATGGGCCTACCTGCTATGCAGAGTAGTTGCCCCTGACCAAGGTTGTGCTGGTGTCCCAAAGAGGCATTTCAGTAGGGTTTCAAGCTAGGAAACTTTCATGGATGAAAACATTCAATATGATGACTTGTCTAGGGCATGTAGCAACTGAATTAGGGTTTGATGAGCCCTATTTGTACGGATATTATCGTCGGGAATGATGTGCCCAAATAGACCTGTAAAAGGGGTATGATCGATGCCCAGGCTATCTAACCCCTACCATAAATTTGGATAGCAGCAGGGTGCCATGTGGTGGCCTTTGGTTGGGCCACGTGGCACACCCTAATTGGTCCACCACAAAAAACATGACCTAATAAAAACACGAGCAATTCGACCAATATGGGGATGCCACTTGGCATAAAATCATTGGTTCATTACTTCACAGTCACCCTAGATGATGTTTGTAGTACAATAGCCCAGTCAGCTGCCCAGTCAACAAACCTGCTCATTTGTTTGATGTTGGGCCAAAACGATCAGATCGTGATAACTTGAGCATACAATGTCGGATTGAGGTGAAACAAACTTCGTTGGATTCAAAATGATGAACACTTCAACTTGTTTCCAATTTCAAAACATTATGGGAACTTTTATTTTTGAGCTAAAATTTGATCACTGGATCATACCTCCCCACTAGGAACTTTTGGACTCCAAAAGTTTACTTCTCCTAGTAAATAAAATGAGGCTGAAACTCAAAATTACCCAAAAACTCAATCCATAATGCTTTGTTTTCAATTGGTTCCCTTCAAGCTCCAATCAAGGCACTTCACCTATCTTCTTCGTGAAGACCTACTGTCTTGTCAAGAATTGAGCAAAAATTCTTATCACTGATGTAGGAACAAAAACATTGATGAGTGGAATCTGAACATTCACTTCAATCCCACTTTTTTAGAGCTCAAAACAACTTCATCTTGAAGTTCAATTGTTGAAGAAAACTTGACTTTCCATCTTGGAAATCAGAAGCAATACAAACTTGCTTTACTGTCCTCAAACTAAACTTGTAAACAATATTACGCTACTGCAAAATTTCAATGACCCCATTGCCTTTGCCTACAAAAACAAAGTTACCTTGTACAAATTTAAACAAATATTTTATTCACAACAAGTTTCATCTTGAACACTTGTATCAGTGAGTACATGAAAAACTGTAGACAACCTTAGATGACAAACATTGTACATTCCAAAAGTTCTCGAACATTTGGACTTATAAAAAAGCCAATAACATAACATGTCAATGAAAAACATAATTTTTGTTCATAGTGATTATTCTTATTCACTTTTAAAAAGTACCCAAAACAAGTAAAAAATAGTAAGATTTTACAATATACAAAGAAAAAACAAACTATACAAATAGTCTACCCAATCTTTGCCTCTTCTAGGCTTATGGGTTCTCTTTTTGCATCAACTTTTCTTTGAAGGTTGTCTTAGTAATGTTGTGAGTCCTCTTTTCCATCTCTTGCTTCCCTTGCATTGGTTTGCATAATCTCTTTTCTCTTCTTGGAATGAAGCTATGGATGTAATTTCCAACATCGTTCATTCCCATGCCCATGCATCTTGCAATGGGTACACAAGTACTTTCCCTTTCTTGCCAACAAGGAAGTCCTCAAATGTGAAGGAGATTCATCATGCTTGATGCCAAGAATATGATCCATTCTTTTGACCATTACCATACATTTCTAAAAAATAGCCGCACAATGGTCAAATGCATCACAGAAAGTGCAAGAATACATGTTCCACAAATAGTCAAAATTACCATCATTTTAAAAACACCCATGAGATTTATGCTTGTCCCTTGGGCTGCAACTTTGACGATGTGGAGGGACGATGACATGCAAGGTCTTTTAAATCATTCATCTCTCTTAGGAGACAAATGAACATTGTCACCACCATCTTGGTGTAACATATACTCCTCTGATGACTGAATTTCCTCCAATTGTTTAGAGCATTCTCCAAGCTCTCTTTGACCATATCCCAATCCTTGATATTTTTGTCTCTCTTCTACCATAATTGGATTGGTGATCCCTTTGCCATTGATTTTGAGTCCTCCTCCTTCATAGCCCATTTTGGATAGCAACTTCATACCAATGCTTCTAGTATGTTGTTAAAATGCTTCAAAAGAGTTATTATGAACATAAATAGAAGGATTTGAACTTGAAATGCTTATTACCTCCTTAAACTTCCCATCCACCTTTTCTACTTCAGATGATGATGAAAAATTTGTAGATGACTCTAGCCACCCACTCTTACCAACCGACATATGATGAAAATCCATAAGATGCTTACAAAATGCACATGAATCATTTTCCTCATATGGTCCATAACCTTTGTTTGAACCATTCTCACATATTGGCTTCACTTTGGAGGTTTCCTTTACTATCACGAGAGTGGAACTTTCAACAACTTATTCCTCAAGCACATAGTGCAAATGAAGATGCACATGTCTCTTCTCCTCTTCAACAATTTCAAGCATTATTCTTAATTCAATGTTCTCCGTTCAAAGAGACAAATTCATCTCCTCTAGATCTTGAAAACGCTTCTTGCCCATTCTTGCAACTTGGTCAAGCATTTCTTTGATACCAATTTGATTTGAAATTGGAGGATAGGTTCTCCTTCCTAAAAATGATCATTCTCTTAATGCTTTGCAAGGAAAAATGGATCATATGACAAAACAAGTTTTCAAAGGTCTCTTCAAGTTATGAGTTAGTTTTTCATGTAAACTTAAAATATAAGCAACATCTCATCATTTAAATCATACAGACATCCATGAAGGTAAACAAAAATGAATTTGGTGATGGAGTTCACCCCTCATGTGCTACATCTGTGGGCCTGCCGACATAACTAGACCACTCCATATATTTAGTGGAAAAAGAGTACATAATTTTTTTTTGATAAAACAAGTAGCTAGTTTCTCCTTCAAGGAAATGTTCTCCTATAAATATCATGACAACCTACAGTCAGTCATGAAACTTCCCCTTCCCAAGCTATTCGACCCCTACCATAATTTTGGCCAACTGTGGGGTGCCACATGGAAGCCTCTGGTTGGGCCACATGGCACACCCTAATTGGTCCACCACAAAAAACATGACCCAATCAAAACATGAGAAATTCAACCAATACGAGGTTGCCACTTGGAAGAACCTCACTGGTCTGTTCCTACACAATCACCCTGGATGATGTCAACAGTACAGTGGCCCAGTCAGCAAACCCTCTCATTTTTTAGCTATTGGGCCAAATGACCAGAATGTGATAACTTGAGCATATGGTGTCGGATTAAGGTGAAACGAATGACGTTGGATTCAAAGCGACGAACACTTCGAATTGACGCTAATTTCAAAACTTTATGGGCACTTTAATTTTTGTGCTAAAATTTGATCACTAGATCAATTAACATGTCAACCATAAACATAATATTGGACAACAAAATCCAAACATTCATTAAATATGTGAACATATAAGACATTATTCTAATATTGAGAAAATAGTAGAGTTAATCGTTCAAAAATTCATTTGGGTTCATAAACTATGTAACTCAACATTATCCATATATTTATTTAACACTCAACATATGACATAATATGAAATTTCTAAGCTCTACAAAAAAATTAACAACACTAGGTATTCATATAGCCATGGTCATCTTAGGCAACTGTCAATCATGGATACATGAAGATTTAAGCATTCATTCATGAATCATACAAAATCATGTATCATATTGTTATCACATTAGGAATAACTCAACATTCATAAATCAAATGCAAATAAAGAATTCTACTTATCTGAGTAAGTTAAATTAGTTGGCAACTAGAGGAGGGACTTCAACTCTCAACCTAACCATATACTAGCTACACTAGAATATTTCTTCGAGCTAACCACATGTGAGCCAGATCCAAAGTCTGAGGGGGTACTTATTTAAGGGAATTTTATGCTAGGGGTTTGCTCATTCACTCAGCTTCATATGGACTACAAAGGCTTATACAATGAGATCCATGCTCTCAAACACAATCACAAGGGTTGACACCGTAATACCCCGTCATTCATAATGTAATTTATTATTATTTATTTAGGCTGGTGAGCAGGACTAATATTATGAGGCTGAAGTGCCCATGTAGAGAAGTTAAATATAGTGTGGGGCTAGTGTGCCGGGATACTTATAAGCCTGTAAAGGTTGTGAGGCCTTAGAGCCTGAAATATAATTAATGTAATGATATATTATAAAAATAATAAAATAAAGCTAGTTGCAGAGCTCACTCCACGAAAAGAGTATGGGGGCACAACTCTAAGGAAAAGGGTAACAGTTGGATATTTTTGGTAAAAAATACACTTGGGACCCATGAGGGTTCTAAAGGTTGCCACGTGGCAAGTTAAGCCATGAATATATAAAGAGGTGTAGGTTGGATATTTGGAGGTTTGGAATTGGTTAGTGAGTCCTGGGGGAAAGGACTCTGAGACTAAGTGATGACCAGTGGGTCTTGGGATTAGACTCTAGATTGGTCGGGGTGCAGTTACTAAATTATTTGTGCCTTATGGATGCGTCTTGTTTTATAACATACCCCCAATGTTGACAGTTTATGGGCTGGAAGATGCCTGGAGTCCTGGAGCAGCACAACTGTTGGGTTGGCACCTTGACAGTTAGCTTGGAGGGTGCCTGGAGCCCTGGTGCACCGTGACTAATGGATTGGTGCCTTGGTCTTGGAGGTATAGATATTTTTCGATTATCGTTGCCTTTGGAGTTGTCGTCCCAGCTTGAGGGTGACACGGTGGTTGAGCTTATGAACCACCAAGTCTATGACTGGGAAGAACGTGGTTGGCTCATTAATACAGATAAGTACTATGATCTTGAAGTCCTTCTGAGTATTTTTTTATGTGCATTTATGCAATTAAGTTGTAAACCCTAATTTGGGTAATTATCATATTATATATTTTGTGTTTGTGTTGTGCCTTAAAATTTGTGTATTATTTGATTGATTAATCCGTTGGGTTTGGCATAATTAGAAAAATGTTTCTGTTGTGGTGTTTAATTGTTGTTATATGCGATGTTGGAAAATTGTGTTGCAGATTGTTTTGCAATGCATAATTAATTTTAATTGTATGGCACAGACTAATTTATGGCCAAACAAATCTAGATGCCTAAGTTCTTTGCATTTCATTTATTTATTATTGCACAATATTGTTGGGTAGTGTTTCCCATCAAAGGCTAGTATATTACAAATTAGTATGAGAGACTTATATAATTTTAGAAATAAATACAACCAAAGGAAATCCAATAAAACTTAATAAATTACATTCAGAATTATTGGTTTCTGAACTCGATTAGATCAAATGGAAGTTGGAATTCTAAAAAAGTTCTAAACTTACTACCAACCGTTTGACAAAAATCCCAATGTCAAGAATTAAGAAAATTAATCTAGGAATCAAATTATAAATACCAAGAAAAACACTAAGAGTTCGAATTTAATTACAGGCTAAACTTAAAAAAAATTGGTTAAATTTTAATCTTGAAAGGCTAAAATTCCTACGTATGACATCGTTGTCATTAGATGGGAATTGATACTTGTTTTATGTTTTAATCTTTTATATTATATATGTCCATAAATATACAAATGTCGTTTACATCGAATGATTTCAGAAATGTCCATTAAAGTATATATATATGTATACGGGATTTCTTAATCGGAAGGGTTTTTGAATATATATAAAAAGACCGATTTATAAATTTAACGAGAGTGGATGTGGAATCTCCACAGAAAATGATATATGTTTACCAATCGACTTTGTTTAAGGCCGGTGGAATTTGTATCATGAGGAAAGTTTAAGAGGTTGTTAGATTCTGAGATTCTGTTTCTGGGTTTGGTAAAATGAAAATTTACAGATTTACTATATTTGTTTGACGAAAAATTCAATGATGAAAAATTTACCTCCATATCATATTATAGCTACCAAGAAAAACTAAAATTTATTAATTAAATTAATTAAAACATTAACGAGAGAAAATCTTCTAAAAGGCTAAAAGTCCCACATAAAACATCACTGCCATTAAAAAAAAGTCAATTGTCTACTTAAATGTTAACTTTTATATATATATATATATGACCCCTCTGTAGTATGAGGAGTCAAGAGTTAATATTGGTTGGTGTCATTAGGCACAAATGAATAATAAAGGGGCCAGTTATATGTTAATAGACTATATATATATATATATATATTTCTAGGTTTTATAGCTAAAGTTACAGGAAGTGAGAGTTACAGTAAGTATGAGTAATGAAAGTTATGTTTAGTTAAAGTTACGGTGAGCTTGAGAAATGAAAGTCATGTTTAGTAGACTTAATTTCAGGGAGGCATAATCTTCATTTACTGTATCAAATTTTGATAAATAAATAGTCAATGTAAAGCTAATTACTTGTAAAAAATGATGGTGAACTCAAACATGTAATATGAATAGGAAAATATTAGATAGATGACTACCAATATAAACCCGTTGTAAATATAGTTATAGCTGTGATAATAAAAACTATGACAAGGAATTTGAAACGATAATATGTTTTAAAAATTATTTTGGCATGTTTGTGGTTGTTTCAAAGAGGAAACGCGAGGCGGGGGATTTTTCCTACAACTTAGTTTTGGATGTTTCCAATACGAGATGAAGAGAGTGGTGATATCAACGTGGTGATGCTTTGTTTAGCAAATAAGTGCTTGAAGGAAGTTGGGAAAATGAAGTTTGTTTATTTGTCTTTCTAAAAGATAATAAATATGAATTGAAGAATGTTGTATCGGTGAAAGTTGAAGAGTTGCTTATAGAATTTGGACAGGTAATTTTAGATGGAGTTCCAATGGGATTGCCATAAATGAGAAGCTTTTCTCACCAAATTGGTTTGATACTAGGATTCGGTCTAATAAAGAACACAACACCTTATAAGATGACTCTATTTGAAAGTGAAGAGGTGTATAAGCAATTCCAAGAGTTTTTAGAGAAACAAAGCACTAGTATGAGAAAGTTTGAGTCCATGTGCAGTCCATGTTGTATTTACACCAAGGAAAGGTTGAAAGTGGAGAATGTACATTGACTTGAAGTCAATTTGTAATCAAAATCCAATATATATTTCATTGCCAAGGAAGGATGATAGCAGATCAATGCACTTTTGGAAGATTGACTTGAAGATTTGGTATCATCAAAGAACATAGAGGGTAAAAGGTAGGCCTTTGCAACCTTCGTATGGCTTGCATGGCCTTTGGCCTGGCTATAAAACTATTGTCTAGTGGTGTGATTTCTTATGTTGATTATGCATGTTTTCAAATATGTTACCTAAGAATATCAAGGTATTGTCAATATGTTTAGAATAATTATGGTTATGATTATGATGTAATCATTAGTGGTTGTTAATAGTTATAATGTCAATCATTCTTGCAAATTTTGCAAAAGGGCATCAAGTGAATGGTTCAAGGGCTTGAAGGGTACCTGGAGGCCCTAGAAAACTAACAGTTGGGAGACTGTTGTGGCTTGGTACCCTGGCCAATGAAGAATACTAAATATGTATTCAGTAATGAGAGAGTAGATGCTCGTGAAGCTAACAACATAACAACTTTTATAGATAAGTGTTGGTTTCTATTTTTTGTGTTTGAATATATGTTATTTGACTAGGACATCAAACTCTTATGGATATAATATTTCTTGTATAAACACATGTATAAGATGTTGGTTTATTTGTTTAATACTTTGGGTATATGCTAAAGAGCTAAGACCTTGGGGTATCGCAAGGCAGTGCATGTTCAGTGATTGATTAGTTACTGAGTTCTAATGTTGAACTCTGAATCTAACAAAAGTGGGATTATTCAGCTAGTCATTTGATGCACCTGGGTTGAGAGCCTAGGTGGTTCTGGTTAATGGCTAGATTATTCATGGAGTCAACATTCCATCGACTCTTGCAAGATAAGTATTGACTATGTACATACTTCAATATTGCACATCGAGATACATGGTTTGTGATTTGAAATTTATAAGAATAGAATAGTTATCGATCAATTATTGATTTTATAGATTGGAAATTATTGTTACTATCACAGAACTTAGCATTGGTTCTCATAAATATGTTGGGCAAAATGTTGTTGGGTGGTCTATGATGCAATAATATAAATGTGCGTGGACACATGTTAAGTGTTGGAAAAATAGCACGATGGTTGCAAAAAGGTACATAACATTGATAAGATTTGTCGAGGTTTTCTATGCAAGTGGTGACAGGCCTTCTGACAAGTCTCTATAGGTCATAAGACCATGCTAGATGTAAAAAAAATGGCAAGTTGTGGTAGGGTTATGCCACAAGACATAACAAGTTTTGGAATAGCTTTGGCAACAGATTTGATTAAAGTTTGATTAGAAGTTAAAGCTCTGATTAATCACCACCATGAAGAAAATACCCAACTTAGTATGGATTTGGAGGGGTAAATGCTTGAACTTAAATAGAAACGCCGAGAAATAGAGAAAGAGAAGCTCGAAATGATTTTAACATATTCCAGATAATTTGGCAATTAGGTGACAGGAAAAGGTCTACAATAATTATGTCAGTTGAGAAGGTTCATTGTTAATTGCATCGAGGAACAATGCTTTTTGGTTGAGGCATAACAATGGGCGTGGCATGAATTTTTATCATTGACACCTTATTGGAAACAGTAAATTATGTTGTGTATATAGTTATATGTTTACTTGCATATGAGTGATGTTGTTCTTTTGAAATTCAAAACATGTGTATATAAATCAAGGTTAATTGCTTTTGATATTAATTTTATTTTTGATGCCCTCTAGGTGTAATGTTGGTGGTACTGGAAGTGCACACTCTACAATATGGGGCATGGACCTCTAGGTCTTGCTGGTGTGTGGTTGGCACCAGATGTGTGAAGGATGCTAGAGGATGAAACCAAGTATGAGGACATGGACTTGCAGCTACGAAGTGGGAGCTCAAGTCATTTTTCATTAGAAAAAACAGATTACGTGTCTATATATAGATATATATATATATATATATATATATTATATATATATATATATATATATATATATATATATATATATATAAGGGGAGAGGAATGTAATACCCCCATCATTCATAATGTAGTTTGTTATTATTTATTTAAGCTGGTGAGCTGAACTGATATTATGAGGTTAATGTGCCCATGTAGCGAAGTTGAATATAATGTGGGGCTAGCATGCCCAGATACTTATAAGCTTATAAAGTTTGTGAGGCCTTAGAGCTTGAAATATAATTAATGTAATAAAATACTATAAAAATAATAAAATAAGGCTAGTTGCACAGCCCACTCCATGAAAAGAGTATGGGGGGCACAACTCCAAGGAAAAGGGCAACAATTGGATATTTTTGGTAAAAATTACACTTGGGACCCATGAGGGTTCTAAAGTGTGCCATGTGTCAAGTTAACCCATGAATATATAAAGAAGTGTAGGTTGGATATTTGGAGGGGGGGGATTGGTTAGTGAATCCCAGGGGGAAAAGACTCTGAGACTGACTGATAGAAAGTGGGTCCTGGGATTGGACTCTAGACTGGTTGGGGTGCGGTTATTAAGTTTACTGTGCCTTATGGACGCATCTGTTTTTATAACATGTACCCCCAATGTTGACGGTTTATGGGATGGAGGATGCCTAGAGGCTCGAGCAGCATGGATGTTGGGTTGGCACCTTGACAATTAGCCTGGAGGGTGTCTCGAGCAATGGAGCACTGTGATTGTTGGGTTGGCACCTTGGTCTAGGAGGTATGGATATTTTTCAGTTACTGTTTCCTTTGAAGTTGTCGTCCCAGCTTGGGGGTGACTCGGTTGTTGAGCTTATGAACCACTAGTTCTGTGGCTGGGAGGAACTTGGATAGCCCATAGCTAGTCGATTCATTAATACATATAAGTACTATGTTCTTGATGTCTTTCTGAGTATTTTTTTATGTGCATTTATGCCATTCAACTATAAACCCTAATTTGGGTAGTTATCATATTATATATTTTGTGTTTGTGTTGTGCCTTAAATTTTTTTATTATTGGATTAATTAACCCTAATGGGGTTTGGCATATTTAGAAGAATGTTTCTGTTGTGGTGCTTAACTATTGTTATATGCGATGTAGGAAAATTGTACAGAATATTTTTTTGCAATTCATAATTAATTGTAATTGTATGGCACAAACTAATTTATGGCCAAATAAATCTAGTTTTCTATGTTATTTGCATTTAATTTATTTATTATTGCACAATATTGTTGGGTAGTGTTTCCTAGCCAAGGCTGGGAAAATTACAAACACCTAGGGTCACAGAGAAAAAAACACAAGGGCACAAAGCACCAACTCCAAGTTATAAGCTTCATAATCCACACTAGCACTGCATAGTCAGTTATACAATGCCTCACAACTACCAATGATTCTTGGTCAGTTATACCATTCCCCACAACCACACACCACCCATGATAAGTATTTAACACCTTTTGAGAAAAAATAAAACCATCATGAGTGTTAGGTCCCTATAATATTAGAGATTACCCCATTACTTTTGTCATTGTATCTCTTATTGTCATTGTTGTGACCTTATTGTCCCCATATTGTTATTATTGTGCACCCTAGAAGCCCACTATTGTTATTTATGTGGCCTTATATTATTATGGTTAGGTCGGCCTGGGTTATATTGTGACCCCTTAGACTCCTATATATAGAAAGGAGGTTTTGTCATTTGAATCATCCAAGAATTATTCATTTGTGTAATGTAAAGGAGGTTGCCCCCTTGAAGAGGCTTATTTCGAAGGCATTCATCTATCTTTTCTATCTTTTTGTGAGCTGGTTTCATAACATTTGGTATCAAAGCTTTGGATTCTAGGGTTTCGCTACTCCAAACAGGTCATCGTGGCATTTTCTCTATATATTTTTTTCTAAAATGTTTCAGAATCTAAAAAAAACCCCATTTCAGAAGACATGCATTTAACTTTGGGTCCAAATTTAAGATCTTCTCTTGCTATATTTTCGGATATATAATCTGAGGAAGTTAGGGTCTCTGCAGGCTCCTGAATTACATCGCAAACAGGTGACCTTGGGAATCATCATAACTTTCTCTCTAAGCATCAGATTGCAATTTCGTAAGAAGTTACAAAAAGAGGACAACCTGTAGTTTTCTGTGTATCTTTTTCAGGTCCTAAGGTCAAAAAAGGTATACCTGGTACTTTGTACAAGTTCTCTCTTATGAAAAGGTATATAATCAGGTCATCCTGGGAGATTGTGCACAACATTTTCTTCAAGAATCCAATTTTGATCAGACTGGTGGCATTGGAAAGAGGATGTAGAGAGATACCACAAGTCTAAATTTTAGAACTAGAAGTTTAGAAATTATAGAGATATATCAGATTCAATATCGAGCACCTACAAAGTGAAAAAAGGTGTGTATTTTTTAAATATTTGCATAAGCTTGGTTTGAAAAATTAGTTTGAAGGAATTCAAAGGGCATAGGGAAGTGCTATTATCAGTAATTGATGCCTCGAAGAAAGAAAATGGAAACACCTAGTAAACAACCTGAAATATCTAGCATGACTCATGAAGAAGAGGAAGAAATGCTACATGATATATAAAAATTACAAGACCAAGTGCAACAAATGTCACTCTCACAAAAGCTAACAAAAGCTAAGATAAATGGCGTGGAATCTAAGATAAATGGAATGGAAGCTAAGATGAATGGTGTGGAAGCTAAGATGAATGGCGTGGAAACTAAGATGGATAGCATGGAAGCTAAGATGGATGGCATAGAAGCTAAGATGGATAGTATGAAAACATTTCTACTAGAAAGGCTTCCTAATGGAAAAAAGGTAGGAGAGGAAACTCATAATGAGAACGAAAGGAATGTTAATCATGATTGAAGAATGACAACATGGAAGATTTGAAGAAAGACATTGAAGGATAGAAGGAAGGTTTGACAAAGTTGCTACAAGAAAGGCTTATTAATGGCGAAAATGTTGTAGAGGAAACTCATGATGAGAACAAAAGAAATGTTAATCATGATTTCATAGACTCTAACATTGGAACAAAGACCCGCCATGTTCAAAGATTGATATGAGGAAGTTTGATGACAAGGATCCCATAACATGGATACTACAGATGGAGCAATTTTTCGATCTCCATAATGTGCAAAACACACAAAAGGTACGCATTGCAACTTTATATTTGGAACCAAACCAGTTTGTATGGTATCAATGGATTTTGCTTTCGTAATAAAATTGTGACTTGGGCAATTTTTACGGAAGAAATGAAAGCACATTATGAGGATACGAAAAACAACACTTTTTTTAGCCAATTGATAAACCTCAAACAAAAGGGTTCAATGAGGGAGCACATTAAGGACTTCCAAAAATTGAGTAAAAGGGTAAAGGATATTATAGAGGAGCATAGGATTGATATGTTCATAGGGACTTTAAAGGATAACATCCAACATGAGGTTCACCTTGGGAACCTAACTCATTGGATAAGGCATTCAGGTTGGAAAGAAAAATGGAAAGCAAAATTATGGCAACAAGGAAGCCTACCACTCACAACTATAAGGAGGGAAGTGTTGTTTCCCCCAACCATCCACAACCTACAAGGTTGACACCCCAACAATTGGAAGAAAAAAAAGAAAAATGGCTTTGTTGTTGTGATAGCAAATACACTAAAGGTCATAAGTGTGCTGAGAAGAAATTATTTTACATAGATTGTGAAGAGGAGGAAGAAAACGAATAAGAAACACCAAAAGAAGAGGATATACACCAGGTACAAACCCTAGAGAAATAAGAAATGAATCCAACTATATCTTGTAATGCATTGGCTAGAATTACCACTCCTCAAACTATCAAGATAGAAGGACATATCAAGAAGAAAAACGTAATAGTTTTGATTGATTCAGGAAGTACCCATAATTTTATTCATTGTAAGATAGCCAATGAATTGAATTGCTTCTTATATCCAGCACCAGAGTTTCAAGTGATGGTTGCAAGTGGAGGAACCATAAATTGCTCTGGAAAGTGCCATAATATCAAACTATCCATGGGAGAATATGTATTGAATAGCCCAATGCTTTCCATTCCAATGGGTCGTGCTGATGTTGTACTAGGAGTCCAATGGCTACAATCCTTGGGTACAATAGTTTTTAATTTTCATGAACTTTTCATGAAATTTTCTTTGGAAGGAAAGGAAGTTGATTAAGAGGTATCGCAGGGAAACCAGGAAGGATAATC